>JAHLSL010000023.1:14709120-14722645 GCA_025920805.1 Petroica traversi
TGCCCTTCGTACCTTTCATGCTGCAAATTAGAGGGAAGAAGGGGCAACACTCAACAGCTAAAAATATGGTCTCTCAGCACAAAAAGAGCAAAAGGATAAAGAGAATGCAAAAGATGACAGCATTTGGATAAAAGCCAGTCATATAAAGATATCAGCACAGAATAATAGAAGAGACTGGCACACATCCCAAATCAATTATGGAAGATTAGTGCAGCACAGGCAAATATACTTGCCTTCAGAAAGCCTAAGATGTGCATGACAAAGTTCAAGAATAGCTAGAAGAAAGGGGAAGAAAATGTGAATTTTAGGAGATAGGAGGAAAATGAAGGTGATGTTAATTATAAATCAAAGGAAGCACAAATGTATTATTATTTCACTACACCCGTTTGTCATCTCTGTATGAACTACACAGGGTCTGAATTTACTGACTATAGACTCTACCTACGACAGTAATTTAGTGGGTATGGAACATATTGAGACACCTCATCCTGTTACCAGGTATATTATCACTTGATGTTCAGTACTTCTGAAAAGGTACAAATTGGTGTAAGCTCCCAAAAGCTTAATTTAGTCAAAATGTGAAATATTCTTACCAAACCAAGCATGTCTAACATGATGGATTTCCATTTTTAAAATTAATAATGTTTTATGGAGACTAATAAAAAACTTAAAATAAACTACTGCTCATGAATCTTGATGTAAGTAAACTCAAGGCCAGTTCCATCACTCCCTCAGAAAGGGAAAAAATTATCACCTTGGGTATCTTAAAACTCGGGGTGAAGGTAAAGTAACACATAAATGCTGTGTAGGGCAGTTCAAAATACAGTAATAATTGGCTACTGGGGCTACAACTAACAATTACTTACTTGGACTTCAGCTCACAGCTGTCAGTCACATTGAGACAGTGTCTGAAAATGCTGACAGGAAGTAAAGCATTAAAATCACTCACTGTTCAACTTTTATGTATAGCAAACTACCATTGCTGATTTAATTCTTTAAACTATAGCTCCTTCCTCTGCAATTATGTACTGAATTCCAAGCTAAGAATGCTCATCTTCCTTGAATTAGTTTTTTCCTTCATGCTTCTCAAACGCCTAATATAACAAAAATCCTTCTAATTTTTCATCTAAATCTCTGTTTACACTATTTAAAGTGTAACAGACTTTGAAGGGCATTTTCAGACAAACAGAAAATTGCCCCTTCCACCTCACTGGCTTTTTCTTTTGTGCATTCAGCAACAGAATTTAGAAGAATGCATTATAATTGCTTCTGTAGAGAGCTATTAGTATAAAATAGTATCTTTCTCACACAAATATACAACTGTGTGTGGTTTTGCAGGTGTATACAGGGAATTACTCCAACAAACATTAAACAACCAGTACTGCGTGAAGAAGTAAAAGTGTCAACTGTAACAATACAGTAAAAATAGGCACGTAACTTCCATTAAAAAATCTTACACAATCAATACTCTTTTCAATTACCTAAATAAATTCCTTCTTTGTTAAAATGATGAGATTTGATCAGAAAACATTGCCTGAATGCTTTTGTAAAATCCGCAGTAAGCCTCTTTTATATCTTTTAATCCAAGAAAGAGACTGATCATTTTTCCTTTTATAAATTCAGATCTCAGTGACTCAGCTGATTTTGCTCCAGATTAGTTTACTTTGGCACCTGACTGAAGACCATAGCTGCAGATTCTGTAGTCCTGAAGTTTAAAGCAGGGATATTTCTTTCATAGGTAAATATCTGTAGATGTCTTCGTTGGAGTTTTTGCTTGGTGTCTTAGATCTGCACCAGCACCATGATGCACTCAGTCTAAAACAGCTGTCTGTGTATAGCATCACTTTCTGTCATGCAGATCTGCACAGGGTAAATTCAGGTATCAGATTGATTAATGCAATTCATTCTCCCCTCCAGTCACTTTCGCTATAAGGTAGCTGCCAGTATAGCCACACAAACCATTCTCAAAAAATCTTGGTGACTCAATGAGTAGTCCCATGGTCCTTATTTAAAATGCGGGTGGGGAATGGCAGTAATGCAAATACATCTAATAATATGCTGAATTGGTCAGTATTAACAGAATAACAAAAAATTCATGGTCCATTTCTCTTCTTCCTTCCCAGGTAAATCTGCAACTGCAATAGAGGTACAATTTTAATGCCTGAATATCTACTGTGGCTGAGGATGATGCACTCTTCTGAAAATCAGAAGTAAGCAGTTTTGGGTTTGACCTTTATTTAAAGGTCAAAATCAGTTTTCTGGTGTCCTGTGGCAAATTAAATCATGTCAGGCTCAGACCTGATTCTTCCAGAGCCCATTTACAATATGTCAGATGTTTATGCCCTGCCTAGGAAGGTCACAAATTCTCATACACTGTTCAGTGGGTTCATTATGGCTTATAAGGAGCTCACATGGCCTACCGCGGGTTAAAATAAGTTTCATTGCAACACAGCCAGCGTGACACTACAGCAGAGCCTCTAATGCCTGATCTTACTGTCTCCCCCCATCCACAGCAGCTTCAAAGCAAGCAAAGGGCAGATGAAAGAAACTTAGGAAAGAAGTACAATGATGGCTAATGCTGTTTGGTGAGATTGAAAAGCTTTTTGTTGTTCATAAAATATCTACAAGACTTACACCAGGAAAACACACGAAAGATGCCTTGTAATTTAAACATAAACTGTGTCTGAGGAACTGTGAATCAAGCAGTACAATCACCTCCTGCCAGACACTGTAATCCCTGAGCTGTTTTAAGTGGTCCTATCACACAGTTTTCAGGGCTTAGTCAAGGTCCTTCTCCTTTTAGACAAGCCTGTAACATCAGCATACAAAGTCATTGCCCACATGCAATGGGACAGTGCAGCCTTGCCAGGAAGAAACAGAGAGAAAACTTTGTAAGGAATGTTAGCCTAATGAATTAAACACTGACTTGTACTTCCATGTGTTACCTGATAATTTTGTGCAATGTGACACCGGACAAATAATTGCAGTCAATGTTTTCCCTATTTCTACAGTATGAATGTTAACATACACCTAGATATCTTCCAGTGAAAGGCTCTGATGATTGGGTCATTTTTGTGAAAACTCTTAAAAATGAAACCTCCTTACCATCTCCAGAGGGATTCTGAACAAGGTACTAGAGCTGAGACATGCGCAGGCTTACAGGGCTGCCCTGCAAGCTCTGTTGCATGCCATAGGGCTGAGAAATGATGGAAATTTCTTAGGGAGAGCTGGTAAAATTACCTATTATCAATTTGCTCTCCTTTCCTACTGTTCAACTCTCTTTTCAAACTTTAACTGTTTGAACTAAAACGCAGCATTCCAAGTGTCTGCCTCAGCCTGATGTCTTTTCATTCCCACTGAATGACTACTATACTGCTATTAAGATTGCCATGCCAAACTTTCAAAAGACATTCTGTGCAACCTTAGTTTGGTCCCCTGTGCACAGCTATTACAAAGACAGCTAACAAATAACATGATCAAAGGCTATTTTTTCTTCTAGTCTCTGCCTCATTCAGTGCCCAAAATGGAGGTCAGCACAGAAGGCAGGATTCACCTGTACTGCCTTCAGTTGCAGCCCTGATGTCTACAGCTGAAATACTCAGTTTGTGTTTCCCTTAGTTTCACTGAAAAAAAAAAAAAAAAGAACTTCCAAGGTGCAATTCAGCTTATTCTTAGACATTAACCCTGTTCAAAAACTGCAAATTTTTGTCTATGCCACAGACATCTTTGGTTAGACACAGGATTTTATTTGACAGGACATATAACAGATATTTAATTTGGGTGCTACAGTGTAAAGTGAAGTACATAATCCTCCCTTTTCTCAAATGGGATTGGGGTGCAGAAAGATAAAGGTAAACAATTTCCACTAGTTCTAGACATGAAGATTTATAATGCTTGGTATATTATAGCACTATACAATATTCAAGGAACAACTAACAACTGTTAACTTCAAATATAGTTATGCATGCTCTGAACTTCTTCTAATGAGACTCTACTGTCTCCAGCTGGGCATTCAGAAAATGAGAAACATACAGCTGAAGACCAGCTGTGAGAAATCTGGTTTGTGTCATTTGTATAACAACACACAGGTGGATGTAGAAACACTACCATGTCACTCAGCTGCCTCAGGGATTCAGTTTTCTTTTTCATCCACCTCCTGCCCCACTCACTTCATAACTTTAAGCACTGCAAAGAATGAAGTAAAGGTTCTATCTGCCTTTGTACTGCAAAGTCATGACTTATCTCCTTAAATAGGTATATTTAAACCTCTGAAAAAAGTAGTTTTAACATGTAGTTATTACAATATATGCCCTATATATGCAAAAAGGAAGCCGAATTAAGTTTCACAAAGTGTTTTATTTGAGAAATTTTCTAACTCCTGATTGGTAACTTAGGTTTATTGAAGTTAGATGTCTAAGTCATTGCAAATCATCCACATTTGTCTTACTGGTCAAAAAGAAAGCCATTGGAAGTGGGGGAAGGGGAACTCAACACTTCTTAAATTAATTATGAAAATGGCATGTTAGTTCAAGCACCCTCTGGTGGCACCTGCTTCTCTCTCAGACTGTAAACTGAATATAGCATGTCTGCATCGGATTTAGCCCTCAAAGTTCTGTTTACCCATCTAACTTTTGGTTTTTTAATCTATGTTTAGAGTAGATTATTCCGATATTTGCTTATTGAGTACATCAGTACTTTAAAATGTCCACAATTGCTGTAGGTGTGCACAAATCTTTCTTTTCCTTCTCTTTGTCTATTGCATGTTTTTTATCTTGTTCTGCCATTCCAGAGGTCTCTGGAGAGGCCTTGGTATTTAATTTAATACTTCTGAATTAAAATTGAGCTCAATAAATGACAAAATATATTTTACTGTACATGCTACTTCCTAAGAATGCATTGAATTAGTATGCCTTGTTGGGTTCTCCCCCAGGAGACTGATTTAGTCTAATGATAGTGCAAGGTCATTAGCAGAGTATCAGCATAAATTCTGCTTAACCAATGCCAGGTGGTTAACTAGTTTGTGTTAATGTGTTGTGTGCATAAAGCTGTGAACTCAACTCCTCTGTATGACAATGTGATCTCAAGGAAGATTTGGGCAGCCTGAATGGATTCCCACTAATCTGGAACCAGATATAAGTCATTCTCACTGGTGCCCCTAAGAGACGTTGACGACTCTCATTGCCATCCAAAGCAGATTCAAAATATTTTTCCTTAGAAAGCTGATTTTAAAACTGCATATGTTTAAAAGAAAATCTTAAATAGGCTTCATGTGCTTTCTCCAATAGTCATAAATCAATTCCATTTGAAAATCTGGTCACTTGCTTTTAATCACTTGTATAAGGTTCTGTTTTTCTTATGATCTAAAACAATCTTAGTTAAAAAACAAACAAACAAACAAAAAAAGCCCAAAACAAACCAAAACTGTAAGTTCAGAGTACATTTTACAAAAACAAGGGTGACTGGAAGGCTCTGCATGTGGGTCAAGGCAATGCCCAGTATCAATATGGACTGGAGGAATGAATGTATTGACAGCAACCCTGGGAAGAAAGATTTGGGGATACCAGTGGACGAAAAAAATGAACATGACCTGTCCCTATGCGCTTATGGCCCAAAAAGCCAACCATATCCTGGGCTGCATCAAAGGAAGTGTGGCCAGCAAGGCCAGGGAGGTGTTTCCCCCCCCAACAATTCCCCCTTTGTGAGACCCCACCTGAAGTGCTGCATCCAGTTCTGGAGGCCCCAGTGCAAAAAAATGACAGCAACTTGTTAGAGCAGATCCAGAGACGGATCCTGAAAATGGTCCGAGGGCTGGTACACCTCTCCTATGGACAAAGGCTGACAGAGTTGGCATTATACAGCATGGAAAAGTCTCATGGAGGACCTTATTGACTTCCTTTAATATCCAAACAGGGCTTATAGGAAAGATGGAGTCAGACTTTTTTACAGGACCTGTAATTACAGGACAAGAGGCAATGGTTTTAAAGCAAAAGAGGGGAGGTTCAGATTGGATGTAAGGAATAATTGTTTTGATTTTTTCCATTGTGAGGGTGGCAAGGTAGTGGAATAGGTCACTGATAGAAATTCTGGTTGTCCCACTATTGTAAATGTTGAAAGTCAGATTGGATGGGTCTTTGAGCAACCTGACCTAGTGAAAGATGATCCTGCCCATGGCAGGGGGGTTTCCCTAAGTGATCATTATTGTTCTTTCCAACTCAAACCATTCTATAATTCTATGATAAAAGTTCTGGGCACTGAATTTTGAACCTCAGAGTTTTGCATTTTTGACTTTTATGTTCTGGATTTTTCCATTTAATGATGTCAAATTATTGATTTTGAAATGACTGAAAAGGCTTCATTTTGCTGTATCAGTGAAATTCAGGCAAAACAAGAGGAAATGTGGCAAGTTGGCTTTCCAACAGCATAACTAAACACAGTGCCAAGAGGTTCAGAAATGGATAAAGCGTTCTCCATTCTGCATAGCACATTTCTCACTGCAAGCCAGAATGTTCCCTACTTATAATGGGGTGTTGGAAAATTCATAAATGGGAAAGAAAAACAAAAAAAATAAGGGCTGAGGTTTATGGATTATTAGATTTAGGAAGTATCTCCACTGCATAGGTGCACCCAGACCTCAAAAAGGAATGAAATTGCCCATGAAGGAATGAGGGGAAAAAAAAAAAAAAAAAAAAGCCCAGCATCATGGCTTGGTAGTCTTGAAACACTGCTGACAATATGAATCAGTGGTGTTCTGTTGAACGGAACTAAGGATTAAAGGCAAGCTGTAACTGAGGAGGGAAAAAAAGAATTTTATATAACTAGAAGGTTCAGTCCTTATTAAATCCTTAAAACTTTCCTGATCCTCTAGGTGGCTGAGTAGAGGAATTTACAGAGGACCCATGTGAATGGTGGCTGCTCAGAACTTCAGCCTTAGGAAACTGAGGGGAAATCTTCAATCAGCAAAGGAAGATATTTGATTTCTTACATATTTTCTGATCTGAGCACAAACTGTAACACAGTAGATGACAAGAAGTTCATTGCCATCTTTGTGGCACCAAGACAAGAGCTACAGCTCTCAGGCTTCAGCATCAAGATGCATTTCAGTCTTTACAACTATGCTCAGGTGATATCTCCTAAGTTGTTTACAAGATAATAATTTACAGAATTTGAAAAACGTTCCATGCTGAAAACATGCTGAAGAAAACAAAAGCTGAAGTCAGGAGAATCCAAATATATCTTGCCCCAGAGGAGAGGACACAGGGCAGCCCAGAAAGAATGTCTGGGCAGTATTACACACAGACAATCTATACCATACTGTTCTGTCTTCTTAAAAGTCATTATTTGTCAAGTAGTGTCTGCAACATGGAGACAGAAAGTATGAATCATCATGAAAAATTCAGTCTGAAACCTCAGATCCTAGCAATTGCATACTACCAGTACTGAAACATTCCTAGAATTTCTCTAAAATTTTAGATGACAGTTTTCTAACTCAAATGTATCGAAGACAAACAAAATCTGACATCATTTTGACAAGTGCAAAAAAATTGATCACAGAAATAACTCAAGTGGTTATGTAGAAGATACAAGGGTTTGAGGACAGCTCTTTTATTAAATCCAAACCAATAGTTTCAGATTACTTGCATCCAAATATTTAAGACCAAGCAGAGGATCTTGATAAACCATTACTGTTCATTCACAGCACAAGATCCAGATGGGGAAAAAAAAATCTTTAAAAACTGTCATTAATCACCTGAATTACCTAACATTAAATCTCTGAGTGGGTGATTCTCTGTCTCAAGATACTGTAAAATTGATTTCCTAATATTTTAATATTAAGGTTATATATTTTCTTTTTCTAAAAGATACCATGCTTTTAAGCAAACAAAGCAGGAAGTCAGACAGCAAAATGGTTTGGTTTATTAATACAAGAAGTCAAACTATATAATGTCAGAAAGGTCTCATTATCTTTAAATCTATAATCTGGGAACTGAGCTATAGAAGAAATGCTGTCTTTTTGAAGCTATTACTTTCTCATTATGAAAAACTTACGTGAAAACATAGCCCATTATTTTTAAACCTGAATTTATGTCTAAATGTTGTTTCCACTGATATAAATGGGGGGGAGAGGGGGTAAAAATCCTACTTAACCTCAGGAGGGCAACATTTTTTATTTCATTGTGGCTTATACTCAGTTTTTGAAAGAATGGCTCTGAATATTGCATGCATAGTATATGTCAATTTGTACTGTTATAACGTACCAGTGAGACAGTCTGAGTGATAGAGCAGTTTTTCTCAAAATTTAATGTATCAATGTGTTCAGCTTGGGATATTGTTTTTCTCTCCCTCCCTATGTGCATGTTGGTGCAATTTGTCTCAGCATTTGAAGTGGAGAACTATCCAAAAGTCACATAAAGCCAGCAAAAAAATTTAAGAGTTGGGACCAGAAGCAGCTTTACACTGAAAGGAAGAAGGGCACAGCATCCTATGGTGGTGCAGGCACAAGAAGAAAATTCAGAAGACTGAATAAATCAAAGCTGCCTGCAGCTGTTCTCAAGACTGAGCCAGACAAGTGACTTTGCACAGCTGGTTGCTGGAGGAGGACAAACAGCAGCATCACTTGCAGGTCTGTGGCCCAGACCTAATGTTCAGTGTTTTAATGTGAGGCTCTGTGAATCAATGCTATGTTTGTAGTGACACCAAGCAGCTGTGCTTGGGCTTGTGTTTGATAGATCTGATCACCTTAAGTGATTGGTTTCACTGGGGATTTTCTATATATGTTGTTGAATCACTGCCTGTAGCTCAGGTAGTAAATCTAGCCAGAGATCCCTGTGTTGCACTTTTTTTCTTGATGTCATGGTGCCTGGGGCGATTTTCTTAGTAACACATGACTCTGCCTGTGTTTTCTTATTCCAGACGTATAATGGCTTTGGTCTAACTTTCCTTGCATTCTTTTGGTCTTCCATCATGGTTACAGTTGTTTACTTAAGACACATATTTTAGCAATTGTAAGATGTTTCTCTGTCTTACTCTGTGCACCTCTCCTCATTCTTATATCTTATTCACCGATTATAAACTGGGCAATGAGGTCATTGTCCTCACTTCACTGCCCTCCTATATAACAGAAATCACAGTGCATGGAATTAATCCTTGGAGGTATAATTTTTTTAGTTGTTGTTTTCCAAGAAACTGTAGAATCACTTAAAATTGTATCTGTGGCTTGTATTATAGAATATATGAACATGCTTTCCTCTGTTGCCTTTACAGGCTTTCTAGAAGTGATCAATAGGCCCCGTGAGTTCCTAAGCACAACTTGAAACCACTTGACTGGTTTTAGGAAAACATCAAATCTTGCCTTTCAGATTTTCAGTGGTGAAGAACTTTGATACTTCCACAAGTTTCCACAGAGAAAAATGTGCCTTTTACTTCTAACCTTAATTTGTCTATCTCCAGCTTTTACCTTGATATGTCATTGTCCACTAGACAGAATAGCCTTCTAGAATCAATATCCTACCTTTGGGAGGTAGCTGTGACCCCTCTGATTTTCTCCTTGACAAGTTAAACGGCTTGTGATTTTTTTAAACTTTGCCCTGAGTGGCATGTTTCTCAGCCTCTAGCCAACCCTGTGGTTTTCATCTCAGCGTTTCTCACTTTATTATGATCCCTCCTAAGACTTTATTCACAGGAATTTGATGCAGCAGTCTAATAATAACTCGAAGAAGACGTAAAACCTCTACTCTTACTGACACTCCCTTCTTTAAATAAATATTCTAGGATCCCAGAGAAAACTCACAGAGATCTTGGGTTTTGCTACTTTATCAACATAATTCAAGTGTTCTGGACAAACAGTGCATCTGTGCTCCATAGAAAAACCATATGACTTTGGAGCATCTCCTAGTCAACAAATGATAACAGAGATGGCTCCAGCCCATTGACTTCCTGGACAATCCACCCCCATCATTTTTTCCTGCATCAATGCTTTAACCTAATCTAGAGTAGATTAACTACTCTATCCTGTAACTATGAATGCATTTGTTCCATGTACTCTTTTCACAGGCAATGGAGAGAAACTTGGCCTTCCAGACCACCCCAGCATGACTGCCTAAAACCACTGGGCTAGAGTGCCCTCTGATGGGAATCCAATTCTCTCCACGAACAATGAGAATCTGTGTCACTGGCTAACACCAGGCACTTCCAGAGCACTAAAATGAGGCGAGGTGGATGCCACAGGCACTGGGCAGTGCTGCCAGTGGCTATTTTAAAGCATAAACTATGCCACGGCTCAGCTTTACACTTATATCCAGTGTCTACATGTCTATCTCGATATATCACCAATGCTATAAATCATCCTATTGTTACTCCCTGAAAGTTTTTGTCATCTTCAAAAGTCATCAGTAATAGCTGCATTTTTCACAGGTCATTGTTGGAAATACAAATCAATGCAGAAGTAAAAAAATCAGCCTAAGTGGCACTCTCTCAAAGACAATCCATTTAATAATGTTTTCCTTTTTTCATAAACATTTTCAAGCCTGTCATTTAAGAAGTTTTGAAAACATTTAGTATGCATGGCTTTCATTTCATATGATTCAAATCATGCAGTACCAATTGGTACCTTATGAAAGCTGTAATTTGATGCTATTCTGCTTGTCAACCAGATTTCCAAGTTAGTATGATAAGATTTTCCAGGTTGATTAAAAATAATTATATTATTTTCTTTTTCATTTTATTAATTGAATTTCATATCAACTGTGAAGACTTTTTTATTAGGATCCCACTTGAGCTGACAAATCTCTAATTACCTGGGTTATCACACTTATATATCAATGTGTCCTTTTGTGCAATAACCATGATTTGCTATAGGTCTTCCTGTAGAAGCCACCTGATGCTTTAAATTATCCCAAGCACTTAGAATGCAGATTAACTAATGTGTTAGAATGTTTGTCAAGAAAGTAAAGACCTAGTGATATGTTTATGAAACTGTCTGAGTAAAATCCAAACCTCTCTCTTTGACGGAAGCTCTGTGACACCTTATTATAAAGATATTTTTCTGGGTTTTAGTGGGTTTAGTGGTTTTTAAAGTGAACTTAGAAGCTGTTGCAACAGTCACTGGAATCCAGACCTTTCCTAGAACGGTCTACCAATGCATGTTAGTCTTGCTTATCTGTCCCAAAATCTTTCTGTATACCTGTACATCAAATTGGAAAATCTGGGGTTTTTTGATACTAGGGCTATAATAAATATCTGATAATTCATAGAGCTAGGCCTCTGTTTTGGACCCCACAGTGTTATTCCTTGTTTTCTGACCTGAGAAAGGGACTTGTCTGCTCTGCTACAAAAATATTTTTTGTTTTAAGAAAAAAGAGTGGTACCATCATGGAATGGTTTGCACAGGGAGAAACAGAAATTTTCTGTGAGCATATGATAGGAGTTATAAAGGGCTATACGGGGTTCCTCTTAGTATATATCAAAGCTACTGGTGGTGGAACGCACTTGCCTGTCTCTATCACCATCTAGTTTATGAGGCCTCATCTTGTCTTGCTTGAGAATCCTCTAAGCAACCAGTATCTCCACTGTATCTCTGCTACATAAACAGGAATTTCATCCCATGTACCGCAACAGTATACATTCTTTAAAATAAATTTTAATAAAGTTAAAAAAAAAAGTTATAAAACAAAAACAAAACCCAAAAACCCAAACCAAACAAAAAAAAAAACCCCAAAAAAAACCCCCAAAAACAAAACAAAAACCAACACAAAACAAAGGTGTTGAGGAAACCTCAGTTCTGTGCCCTGGTCAGCTTTAAGAAGTTTAAACTTACAGTCTCCATCACCAGGGAGCATGTCAGCCAAACAGCTGTGAAGTGTTTAAGGCAAAAGCCTCTTCTTCTCTTCTGTTAAAGCTGGACCTTTGCAGCCAGGGTGGCAGGGGGCCAGAAAGACTCTGTCTCCAGACCCAGGTCTTGGGAAGACGTATGCATTTTATATAAGCAAATTTATATGGATGTAGTTTGACACAGAAAGAGAAACAGCCTTGGAAATAGTGCCATTTCTTGACTGAATTGTGCAACTGCTCAGATACTGTCAAAGCACCTTTTGTCTGACTTTTGGTTGGAAGTCAATCTTCCTTCTTTCCCTTTCTCTTCCATCTTAAAATGGCCACTCCCCCAAAGAGAATCAATTACGGGTTCCAGCATCCTGAATCTAAAAGAGAAGAAGAGCCTGAAGGCACTAAGAAAGGCAAGACTTCACCACGGGTTGTGGTAAAGGTCAGGGTATTGACCACCTCCTTTTATCTAAGAGGTACCTGCACTCAGAAGAGAGCTGGAAGCTGGGATTCTATTGGCATTTGCTGGCAGTTCCTTGTAAGGTGACTGGCAGACACATTGACTGGATGAACAGAGAATGTCTCCCAAGTTCCCCCATACTCATTCACTCTGTGTCCTGTATTTGACTTTCTGTTTTTATTAGGATGACTGAATTGGCCACCTTCTCTCTGTTCACCCTGAAATGGGCACCTAAAATATAGTCACATCTGCTCACAAATGAAGCACTGCTGGAGCCTTTCCATTATCTACCACATGGGAGCAGGATTAGGTTCGCTGTCAGTTTTGGGGAACATGAAAGGGAGAAAGAAGCATGAATTATGCATAACAGAATTGCACCCTACTGGTTTCTTAAGACATACAAGATGTTTCAGTCCCATTGTCATCCTAGCATGCTCTTGGAGAAAATGCTTCACACAGCCAGAGGCAGTCCTCCGACTGTAGCAGGACTCATCCAAGACTCCTGATAGAGCACCATATTGACATTCTTCTGCTAGTGACGTATGTTTCGTGTTTTTAAAGATCTGGCAGCATGTAACAGTTTGTTAGACTGGCTAAGACTGCATAAAATATTGTAAGAAATAAACTGAGTAGGGAAAATTTTATTAGAGAACTGTTAAAACCTGAGCGGGTTTTTTTTCTCCCTGCATCTTCCTTTTAATTATTTTCCTTGGGGCTAATGAAAGGAAAAAGAGTATTAAACCAGCAATCTGATCACGACACTCATAAACCTTTAGTTTAGACCTAAACTCTTCCAGGCAGTAATACAATCTTTTCATACCAGACCCAACTTAATGAGGGTCTAAATTAGTAAGAACTAACTTTTTATGAAAGGCTTTGGACAGTGCTTGGCATGGCAGAAGAAGCTCGTATATTTCTCCCAGGGACAGCTGCGGAGACCTGTTATTCACCAGTTATCCCACTAAGTCTCCTCGCCCTGGCACAGCTCGGAGATTCGAATCACTCGGCCCAGCCGTGACTTTTACGTGGCCACCGCGGAGCCGAGGGTGACGGGACCCTCGGGAGCGTGGACCCTGTGCTGCCGGAGAGCCCTTGGCACACGGCTCCCGTCCTACCCGCTCGCCGGGAGCCCGGCGTTCACTCCGCACCGGGGACAGCCCCCTCCTCGCACCACCCCTCCTGCCACTTTTTGCCCGGAGCGGAGACGGCGCGGCCGGCGACTCAGGCAGGGCCCGGGCACCGCTCCCT
>JAHLSL010000023.1:14723045-14735804 GCA_025920805.1 Petroica traversi
GGGGGGCGCCGCCGTCGCTCCAGAGATCCTTGGCGGGAGCCGGATCGGGATCGTCTCCCCGGCCCTGCCACAGCGTCGCTGCTTTCACCTCCTGTAAGAGCTGCCGGCGTGCTGCTCTCCTGCTTAGGAGACTTCATCGACCGGAGGGTCTGAGCCCGGTGTTCCCCTGGATCTGGGGGATTGCCCCACCAGGACTGGCCTCGTCCCTTGCGATGGCCGGGGATGGTGAGCACCCAGCAGGGCGGCAGCGGGCTCTGGGACATCCCCTGCACCGTAGGGAGGGTGTTTTCAGCAGGAACTCCGATGCGGTTCCCTCCGGGAGCTGCCGGCAGAGGATGTCCTGGACAGCCGAGGTGCTGCCCAGGGGCTGCAGCAACGCAGCAGTGTGGGACGCGGGTGCCTCGAATGAACGGGGTCGTGTGCCGTGGCTCCACGTGGAATTAATAAAATCCACTGGGAGACTGCCTAAAAACGGCGCTGCAGAAATTCACGTCTAGAATCCGCGACTTTCAGTTTGGGTGATGGGTGAGACAGGCCAGGGAGTAGCCTGGTGTGTTCCAGCCTCACGTGGGAGAGCTTTTTCTTGCACGTTGCCGTGTACCTTCTTACATGGCGAAATGCAAGATGTTCTCCTTGAAAATGAACAGAGTTAACATCAGTATTCAAGTTAACATCTTCCAGTTGACAGCATTTATATATTTTATAAACCCTTTTCAAAAACCCAGTCACTTGAGCCATTTCCAAGACTGTATTTGCCAGTGTTTATTTTCCAGCATGTATACAATGCATGTAATGGGTATACAGTTGATTTAGGAAGATGTTTTTGTTTAAGTTTGGAGCCATATTGAACTTAATATTTTGTATGCCTTTCCTAGTCACTGAAAGTAGACTTAGGTGGAGGGGTTTTTTTTCTTAGACTGGAAATGTTGCATTGGGAAGCAGGACAGAATTGCAGTTCCTTCTGAATTCAAATTTAATTAAAAACAAAATGTATGTGTTTGTAATAAAAGTATATACTTGTTATTTCTGTTTCATTCTTTAAAATGATTCTGTTTTATCAAGCTTCATGACTTGTTAGCCTGCCATCTTCACAGAAGAACTGAGACCATCTCTGAACTAAGCTAAGCAAGCTTCCATTCAGTACAAACTTCAAACAAGCTTTTTCATTGAAAACTTACATACGTAGAACATCAAAATGTGTATTGCTCTGATCTCTGTATAGTCAATGAAGAAATCATTAAGCCCTAATATAAATAAATTTTTTATATTAATGGTAGTATGATGGGTGTTTTACTTCTCAGAAGACTTCCTGTGGTGAATTTACTTCGTGGAGTGATAGAGAGAACAAGCCTCTGAAATTATTAGTTAATTGCTCTGTTCCTAGTTGTGATCATTTAACAATTTGATTAAGATTTGTACTTTTAAAATTATCTGAGGCAACTTGTAGTGGTTGCTCTTTGTGGGTACCAGGTGGGCTGATACTGGGGCTGTTGGAAGGTGGCGGATCTATATGTAATTATATCCTACTTTTCATCTTTGCTGGGACACGTGCTAGTGAGCCTTGCAGCCTACAGTGAATGTACAGCCCATGCTGAAGTCAGAGAGTTCTGCAGTTCTTGAGTGGATGTTATGAACATACTGAAGAGGTCACAGGCTTTGATGAAGACCACGTGTAGACCCCTAGCAAGCTCCAGCCTCTCTCCCTGTGCTTGGGAATCGTCTTGATTTTTCTCTGCAAAGGACCATGAGTACTGGTGTGGCCAGTGGAGCTGGGTGTGAGGTTACAACATTTAAAGCAGATCAGCTGCTGGGCTCCCTGATTTTACCCAAACAAAAGTGTTGCTTGAGTTCCTTAACTGGGGGTCTATATTTGTGCAGCCAAAGGTTTTGAGTGGTATTCCAAATGTTGCATGCATGTGACGAGCTCACAAGCAAATGCTTAGACCACAGTTGGCTGTAGGCCACTAATAGTATTTCTGTCTTTTATAATTCACTGTGGTGTTTTTGTGTTGTTTTGGTCTGAAGCAATGATATGGAACAGCATGAAAGACGTGTGAGTTGCATTGCTGAGTCAGACAGTATTTTTTGCTGTGTAAATATTTGCAGACATGACAGTACAGAATGGGATCTGAGAGCACACAATACATTGGGATAAATGTGTTCCAGCAGTCTTTCTCAAAACACACAGCAAAGATAAAAAATACTTTAATACTGTGTTCTGGATTAATGATCATGGTTATTATGTTATGAAATCAAAAGAGATACTGAAGAGGAAACAAGGCCCGTTCAGCTTAAAAAAAGAAATATCTTGGCAAGTCCAAGACCACCTGCACATTTTATTAGAAAAAAAATCCTTTGAGTTCCAGTTTTCTCGTGCTTCCAAGCAGGATTAACTAGTGATACTGCACACACGGAGTTTAATATGGAGGCTTGGTCTTGCTTCTGGCCAAAACAAACCTTTGCAGTGTGAATGACTCAGTATTGCCTTTCTTCTTTCAGACCGAAAGAAGTTGGCCTTTCTATAATTGCTCTTAGTTAAGGCTGAAGTTGATCTGATAAGAAATCTATAGATGAGGGCTGCACATACAAAAAATTGCCATTTAATGACTACCAAACCTAACCAGACTGTACTTTCTGCTGAAGATATTAAGAATATAAATAACTTGCTTACAAGACATCCTCTTGTCCTAGTCAAAGGACGGTCATTGATGACTCAGCAGTCCAGTGTAGCACTAATCAATTTTTTAAAGTGTCCTGGAGGTGCCAGCGACATTTATAGCACAAGTACTGGTATTCACTTCGAGTGTTTATTAATGCCATTAAGTTAAGTACTTTGAAGTTCATCAGAATAACACAGAGGTCTTCCAGATGCTTCCATTATTCTGTTTTGACTCGGTTTCCCAGTTTGCACTCTGCAGGTAATACTGCTTAATTACAAGAAGCCTGGTATTTTGTTTCTCCTTTTTTGGTTGTTTATGTGTACTTGGAGATGAAAATTGGAAGATAAAAAGTGCTAAAAAATATTATTTACTATATAATGTCTAACTGAAACATCACATGCTTTTTCTTATCTGTTATTGAATAAATATCTGCTTAGTCTAGGAAGGTATTCCTAGTCTTTATCTTCAGACTAAGCATCATCATACATACTTTAAACTTCAAACTCCAGAGTTTAAAGAAAAAACAGAACAGACAGCATAGTGTTAGGTCATTTCAGTATGTAAACAGCTGAAAGCCATGGAATCAGTATCTTCTGATGTGGATTTGAAACCATAACATCAGATGACACGAGATAAGATTCCATGCTCTTGTGGTTTTCATTATGAGTCCAAAAAAAGAAGGAATTTTCAAACTTTGCTTTGCTTGTGCTCCACCAAAATACAGATTAAAAAACTGTACTTTATCATTCTGAGGAACTGCCAAGAGCTTTTGGCTCTTTTAGGGCCAGTTCAAATTGATGTGTGCCATTTAACTCTGCCCTCTTCTTCCCTGTATTGGCTGATGCCTAATCACAGGGAAATTTATATGGTGATTTGGCTGGTATTTCTCACCAAATAAATGTGAGTAGCTGCTCTTGAGAGAAGATTGTGTTGATTTCTGCTTTTAGGTTGTTTGATTGGTTGGTTTTTTAAAGAGGGTAGGTTTAGATTAGATGCTTTAAGGTTTCTTCCAGCCCAAGCTATTCTATGATTCTATGGTTTTATGGTATTAGGAGAAATTCTTTACTATGGATGTGGTGAGACTTATTGGCATAAGTTTCCCAGAGAGATCTGTTCAAGGAGTTTCATCAAGCTGATCTAGTGCAAAGTGTCCCTGCTCATGGAAAGGGGATTGGAACTAGATGACCCTCAAGGTTCCTTTCAACCCAAGCCATTCCATAATTTTATGTTTCCATGATTCTATGAAATTTCTCTGGTATCCCTAGGGGTATAGAACATCAGTTTTGAAATGCACTTATTGAGTTATTTTATAATAGGCTTGTATACATTTTTTAGTGGATTCCGGTAATGTAAAATTGTGTCAATTGTAAAATGACAAAAATAAATTGGTTTTTATAGGCTTTGTTTCCCTGTTTTCTAGATTTTGTATAGAAATGTGTATTTCAGGCCTCATCAGTTAAAAAAAAAAAAACAACAAACCAACTTATTAATTTCCGTGCAGTAATGCACTTTGGTCTACAATTATCTGACTTTGATGATGTCTCTTATCTGTATAATTAACAGTTTGGACTGAAATATTGAAGACTATTGCATGAGAATTCCAACCCTGACTCAGCAGCAAGCAGCATAGAGGAATTCTCTAAAGGAACTTGAAATACATTTTATCAGGCAGGTGTATATCATATAGCAGAAGTCACTATAAATTCTTCAGACAGTCTCTTGAAACTTCTTGGTTTTTGTTTGGGGCTTTTTTAAGTACTAGTATGAAACTGAATTAGGCCAGCTAATTCTTAAAAGGCTGGAAGAGGAAACGTGATAATTGTATTGCTTTGATCTGTAGAAACTGAACAGTGCTGAAAATCTAAAATAATGTGGGGAGTTCTTTTCTGCTGTTGTGCCACGGTGTTGTTGTGTTTTATAAAACATGTAGGAATAGGCATAAACAGATCACTAGTGCAGTAATATTCATTGTGTGCTTTACCTCGACTATCTTCATAATTCTGTTAAAGTCAAGGGACTCAAGTCGTACAGGACAGTGTAATAAGAAAGCTCAAATGAGTTATATGTAAATGAGGGGAATAAAAATAACTATATTGTACGATGAACCAAGTGTATTTGCAAAATTAGGAATCACAGAATTGTTTAGGTTGGAAAAGACCTCTAAGATCATCAAGCCCAGCTGCTAACTCAGCAATCATATAGTTGGCCTTGGGCCATCGATCTGGCCTGCCCAGATCCCTCTGCAGAGCTTTCCTACTCTGCAGCAGAGCAACACTCCTGCCCAACCTGGTTTTATCTGCAGGCTTGCTGAGGTTGCCCTCACTCCTCTAACCCAGGTCATCGATAAAGATATTAAACAGGACTGGCCCCAGTACTGAGCTATGTTGTGGTCAGTCACCAGCTGGATGTAACTCCATTCAGCACCAATCTCTGGACTCGGACAATTTGGCATTCTTTTATACAGGAAATAGTGCACCCCTGCAAGCCATGAGCATTGGTTTCTCCAGGATGGTTCTGAGAGGTTCAGTGTCAGAAGCTTTACTAATGTGTATTATGTCTGGCTGAGATGGAGTTAATTTTCCTCACAGCAGCCCTCACAGTGCTGGGGTTTGCATTGGTAGTTAGAGAGGTGTTGATGACTCAGCAGTGTTGTTGCTAGTGCTGAGCAGTGCTGGCACAGCAGCAGGGCTGTCTCTCTAACATTCTGTCCCTATCAAGTGGCTGGGAGTGGGAAAGGTCCTGGAAGGGGACACAACCAGGCCCAAATTAACCAAAGGGGTATTCTATACTCTATCACATCAGGTCAGATATAAAAGCTGGGGGAGGGAGGGGGACTGGGGGCATTTGTTATTTGACAGTGTTTGCCTTCTGGAGCAATCACTACGTGTTGCTGCAACTTAGCTTCCCAGGAAGTGGCTGGATATCACCCCCTTATGGAAAGTAAAGAATAAACTTTTTTGTCTTTGTTTATGCACACCAAACGTCACTGTTTTTCTGCTTTAGTAAAGTGCCTTATCTCAGGGTATAGGTTGTTTTCCATCTTATTTTCTCTGCCTTGTCCCACCGGGACAAGTGATAGAGAGCCTTAGTGGGCACTTGGTGTCCAGCCAGGGTCAGCCCACTACATAAAGTCCAGGCAGACAATATCCACAGCCTTTCACGTGTCCTAAAGCCATTCTGACTGGGCCTGATCTTCTGGTTGTCATGCGTGTTCTGCACGATGACACTGTTGACAAGCTGTTCCATGGCTTTGCCCTGCACTGAGGTTAGGCTCTGTATTTCCCTGTATCCTCCTTCTGGCCATTTTTGTAGATGGGTGGCACATTTGCTGACCTCCAGTTAACTGGACCTTCCTGATTTGCCAGCACTGTTGTTAAATGGTGGAAAGTGGCTTGGTCACTGACCATTACCTTTTGGATTTTGGGGCTTCATTCTGCTCCCTGTCCTTCTCTTCCAGCACCCAAAGAAAACTGGTCTTATTATCAATAAGACTGAGGCAAAGAAGGCATAAGTACTTTTGGGTTTTCTACAGGCTTTGTTGTTACGTTTTTGTCAGTTGTATTTAGTCTGTCAAAATGAATAAACGTATATATGTCATAGGCACTAGGCATATAATTTGTATCTTTAGAGTATTGTCTAGTATAGCAAAATAGATATTCGCCTATTACAAAATAAGTTGAGTTGTAAGAGACCAAGAATGATCATTGAGTCCAGCTCTTAGCCCTGCACACAACATCCCCAAAAGTCACACATGCTGACAGCATTGTCCAAACAATTGTACAGAATACATAAATCAAGGACAGAAGCACAAAGAAGTGTGATTAAGTATTTGATGTAGTTAGTTCCAAATCAGCATTAAAATAATAAAAATATTGTACCTGGATATTTGTTTAAGAGTACCAAAAACCCCCCGACACCCCAGGTTTAATATAAGTTTTTGAAACCCTAGTTGAACAGTTATATATATTAGACAAATATTTGAGCTTAACTATTCAGGGTAGTTAAAATCTTTACATGATGTAGCTATGTAATTTGTGGAATTTGTGTTGAAAGCAGTTATATTTAATAATGTCTGTCAGTTTTTCAGGTTGCTAGTTGATGTTCTTAAAGTAATTTTCACATTATTAAAATTTTTATTAATTAAAAAGCAATTTACTAGAAAAAGGAAATTTCTTAAACAAAATAATATGCAAATTCACTACAGTATATTTCTGTCATTCCTTTAGACTGTGCATAAATATTACATGAAAGGAGCATATCCACACAAGGAACTCCTTTGGGGAGCTGTAAATTAGGATAAGAGATGGCTTCTATTTCATACCTCTGTTATACTATATGTACATAAGATACAGCAGGAATTTATGTACTTTATGCTCCAGTCTTTTTCTATGGATAGTCTGGCTAATATTAAAATACATCTGCAGCAAATTACAAACTGATCTCTTTAAAAGCAATTAAAATATTTTACAGGAGTGGCACTGAGCACAGGGTAGGCATCTGCCTATGATACCAGAGTCCCAAAGGCTTCAAAATACCACCTCCTAGTTGTCTCCAGAGCAGTAACTGTGGTTTCTTGAGGTCACTTCCAACCTCAGCCATTCTGCAGTGGCATCTACGACGGCTGAGAGAGGAGTGTTGATGGGTAGAACACACTGATGGTCCTGAGAAGTAGTGCTTGCCTCCTGCTCTTCCTGTTTTCCAATCTCCCCCTTTCGCCATGTACAACAGTAGCAGGAACATGGAGTCTGATTCTCTTAATCTGTGGGCCCAGCTGTGTCCCTTTTCCTTGCGATCTTCCTCCATTCCTTGTATAGCTGCACACAGTTTTGCTCGCCCAGCTGAGGAACCTTGGGTTAACTCTCAATGTTTGTGCATGATCCCAGCCCCAGAGAAGGGCTGCCCTGGCTTGCTCTGGCTTTTGTGCACCTGCAGGGATTTGACATTGGGATATTAGAGGAGTACTAAGAAATACCATGAAGGCTCTGTGTTGGCATTCTCTGTAGTAAGACTTTGCCCACTAATGCAGGGAAATTTAGTAGTAATCTTTTATTCAGTTGATTCAAGCTGTATTCAAGAATTGCCTCCAAAATTCTTGCTATTGTATTTATGAGGTTGATTACATTTTGGATAAAAGAGAGCACTTATATCACTGCTTCTGGTGAGGTTCTCTTGGCTAAAATACTGGATTGCGTAGGGTTGTTTGGCAGTTTGTTTCAAATCAGTCTCCTGTTTACAAAGCTAAGGAAGCGTCCTGTTTACAGTGTGAAACTGGAGATACTTTCTTTTGGGAGGTTGGGTTTGGCTTTAGTATTTTTGGTAGTGAATAAATCCTACATGATCTCGAGCTTCCTATTGTACTTGAGTAATCTTCAGTTTCATGTTTCCTTTTTGATCTGTGTCCCATGCTGTGAAGGCCAACATCCCATGTTTCTGCTTTGTTAATTAGAGCTCTGTGTATTTGGAGATGGTGCAGGAGGACACACTCACCTTCTGTTCAAACTTCCTGCCAATGTATTTTAGCCCTGCTGTGCCTTGGGACTTGATGATGTTGAGACTCTGCAACACTATTTATTAAGCACTAGGTCCATGAAAAACTTGAAAAATAGCCATCTTGACTTTTGCTGTGCTAAAACCAATGACAGAACTTCCATCAGTGCCTCTTGTGGCAAGGCCTGGCATACAGTTCACATGAATTAATACAGGATAAAATAAAATACTTAGGAATTCAGTGATGAGTATGTAATAGAATCAAAGACTCATGGAAGTGTTTAGTTTGAAAAAGACTCTAAGATTGAGTCCACATAGCACTGCCAAGCCCACCAAACCATATCCCTTGGTGTCACATGTACACATCATTAATACCTCTAGGTCTAGTGACTCAAGCGCTTCCCTGGGCAGCCTCTTCCTCTCCTCTATTTGACACTCCCTTCAGTGAAGAAATCTTTCCTAATATCTAATCAAAACCTCACTTGATGGTGCTTAATGACATTTGCTCTTGTCTTTTGCTTGTTACTTGGAAGATCACACCCCACCTGGCTACACCCTCCTTTCAGGCAGTTGAAGAGAGTGAGTTCCTCCTGAGATTCCTCTTCTCCAGCCCGAACATCCCCAGTTCCCTTGGCCACTCCAGACCCTTCTCCAGCTTTGTTTCTCTTTGGATGTGCCTCAGCACTTCATTTTCTTTCTTTTAGGGAGGGGCTTGTGTACGATACTATTCAGTTAGTGTCCATACACTGAGAAAAACCAAACAAATCCTTTACGCTGATAGAGACAGAGGGGTAACTGATGTAGTTACAGATTGCGTAGCAAAAATACAGAAGAAAGCCTTGCATTCAAATGTCCAGTTTCTTTTTCTCCTATAATGACTACCTTATGTGTCACCCACAGGATATCCTACAAGGGACTTCAGCTGCAGTACATTTCTAAACAAGGCCATGAGGAAACCTGTCAGTATTTTTCAGTGTCTTGCATAGTTTCTGTTTGTTTTTTACAGAGGCTCCAAATGTAATATGCGGGGGTTTCTGTTATTGTTTCTTTTTGGATCAGTTGCAAAAGATTTTTCTCATAGTTGAATATATTTCTAATCTGATATGACTCATAAAAGAAGTGTATTGAGGATGAAGCAGAGACTCTGACTGGTTAGAGGGAAGGAATAAAAATAGATACAGAGAATGTTGATCACTGGAAGTACTGTGGGATCTGGAAACTCTTTATGTACTGTTCTGCTCTTAATTTTCCAGCCAATTTTCTTGAAAGACAAATCCTCTGCCTTAGCAAACCAGTGGCAGTAATGCTAAGTGAGAACAGCAAGTAGGTGGTGATAATGCCTTGAGATTGTTTGTGGAGATGGACCAACAATGCTTCTTAATTGTGATACCGCAGCAGGGATAATCACTGATAGGAAGTGATTTCAGTCACACATCCAGGTGTCAGTAAAAGGATTTAAGACCTCCTCGTAGAAGCCTACAGAGAATTTGCTGCTTTGAAATTGATAGAAAGCCCCAAAGTTGTGGCACTGTTTCTCAGTGTGGATCAGGTTGTAAGGCTGTTCCTGTGCTCCATTAGTCACATTCACATTGCTTTGTAAAGTTTCTGAATGTTTGGCAGTCAGCACAGGGGGATGCTGGTTTGCTTTGTCGCTGTCCATATGGTGTGACCTGGGGTTCCCAAACCCCTGGGTATGCATGTATCACTGCTACTCCAGTAAGATGTCTTTGAAGGTGAGAGAAGGGAAAAAGGATTCTTTCCTTTTTTCTTTCTCCTAATGGAAGAAAACTGTTCTGTGCCTGAATAGGCTGGTTTTATTTTCATTTGGAATTAATACCTGCCACTCAGGAGAGCTTAATGACTTGGTATGCATTTCTCACCAGTTCCTGTCATTTATAAGATCCTTGAAAATTAAACTCTTCTTTTAAGCAAAATACAAAATTCTGGGATCATATATAGTAGTGATCTGGCTGCTCCTAGTGTGTGTGTGGTCTGCTGTAACATTATTAGGATGTGCAAACATTTGACCTTCCAGAGTCAGTTCTCTGATGGTGCACACCTGGATTACAGTACATTCAGGGTATCTTGAGTGGTGCCTCTGAAAAATGGCTGCAGTGGCAGCCCCACCTTTGCAGAACCCTTGAGTAATGTTGAGGTGTCTTAAGTCAGTTCTTGGACCTTCATGGCAAAGCCCCATCTCCATACGTACAGCCTGCCTCCCAACAGACTTCAGGAAACGAGTAATTCCCTTGGCCACACGACAACATGGAAACAAACATCACTCCAGAAGTAAACTTGTTTGTCCTGCAGAGGAACCTCATGCTGTACTCTAGCCTGGATCTGAGAACTGCTCTTGTGCCTGTGCCGTTCCCACACTGGCGAGCAAAGGAGGATGAGAAGTGGATCAGTATTGCTGTTCAGCCTGCTCTTTCCCCAGTCTCCTAACCAGTCACAGCACATGCAGTAAACCTTTCCTGGGCAGTGCGCATGCATTTGACAATATTTTCCTGCAGGAAGTATCATTATATGTAAATACCTTTAGTTTCTCTGTAGGGGCTGATCCCTGGCTGCTCGGAGGGGCAGAAGTGCCACCCGCAGCCACTGTTGCATGTGGCAAAGACTGGAGTTCCTTACGAGGGTGGAGCCATCCTTAAAATGCTGTGGCCTTGATGTCTTGTGCTGTCCTACCTCATGTCTGCTTTCCTGCTCAGAGATGCCACTGTTTTTGCAGACTGAGGGCAATGTGGCATACTGAGGTAAAATATCAGGGCACACAGATAGCCAGTTTCGGGGAACGAAGAATTACACAAAATGACAGTGTGATGTCCTATATAAAAATCAAATATTTTGGTTTCCACAAGCTTGCCTGAATATTTCTTCAGTGGCATGGGAGTTAAATAGCAATCTCTTCTCCAAAGAAACCTCAGAACAAAACAGGGAAATCTATTATTCTGGTTTTGTTACTTTGCACTTTTGTTCCCTGGTTTTGGTTTCACGTAGTGCATAAGGATATAGAGGAGGGTCACGAAGAAGAAATCATTATGACATGATATGTCAGTTCAGTTTATTTTTATGAAGAATGACTTTAAAGGTTTTTTTATCGAAGTGTGCAGGTTATTTTTCAAGGCTCCCTTTTATTTTTGTTCAGGGATCTTGTATCAAGATTAGTCTTCAATGACTGTGCTATTTCGTGATTCTCCTGCTATCTTTTGTGCCATCGCCAACCCTTGCAGGACCTAAAGTTAAACCTTGTCAAGCAGATTGTTTCTAAAGCTTACCTTAGGCAAGGGAAAAAAGTGTCACTGTTTTTCTTATAAAAATGAGGCAGAATGTATTTATATATATACTTTTGCAATGAAGTTATTGCAAATTTAAGTACATGTCATTGAAGTTGTGACAATGAATTTCTAGCACATCATTTTCAAAAAGGCATTTGAAGGTACCTTCAAAGGTATTTGGCCAAACCAGAACAAAAATACCGTGAGCTGCCTTGTTTCTTTTTAGAGAAATGCCCAGCCTAGTCACCTAATGCAGCTTCTGCTTCCCTTCTGTTTCCATAGGTGGGAGAGAAGAATTTCCTTCAGTTATTTATTATAAATCAGTATTTTAGATTTTTTAAATTTTTATTTTACGTTTACTGTGGCTAAAGCAAAGCCTATTCTTAGAAGACAGACCACTATGAACTCTGGAGTATTATCATTATCTTTCTGACTTCATGTTCTTGCCAGTTAAAAATTACTTAAAATTGCCAGATAAAACAGAGGATCCGATGCCAGCACGTGAAACCGGGCAGTTCTCTAAATTGGTTTTGACAGAGGTTCCTGTGCGTGCAGCAGCAGCTGGCAGAGCTTTTCACAGAGCATGAGTGGCCTGGGGAAAGAGCTGACTGGAAGAAAGGCAGGGAGCTCCCACTGGGGGCTTGGCTGAGCCTCTGTCAGAGAACTACATATGACATGCAAGATACGCTCTGCTTGCTTATGATGAATACTAACACAGAGTTCTTACCCGTAATGATTGATGAATAATTTCACATGGAATGTCCAGTTTTTCCTGCACATATGCGCATCATTTCTGTTAAAAAGCTGGGCAATTTTGGCCATCTGATGCTGACATCTGAGGCCCAGATAAAGAAAATTGAGAATAGACTGGCAATACTTGAAGCTGAAAATCTCTAGAGCCTGTCAAATCCCACATTTACGAGATTCAAAACAAAGCACTGCTCTCACAAACTTTCCACTAAATGTATGCTTTTGAAATAATGCAAAGGAAAGCAGCCTGAAAGAAAGAAAGCATCAGAGACATTTTTATTTCAGTTTCTGCCAGGACAAAAAAAAAAAAAATAGCACTGTCAGATCACTGAACATGTGGGTTTAACCTGAAACCTACTTTTTTATAAAAGAAATTCAAAATCACATTAGGTACAAAGATGAATTGACTAATCAGCCTGAAATGTTCAAAATAAAGAAAATAGAAGAACCAAAAATGTTCGGGTTTTTTTGTTGTTAGGGTGGTGGGTTTTGAGGTTGTTGTTTTTGGGGTTTTTGTTTGTTTGTTTGTTTGTTGGGTTTCTTTTCTTTTCTTTTCTTTTCTTTTCTTTTCTTTTCTTTTCTTT
>JAHLSL010000023.1:14735814-14774115 GCA_025920805.1 Petroica traversi
TTTTCTTTTCTTTTCTTTTCTTTTCTTTTCTTTTCTTTTCTTTTCTTCTTTTGTTTTTGTTAGATGCACTGTAGGGCCAGACACAGCAGGAGTAAAGGGTGAAATCATTCATGTTCAGCTAGGTGCATCATCAACCATGTACTGAGTGTCAGAGGGAAGATGAAGGAGCTCCAGCCCTGCCTCACTTTCCCAAATAATCTTCCCCTTAGGTGCACCAACACAGTGCACTAGAATAACGATGAATCTCTTAGGCAGAGAGGGTGGAAGGAGTTGGATAGTGTGCTGAGGCTCCTCCTTACTCCCTGCTGAAGTAACTGCTCCATGTCTTGCTTGTGACCGTGGAAGGGCATCTTCTTGTTTCAGTGTGCACGGGATGGGGCTCCCTCCTGCCTCCCACCCTGTGCCTGTATAACTGAAGCCACAGTGTCAGCAAGAAATCTGATATATTGCCTGATGTGACTTTTCACAGTTCCTCGATATGCTACTGCAGCTTTTGCTAAGCAAAAGATGTCCTTGATCGTTGCAGGGTGGTTGGACTAGGTGACCTTCAGAAGTTCCTTCCAACCAATTAATGGTTATATGATTTTCTGAAAAACAAAGGATGTGTTCAGTCTCTGTATTCCTCACTGAGCTGAGCAGGAGAGACAGTCCATGTGTGCCTCATGTGGGGTATATGTATATTTTGTACATTTCTTTGCCAGTGCATGCCATTTTCACTTCCTGTGAAAAATGGATGCTAGGTTCACCTTGTTCCCAAGACTGGGAATAATGCAATTTTAAGCATTGTGTGATTGTGTTCAGCTTGTAATTGTGACCTTATTGATGTGATTTCAGCTACTGCTCACCTCTTAATAATGAGGGGTAAATAAAATGCTAATCTGTTTTACAGTTTTTGTTTTGCGAAAGTTCAGGTACTTGAATAACTTAATTAGCACTAATTTCCCCAGTACACTAATTAATTTCTCAAATTTGTCAATTTTTAGACATCTTTGCAGAAAGTAAACTGTAATTAAGCTGATATTACCACTGTGTCTTGAGGTCTGTCTTTTCAGTATAACTGATATCTTTACATTCATACCCTATGAATCCACATTTGACTTGTAGTAGAGAAGGTATAGTGTATAAAACAATCATGGCTTTTCTGCCTTGGGGTTGACAGAGAAGAAAGGAATATTACAGAAAACATGAGAGGGAGTGTCTTCATGTGTGCTCCCCTCTAGATCAGGAGTGTGAATGCTGTTCTGTGTGCAAAGAAGCATGTGACTGAGGCATACAATATCTAGCATTGTGTCTCATAAATCTGTGTTATCCTTTCGTGGTGACTATCTCTGTCCTCATGATTATTCTGGTAGCTTCTAACTGAAAAATGAATGCCTCAGACAGCTCCTCATAAAGCTGCAACATGATTCAGGCTTCCATTCATTGTGCCACTGCTGGGGGTGTTAAGTGGAAGTCTTCTGGGGTTCTCTGGAGTTCTCTGGTTTCCTGGGCTCTCAAGTTCTTTGGTTTTAAGACCTTAACCATATTCTGCCACCTTCTCCCACATCCTGTTTGTCTAAGAGAGGTGGTTCCTGTGCCTGTGTGCGTAGCAGCTGGTCTGTCTGTGGAAAAGTAATCAAACATCGTGCAGTCTTGCTTTATTCTAGTGCAAATATCTGTTTCCATAGAGCATTGCAAAGATAATATGCAGTCTCTATGCTGTAACATTTGCGTTTTTTCCTTTGGCTCTTCCTGCCGGAACTATTTCAGGATAATCCTTTTCTGTTTGCCTCTGTTTTGCAAAGAATTCCTGCTATGGACCAAGTGACATGATCAACCAGTGAGAAAGTTTATATGTCACGTATAGTTAGGATTTCTCTCAAATAAATGCAAAATTTTAGATTCATTTAGTTTCACAGTCCCTGGTAGTATGCATGGTCTTAAACTGATGCTGATCAGTAGCTGGGACCTAACTCTGAATTCAGGTGCAAAAATGGTACATTTTTGTTGACAGGCCCTACAACCTCCTATTTAAAATCTGTGCAGGACTTTTTATTGTTCTGATAGACACTGAAAAGCAGGTCATGCTTTTTTTTTTTTGCTTCTACAGTTTTGGAGTTATCTGGACATAAAACTTTTAATACTACAGTACTAAATGTGTTATTCTTAGATATAATGCTGGTTATATTTCAATGAAAATCTTCCTAATCCTGATCCTGTGTTGTTTTGAAGAATTTTTGGTGGAATTAGTAGCTTTGTGAAGGTCTGTTTACTTTTTCTGTATTGTTTACATGTTACATTGAAAACTGAATGCTGGTCGTGCTGTTACACTCTGGAGATTATTCTGCACAAATCTACATAAAATCTGCAAACTTTTATTTGTGGTTATATATAAATATATTTTTCTTTAACTTAGGGCTCAATTGTGTAATAAAAGCATTCTTAATAAAAAATGCATGCTATCTAGTTTGAAAACGAAACCCATTTGAAATCATGGCAGCTTATTTGAAGATGTGAGCAAAATGTATTACTTTGCAAAATGTATGACACAGTATTGGATAACTGCAAAATGCTTTCATTGAGATCTGTCAAATTCTACTTGAAATATTGCTGTTTTCTTAATTAGGTATGGAATTGAAGAACTATTTTTATTTCTTCAGGTCACCAAGTTTTGCAGCCATAGAACAGTGACATGCAGTTCATTTAATATCAGTATGGACCATATTTACAGTAGATTCAATAGTGGTGTTGGCATTTATTTTTTTTTCAAACTCTTCAGTCTAAAGTTGCTGTACAGGAATTTTGCTTTCATTATTCCTGGTTTCAATTTACCTGACAGTTGCAGAGTGAATATTAATTTTTCATTTTTTTCAGTTCTCTGAGAAGTCAGTTTGGGCTTAAGAAAGTCCCCAAACCAAACAGATCACAATCAGTACAACTGGTATGCTCTTGCAGTCCATATGTAAAAAACAAATGTATGAAGTCAGCACTGCAGAGAAACACATCCAAAATAAAAATAGGAATACACCTGCACAGATGCTTTCAAAAAGATAAAAATTTTCGTTATATTTTGGGCCCATGAATCATTTCAGAAATATGGCTGCTGTTGGGTGAATAGGAGTAGTGGGAGTTGATTCATAGGCAGATTTTCTTTGTTTACTAAGTCAAACATGTTATGGTACTTCTTTTTCTGATACTTTCAACAGAATTAGGTAGTTCTTAACTAAGAACGATTTAAAATGCTGGGATATACATATTTTAATTGAATTCTGATTTCTGTCTAAATGGAGCTTAATGCCATAATCAAAATAATTTAATTATGAATATGTTCTCTGACATTGTAAAAATCATAAAATTCAGGCTGCACAATATATGTATGAAACAAAATAGCTTTAAATATTATTGAACATAGCTCATTTTTCTGGGGAGCAGAACTACTCGATCTTGAGCTAAGTTATATTTAATTGCAGACAGTGTGTTCTTGGTGGTGATGTCTTTAAATACTCTTTTAAAACAAGCAATCTCGAAAAGTAAAAATGAAAACTCAGGATAAAATTAAATCTAAAGCTAGGTTTTCTACCAGTACCTTTAGAATCGAGCTGAAATCTCAGATACATTGCAATCCATCTGCCCAGCTTCATGGTAGATAAGAAAATATGTCATGAAGTTAGTCACTTTATTACAGGTCCTTGCTGCAGGCCTTTGAAAGTATTTGTGTATATGTACAGCCATCTGTATGTATGTGTTGGTTTGCCTTGTGCTTAAGGGATTCATACACATTTACATTTAGATTCGGTCTGCCTTACCATTTAAATGAGGCTGAAATGCAACTGGGAGAGAAAAAAAGTTCGTTTAAAAACCTTTGGTGGTTTGAAAAATGGGGCATCTTTCTAAAACTTCCCTTCTAATTGAGAAGGAGAGAAAGACACCTGCAGTGAGCTGCTCATCCCATTTGTTTTAAATGTCCACCTTCAGGTGGGATAAATTACTTTCTGCATGTGTGTTCTTTTTGCACTCAGAGCAAGTCTAGGCCAAGTAGGTCACTAGCATGGCAAGCTCATAAAAGCACCTAAAAATATTTCAGTTTTTATTACTGTCTGAGAAGTGTGGTTTGGATCTTCCTGATCTCTTCAAAATGCTGCATCTTTAGGATAAGATTAAAGATTTCTTTAGATAGATGAGCAATGGCATTATAGCAGTTATTTCTGACTAGCAAGTTGTTACAGTCCATTACTTTGCGAAATGTAAGCTTCAAGAATAAATGTTCACTACCACAGCTTTTGGGATAAAATGAGGAGGGTTGACCTTCAATTGGCATAAGAGCAGATTTAGGATTAGATTTGGCTTAGGTTTTTTCTTTTTTTTTTTTTTTTTTCCCCCCAGGATCCCAGTCAGTTATTAAATAGACTTAGGCCAGCATATACTTGACAAGATCTTATGTTAGCAATTTTTTATGTGTACAGAGGTCAACTGAGATTAATACGTCTCACCCCTGCCAGCTGGTTTGGACCTCATAATGGCATTTGTGTCTGACTCATGGAGAATGAATTTGTTGGAGGTTTCTGGCAGGGTCTGAAATCACTGCTTGCAAGGAAGCAGCTATTCAACACCTGGTTGAAGGTACATAGTCACAAAAGTTGAACCAGGGGTTGCTGCAGAGTTGCAAGTACTGGAGGGAAAAGGTTCTGATTTAATACTGCAAAGAACATCATAAATCTTGTTGTAACATTCATAGGAGGAACTTTGAGTTGGTTGCATGAGCATAGAAGTGCAAACATGAATTTACATTTTTTGAGGCCAGTACCTCTCTACCTTCTGAATCTTTTCAGCTGTTTGTCTCGCTGCTCAGCTAGCTCTTTTCCCTTTCCCTCTCTTCACTCATCCTGACCAAACCCACTCAGGCATAACGCTGAAAGATCTGTACCTGCAGGTCTGCCCCCTGTAGCAGGTGTAAGGTATGTAGTCTTTGGCTCTTCCAGGTGCTCTTGTACCTCAGACTGTGTAGTGGGAGATACTTGGTACCTCTCTGCCACTCACATGCTGTAAAATGCCGTTTTCCCTTGTTGATTCAGAAGATATTAAAGCAAAGAGAAAGCAAATAATCCCTAATATATTTAGAATTTGTTTTAGCATTTTCTTGCTTATGCAGATATATTTCTTGCTAAATGCAGAAATGAAATGTCTAAATCTTACTGTGTTAAGGCATAAACATAATTTATTTCATTCAAATCAAGTGTAATTCTTTGTACAGTAGAAGTATTGTAGCCTTAAGGCTTTGTGCCTCATTGGTAGGCTGCTGGATAGAGTTTAAAAAGTGTTTGGACAATACCCTCAGGCACATGCTGTGACTCTTGGAGATGGTCCTGTGCAGGGCTGGGAGTTGGACTGCTTGATCTTGGTAGGTCCCTTTCTATTTATTCTTTGATTCTGTGAATGTGAGCTGCATTCTAAACTTTTCCCAGCGTTAAGGCATACCATAATGTTCTCCCCCTGGATTGACGGCTGAACAGTGAGGATGAGGCTCTTCCCAGCTCCCTGTGAGACATTAATGCAGTCTCTCCTCTCTCTGTTTTCCTTCTAGTCTTCAGAAAGCTTACAGAACTGAAATACCTTTGAGGCTTTATCCTCAATTTAGCCAACAGGTTCAACAGTTATTAGGGAAACTCACAAATGGGAATATAGGCATAGAGCAAATCCACACTGGTGATGTTATTGAGTGCTTAAGGATTAAAAAATAGATTTTGTGTATACCTAGAAGTCAATTTATGGAAACATTACAACATGAAATCAAGCCTCAGTGCTGCCTAAGCTCTCATCTCACAGGAGTGTGGAATAAACTAGCAGTGACTTCAATGGGAAAAGAGCATTGGGAGCTTTCAGAAATCCCCATCCAGTCATATTTTTATTTCTCAGAGAGCTATGAGTATTTCAGATACTAGAATTTAAAGTCAGAGTCATAGAAAGTAGGGAATTCCTCTTGTTTTTTAAGAAGAGAAAATTAATGTCTGTTTAAAATGGTAATAGTCAAAAGCAATTAATGAAAGCAAGAGTCTGGAGAGATTCTGTTCCATTAAGAATGAACATAAGGTTGTGTATCTCAACTTGCCAGTAAAGGTAGTTAATTTATAATTCTTATCTGAAAGTAGAACATACACGTAATATTATAAATGGCAGTTTGTATGGGAGAAGTAGTAGAGCGGTAAATCACATTTTGGATATTATAGTATTGAGATTATTATCGTGAGATTATTATAGAGATTTTTATCATGTTAGGAATGCCATGAATCTATAAGGTTTGTTTAGCACTGTGCAATGGTTCTGAAACCCAAATAATTGCAACTGAAAATCAGTATTTTCTGACCATCCATATACTGTTTCTGGTTCACACATACTGAATTACAAGGCAGCTAAAACTTTGTAACTCAGTGTGCCTCTTTGCTTTCTTTTCAAGAAAATATCCAGCTAGTTCTTATCCAGCTCTTTAAATTATTCTCTTTCAACTACTCATGTTAAAAAACCTATTTGAAACTTGGGGGTTTGTCTCCACAAATATTTTGTAGTTTAAATGGTAACTGGTTGTCTTCTCAAAGTTAAGCTTGAAAAGCTGACATGCAGAAACATCCAGTGGGGACTTTGAGTGTTGCTTTTTTTTGTCTTACTGCTGTGAGGCATCTTTTATTTGGCTAAATGACTTGCACAAAAAAATTCTATATGTAATAATAAAAGAGCTAGTAAATAGAAATGCAGAAGTGAGAGGGTGTATAAATTACACAGTACAGAAAAGCTAAGATGGGATTCTTTCTTTGACTCTTTTTGGGAATATGGTGGAAGCCAATTTAAATGAGAAACAATGTATCTGTAGAGGTCTCATAAGGATTTATTTACTCAACAAATTCACTTGCAAAAGTTCATATGGTAGAAGGCTTGATTCAGAGTATTTCTAAAGAGTATTTGGTTGCATCTAATGTGAGACAAATGGTTTAATATGTTTTGAGCAATACTAGGACACTTCTGGACTTGATCGTGTGCCCTGGAAGATAATGACATTACTACCTTTGTTTCCAAAGTTCAGTACTTGACCCTGAATGAAATTGAATAGAAACTGCCATTAAATTAACCAAATGCTTATAGGGCTAGGAATCCAAATAGAATAAAAAAAAAAAATTAAAAAAAGCTATGACCAAAAGATGTTTTCCTTTGTTATCTAATATTTTCGAATTACTTATGACTATTGTTGATTTATGTTGCCCTTTGAGGAACTTGGCATAAGCACTATCAGAAGAGAGATATGAGACTTAAGTGACTGATTTGACCTGTTTCAGCACAGTTCCTTCTTGGCTTGTATTATTGAGCTTAGATTAAACAGAAAAACAAAGGCAGATGTGTGTAATGTGTTGGAGATAATGGTTTGGACAAGCTGGGGCTAGTTTTTCTCTCCTCTGGTTATTACCTGTTGACACACTGAAAAAACTCACTTGGAAGTGATCAGAACCAAAGGATCTCTGCATCAGTCCTCACTTGGACTGAATTGCTGTCCACTGGGGGAAAGGCTAGTAGATGAAGGAACTGAAGAGAGTAACAGCATTTCATATCTAAATTCTAGTCTGCGTATTGGAAGGCTTTCAACATACATTAAAAGTAAAGCTGAGGTACTCCTTTCACTTCCTGCACCTCTCCATCTATTCACTAGACATCTTCATGAGATTCACAACTCTTTGGTGGCTTTTTCCTCCTCCTTTCTGGCTTGATCTTAAAAATGCTGAGAGTTATAGCTTGGATATAGCCATGAATTTAAATGTGTTTAATCTTGGGAGTAGATTCCTCATTGTCCTTCAAGTCTGGCAAGACTGTGGTCTCCTTACCCTAGCAGTAGTATTTCAGAGACTTGTTTTGCCTTATGCGTGGAGTTTTCTCATCTTGATTGCCCTTTCCCATTCTTAGACTGAACTATTTTTGTCCTCCATTTTCCTGTGCAGCCCATTCCCCTTTGTATCCTTCAGAATGGGTAAGTAGTCCTTGTGCTACCCACAGGTTGTCTTTCTCTTCTCCTGCCTTTTTTATTATGCTATATTAAACTAATTTTTCTGGTGTATGAGGTTTTGCCCATTAACAAAGCTGCATCTGTCTTCCTGCTAGGCAATATTCCTAAGGTAATTTCCTGCTCTTCACACTTTCTATGAAATCCTTTGGTAAAATTCTCATACTTAATTTGTGCCAGTACTTCACCTTTGTCCTTTTTTAGCTTAGGCTGCAGTTGGAAGGGTTGCCTCAGTACAAGTCTCTGTGTGCAGGTCAAGTGAACTATCTTAAAAATAGTATATTCTTTGCTACTGCTGGTACAACTTGGGGACTATAACAAAGCTACTTAGCACCCTTCCTGCCATTCTGACCATGATTTTTATGTGCCAAGTTTCCGCCTGTTTGCTCCCAGATGAACTCTTCCCTCAATGTTGTGTGTTTCTCTTTCTTTGAAATTAACACTGTGGTGTATTTATAGAAAATGATCATGTTGCATACTGATAAACTGACCCTTGCTAATAGGAAGATGTTCCAAGTCATTTGGTTCCTTATTCACTTCTGGAATATAGAACTAGCACACCCCAGTTTTAGCGCATGAGGGCTATATTGCCATTCATGCAGTGGATGGCATATTAAGAGTGGTTGAAGAATTACAGAGATGACAGATGAATTAAGTTTTGGGTGCTAAGCTATTAAAATGCTTTTCTGAATGACAATAAGTTTTATGAGCAGTGAACCAATAAAAATGGATTTCTTTAGGGTTTTCAGCCTTTATGATAAAGGTCCTGCGGTTGTGCAACCTTTTCCTGACACAGTGTTGTTAGCAGAGTCCCTTTTGCTAGCTGGCATCCTGTCTTCTCTTAACTTGCAGAAATACTTTGCAGCCTCTCTTTCTACCTCATACTGGTTCTAATTGGCTTTAAAGTTAAAAATCCCGTAGTGGGTAATGACAAGGAGGCATGGAGACTTAGTGTGCTTCCATTGGTACCCAGCTCTAAAATTGTGCATGTGCCTTGTACAGGATCCCTTTGGATATTGAACACTATTGTGCATGCTTCAATCAAAGTGTAGTTATTAAATTATAGCTCACCAAGTGCATGTCTCATATACTTTAAAATAGTAAGATTGACAAAAAATATGTATGACTAAAGAGTTTTGTAGAAACAGTTCAAAGGCCAGTCTCATACCTGGACTAGCTCTGTCTGTTTATCCCAGTTCTTTGTGGAAAGTGGAGATAATGCTCGAACTCTTGAAATAGCAGGCATACACAACCCATTGAGGTGGTCAAGTGTTAGAGCTCTGAAGCTTTTCACCTCTAGGATTTTGTGTTTGCTTAAGTGGAAGAACGTGAGCAAGAGCATTTGACGCTCATGATTTACTGGGTGTTAAATACTTCGGAGAATTCTTCATCAAAGTCCAACTGTCAACACCTGTTCTTTGAACCTCTTGTTTTCAAGAGGCTTATTTTTTGGCCCTGAATCAACACTCAAGCATATACTCCCATCCCATTGACTTCATTAAGCTTCTTTGTCCCTGCCTGTATATTGTAAGCAAAGCGCCGATTGCAGAAGTTATTTGAACCAGTGGCCTAAAGGTGAAAATCTCCTCCTGAGATGCACTGTCAAATCCTCATACTTAGGAGATCACAGTGCTGCTAGAACTGGGGGGCATCTCAGCAAAAGTTTCTGGTTACTGCTGGGTGAAATTTGACCAATATTTGCATTTTTTTAAGATTTCCTGACATATTTCGTATTATTAGAAGGTGGGGTTCTCTTTCTGTTGAGAGGGATAATGTGTTTTAAGAATGAATGAGGCTAACATAAACAGTTTAAAAAAAGAAACTTGAATACTTTTTTAAGTGGAAAGACTGAGGAATCTTTCTCTTACACTGAAATCTCCATTCCATCTGTGTGTTACCATTACTCCCATTGTGATTGCTGGTCACCATGTGGATGTTGGAATTGGAAGACTGTTTTCACCATCTCTCTCATTTCTAAACAAAGGCTTTGTTTTTTTAAGCCTTAGAGACCTTTTTCTTGTTTCACGCTACTGTAACTTGGATGGTTTCAGCAGAAGTAGGGTACTACAGAGGAGAGGCCTGATGCATTTCAGCTGTAATTCTGACAGTGGCCTTTCAAATAATGCTATTGTGGTGGGCTCACATGATTCTTATCATGTGCAGGGGGTTTTATCCCAGGGTAGTTATTCTACAAGAAGAGTTCTTGCAGAATGGGTAAGCAAGTTATAGATGAGAAAAAACCACTAGATTGATTTTGGCATTCTTCATTAAACAGAGTGCAGTGTTTCACCAAATGGTTATTTCATTGCAATGACGTATTTCTGAATAGGTTTAGAGGAAATTTTTGTTTCATTACTTAAAAACTCTAATTTAAAACACTTAAACTTGCTAGAATGCATTGTTAGATTATTCCACTGGTTTGGAGTTAATTTAATCTCATTTTCAGTGTGAATTTGTCTAGGCTTGTCTGAACTGTAGCAGCTTGCTGTGCCTCAAATATAAATATTTGTGATAATGGTAATGAGAATAGAAGATGTGTACTGGCTAAAAAAATGTTCAGTCTGTGAATTTGCTGCAGTGTGAGACTACTCCCAGCATTTTAAAGCAATAAATCTACTTGTTCTTTATGTCAGTTTTATACAGTTTTGTCACTTAAGAGACTGACCGGAATTCAGATTTTTCAACATAACTTTACACTTTATTACTAAACTTTAAAATAAGATGTGACAGGAAGTCAAAAAGCCCTACTATACTTCTGTGAGGTATGTGTCAGGATGATTCCCAGACTCACAGCAGCTTAGGATCTACCAGTGAAAAGCATGGTCATAACAGAGGTGCTTTGCCAAAAATACATACCTTGCTTTATATCGTGGATCCTCCATAAAGGTTGTTGTTTTGAGAAGAACTTTTTCCCCAACGATGTTGGGGCTATTCCTTTTCATATGGGAGAACTCTGGAATTAGCTATTTTCCAGCTGTCTTCTACCTGTTAGGGCATGTTGTGTTCCCTCTCACGTCTGCTCCCCTCTGCCCTTCTTACTGCTGAAGAAAGTCTCACATAAAACTTTGAAAGCGTACACCCTTATGATTCATGCTTATCAGTCCCCAGAAACCTGGATTGCTGTGAGACAGTGACACAATACAGAGTTATTTAATCCATGGGATCTGGACGATATGGTTTTATGTGTAAGTCTTGTTTTTTCTTCTTCTTTCCTATCATGAAGAGAGATGTTTAAGTTTTGTTTGGGAAATATCTGAAGGATCACCACTGTCTCCAGTGTGGTGATCCTTCAGATTTGGCATAGCTTCATGATACTTCATAAGCCCCACACATAACTAGTCTGAGCTGTTACTTCTTGCTTAACAGAAGCGAGGGATTGTGGTTTAGGATGTCGTTATGGAAAAAGGACATGGTGAACTTAACTGAAAATTATATTAATTTATTAATTGTTGTAATGAAGCTCTCAAAGATCAAGACAATATTCCAGAAAGTTTGAGAGTCTTCGAGAGTCAGAAAAGAGTGTATATAAAGTACTTCTCCAGATTAAAAAAAAAGAAAAAAAAAAAAGAGTATATTGTGGAAGTGGCAAGCTTTCTGGTTGGAGAATATTTCTAGCATTGCCTAACATGCCAATACGACAGTGAAACTTTGGCAGAGATCTCTCTGTATACAATGTTAAATATTGTGCTAAAAGATGTTAACATGTGTTGTCAGTTAGTGATTACAGGAGAAATGCTGATGAAATAGTTTGCCAGAGAGGATGAAAATAGAAAGTGATATAATCTTGTTTACAGAGAGATGCAGTTGAACACAGATTTGCAGTGGATTCAGTCACATACATGCACAGATGTTCCCTGAAGCCGCCAATATATTTTCTTCCTCACTGAAGAATGTCCCACTGAAATGGGGCAGAGTTGGTGACACCTTTCAGTTCATCTCACTGAGTGATTTAAGCCGTGTTTATGTGAAGCTGTTTGTCTGGGTTCTGCCTGCAGACAGTGAACAATGATGGGCTCATCTTCGGAAGTCTTCACCCCACCTCAGACTGATGTTAAGACAAGGTGAAACCAATCCCCTTTTTTTTTTTCTTTTTTTTTTTTTGTCTAACCTTCTGACTGTTCTGTGGACTGGTTTTGTGCAGCAGAAGTCTGCATCCCACTGTTAGCATTTCAAATCACGCTAGCTGATTCTGAATTTCCATTTAATTAAAAACTTTGGTTACGGCATTTCTTTGATCTATGACCTGTCTTCTTCCCTTTTTTCCATGTTTTATTTGCCCTAGTCCCCAGAGATAGCGTATTAGTTTGCATTATTTTTTCAGCTTTATTTCTATCTCTTTGTAAATTAATAGATTAGGCCATGTGTTGCTCTGAAGCACTTGTAGCACATGAAAGATGTTGTGCAACTGGGACCAAAAATGGCTGGAAAAGCTGAAAGCTGTGATAAACTGCCAATTGCTGTGTTTGTGTCTGGTTGCTAGAGAGGAGTTAATACATTTAATATATGACTAAAAAAATCTGTGAAAAACACAGAGTAGAGGATAAATGCAAAAGAAGTGGGAATGTAGAATGTTTACCGAGAGTCTGTCCCTGCTAATTTTAACATCTTATGTTAAATTTTACTTTCCTTGCAATTTAGTAGAAGTTACTCTGATGGCTTAACTCTTGCACGGCACAGGCTGGAGAAAACCATACAGTAAAAGCGGGTTAATCTGAGTGGTAGTAGAAGTTCCAGAGTGGAATGAAGGGACTCTAATAGATGTGATCATGAGTAACCTCACTGCCTGTATTTCTCTTTCCTTCACATCCTCAGGCGAGCCACACTATAACCAGAACGGATGCAAGATAGTTGCATAGAAGTAATTCTTAATGTTTTTTTTTTCCCCCCCCCAAGGGGTGTGAACTGACCTTTCATTCAGAGGTGTGTTACTTGCTGGTCTACTACTATTCTGTAGTACATATGTATTTCTCTCTGCGTGTGCCAATGATAATAGCAAGTAGCAACATTCAGCAGAAGGTCCTGAAGGTCAGGAAGCAATGAACTGGGGAGGGAAGAACAGCCTGTGCAGTAGCTGGGCTTGGTGAGAGAAATGCAGTCACAGGAGCAGAGCAGGAGGAGAGGGAAGCTCCTTTCCGGGCTCTTGCACAGGAAATGGGTGTTAGACCTGACTGTCGGCATCTTGAGGTGCCAGCTGCAGTCAGTGTCAGGGCTGGGGGGAGCTCTGCTGGGCAGAGGATGTGCTTCTGTGCCCCATTTGCTGCAGTCTGATGTTTGTGCTAGGAAATTCACAGAATTTAAAATATTCAAAGTTCATTAAATGGCTGCAATGGCAGCACTTTCCTGTGAGTAACAGCTGTGCCTTTTGACATCATTCAGTAACACTGCACTCATTCAGTTCTCTCCTTGCCTTTTGCATAAAGGATAGGAGATTGCTGTGCCTTGGGGATGAATGTGGACATTTCTCTTTCTTACCCTTATTGATTTCCTGTTATAACTTGTAGCATAATAGTGGTAATAGCTTGAACGCACTGTTTTTCTCAGCAATAAATGATGTGATAAACTATTGGTCCTTTTGTCTCTTAATTTGCTCTGGCAGCCACATTAAGGCTTTTTACATAGCACAGTGATAGTTTTATTACTTTATTCAATTAGAATGGCAGACAACCTGAATGAAGGATGGAGGTACAAATGTAGTTCACATCTGATACCCAGATAATCTAGCGTCCAGAACTGGATATTTATTATTACACACAAAATGTCAGCTTTAGATCCGTGCTTGGACATTCCAGCTCTTTTGACTATGGAGGAAATCCAAACATTGAATTAGATGGGCTAGGAAGCTTTAGATGGCTTATCCCACCTGGAAAGCTCTTTGACTGTAGGGACTGCATTCTGTATACTCAGGATAACATTGGACTACCTTGATTATGTTTTGTCATCAGCATATGTATAAAGCTCAGGATAGCTGGGAAAGCTTCCAAGGAACTGGGCAAATGCCTTGGTAGTTATTTCACCTTAAGCTTTATAGTGCTGCACCTGTACTGTTACAGGTATCCTGATTTAAGTATCTTGAAAGATAATGCAGTGGTTTTCATGAATTGCCATTGCAGCAGACCATGGCATAGTCACATCTATGTTCTGCAGTCTCTGAGATAAGATTGATCTGGAAGATTCTGCTTATGTAATACCTCGTCTCCAGAAGTTTCTGGCATGTATCCATGTAAGCTTAGTATTGCAACTTTGAAGCTAGTACTGTGTAACAAATGAAAAGTGGCTCTCTCATCTGCATCTCACCCTCAAGGCGGCTGTACAGCATTAGTACAGTATATTAATATACTGATTGCTTTTTTTAATGTCAGGTTGCTGTACTAGAAGCTTTAACAGCAACTTCTTTTTACAAGTCCCTGAAGAAAATGGATTTTTAATAAATACTTTTCTTTGGGGTTTGTTAACTGAGATTAGCTGATGATATGTAGACTATGATACGTAGGATCTTTGCTCAGGCCTTATCAGGGCTTGTTGAGTGCCCATGAAGGGGGAAAGGATTAAAACCAGGGTCATGAGATAAGCCTGGGAACATCACACCAGTGTTTGAGAGATGATGTGCTAGCAACGTCTGCTGTCTCAGTGGAAGTTGGGGATGGAGATCCAATCAGCAGCCAAGATGCAAGGTTTGATGATGTGTCTGAGAATGGTCGCGTTGGAATTAGTACTTCTCCCAAAAATGCACTGGGATCAGTAGCCTATGAAGTGCTTCTACACCAATGCACACACCATGGCAACAAGCAGGAGGGAATTGAAACCATGGCCTAGCAGGGAAACTACATTGCCATTACAGAAATGCGGGATGACTCACACAGCTGGCATGCTGCAATGAACAACCACAGACTCTTGAGAAGGGATTGGCAAGGAGTGAGAGTGAGGTGGTGGGCTAGCCCTGTGTGTTGAGTAGTGTCTTGATTGTCTGGAGCTTAAGGTTGGTGACCATAGGATTGAGCATTTATGGGTAAGAACCAGGGGGGAAGGCCAACAGGGCTGCTGTCCTGGTGGGAGTCCTTTACAGGCCACCCTACCAGGATGAAGAGGCACATGGAATATTCTATAAGAAGCGGGGAGAAGTTTCACAATCACTAGCCCTTGTTCTTGTGTGGAGCTTCAATTTACCAAATGTCTGCTGGAAGTACAACATAGCAGAGAGGAAACAGTCCAGCATATTCCTGGAGTCTGTGGAAAAGACTTTGCTGACACAGTTGATGATGGAGCCAACTAAGGAAGGTGTTCCCCTGGACCAGATCTTTGTGAACAGAGAAGGGCTGGTGAGTGACCTAGTGGTTGGAGGCTGTCCTGGGCAAAGCACTTATGCAGTGACAGTTTTTGGTTCCAGAAGAATTTGGACTTGGAGGGCAGACTTCAATCCATTGTAGAAGCCCAGCCAACATCTCCTTGGGAGTGAGTCCTAAAGCGCAGAGGAGTCTAGGAAGGCTGGATGTGCTTTGAGAAGGAAATCTTAAAGATGCAGCAGCAGGTTGTCCCCATGTGTTGAAAAATAAGCCAGCAGGGAACGGAGAGAATTGGATGGCTGACTGGAGAGGTTTGGATGGAACTTGGGAAGAAAAGGAGAGTTTGTGACCTTGGGGAGAAGAGGAAGGCAACTCAAGAGGACTACCAAGGTACCATGAGGTTATGCAGGGAGAAAATGAAAAGGGCCCAAGCCCAACTAGAACTAAGACAGGCTAATGCCATAAACAACAACAAAAACCATGTTTTCAAATACATTAGCAGCAGAAGAAAGGGTCAAGGAGAATCTCTATCATCTACTGCATCCAGGGGGAAATACAAGCTTTCCAGGGAAGTGGTGGAGTCACCACCCCAGGAGGTATTTGAAAGACATGGTGCTTAGGGACATGATTTATAGTGGTGAACTTGGCAATGGGTTAATGGTTGAGCTTGATGATCTTAAAGCTCTTTTCAAATCTAAATGATCCTATAATTCTATTTAGTGTTGAAGGCATAAACATTAGCTAATTAGTTGTTGACAAACTACTTGCAAGTCGTTGATGGCAGAATGAGAACTGAGGTCATGGCCTTGCCCAGGGCCATAAAGACATTCAGTGCCTAATACAGAGTAGTTTCAGGCTTTCTTGGTGTAGCCTCTTGCACACAGAGAGGCTATTTTCAGTTGTGCAAAGACTGCAATAACACAAGGTTGAGCAAAGGAATATAAAATCAGAGGAAAGCTGGAGACGTTTTCTCTGCTATACTCACCCAACTTGAAGTAATCAATAGCACTATGGAGGCTTGCTGAGCCATAGTTTGCATCCAAACCATCATATTATACAGCTCGTGATGAATCCATCCTCTACAAATATCTAATATTTTTTAAACTCCTGTAAACCGTTAACCTTTTCCATATCCTGTAGCAGTGAGCTCAACAAGGTAAGTAAATGCTACATGGAAGCTATTTGATTTCCTGTCTGTAAATGTTCTACTCCACAATATCCATTTTCCTCATTGTGATGTGATGTTCGTCTTGTCCCTGTGCAGAGGGTAAGAGGTTTTGGTGAATGTGGCTCAGAGTACTTGGCTGTGCATGGGCATGTGGTGACCATTCTTTTGCCTAATTGTGCGGGACTGGAGTGACTGGCCTCTTTACCTGACATTCCTCGGCTATAGGAAAGCAAAGGAATATCCTTTTCATTTTAAGTTCAACCCAATCATTTCTTGGCCTGCTTTACTTTGGCAGAAAAATGTGTCAGTGGCACTTTTGCTGACTTCCTGGGAAGAGGCTGAAGTGAAGTTACGTTCAGTGAATTCCCCACATCCTCTGTGTTGCTAACATGATGTCCCATTTTCAGCCTAGGAATCGAAAAGCATTTAATTCTTAAAACCACCAGGCAGTTATTCCAATTAGTTTTAGATAAACCTCCTAAACGCACTTTCTTCTGCTAATTAAAAAAGAGAAACTTGAAGTCACATATAAAATATTTTTAATACACAACCTATTGTACGTTAAATGGTGGATAGCAATACCAAATATGGTGAGAATTAATATCCATTGAGATCTGAGTGGTTTCTATTTTTTTTTTAACTCCAAGTTGAGGGGGAGTGTTGTGTTTGAATGCCGGACAGGTTTCTTAGCTTTCACAAGAGAAAGGAGCAGGGAGAAGGCTGTGTTCTCTCTCAAACCTGCTGTGACTGTGGTGCTTCCTGTAGAGCTGGTGCAGATCTTTGTGCAGTAATGGGTCCCTCTGGAAGGAGAGGGTCACTACAAGTGCAGCAGCATCAACTCTGCTGTATGTCATCTTCCCAGGTCTGCCAGCATTGCTCCGAAATGTTCAAAAGCACTAAATGAAAATTTTCAAGGTCTTTTCATGTTGTTCACTTCTAGGTGGAATTCCCTTTTGTCTGAGGATGGCATGTTTCCTGATTCCTTTTGATTGTTCATTGGAAACCTTCCTGCATGTCTTCCCACAGCAGCCATCTGCAGTAGTGTGTCTATGCAGCTTAGCTCTTATTCTTCAGGACAGAAGATTTCCCTCTCTCTCCTCCTTACTGAAATAGTAGGGGAGGTGGCAGGTGCTTCATCTCTTTCCTGTGCTAGGCAGCTAGCCAGCAGTTTGTGGAGAATGTATCACCTTTTGCAAAGATCTAACAGTGGAGGGAAAAATGTCATGGACAGACCTTTAAAGCACTTTCGGACCACCACTGGACTAACTGGCAAGGATCTCAAATAAATTCTCTAGGAATAAAATGCTTGCTGAAAGCTCATGAAACCTTTAATAGAAAATAAGAAAAAAAAGTTATATTGGAAACATGCTCTCAAAAGCTGCACACCTGTAGTATTTTATATGTGATGGGTCAAAATGCTAACAGAAAGTTTAACACCTTCTAATAAATCCTGTGGCTTTTCAGAGTAATTTCTCTTGAACTCCTAACATTTCTGTAGATCCTTGATGTGAAATACATGTTCCTTAGGACTGCTCTGCTACGGCCTGGCTTGCTTTGTAGTGTTTTTTGGTTTTTTTATGATTATCCATGATGCTATCTCATTGCATCTTCCCCAGTAACTTTTTCCCTACCTCAGAGACTAAATCCTGCCTTAAGTCTATGATTCTCAATGAGATAATTGATGATCTTGTAGGAGAGAACTTGGCTTCGGGAGGAACTACGTTTTCAAGTTCAGCTGGGTGGAACAGCTCAGGTATTGGCAAAGAATGGCCCCACAGCCACCAGAAATACCCTCAAAGGCCCAGGAATGTTGTCTGTGTTTGTGCAACTCCTTGTGCTCAAGACACACTGCACAGGGCCACCCTGGCAGAAGCCAGGAAGATAAACAAAATGGCTAACTCCTAATTTCGGAAAGCCAAGATGCTTCAGCAGCTTCTGTTTTCTCACTGAGGACTTGGGAAATAATTAAGAATCATTGAGTTCAGACCTCTTGCACTGCATGGGTGACATTGCAGCAATCATGATGTTGGAGATCATGGGAGCAATGAACCATCTGTATCAGGTATCTGGCACTGGGGTGGCACTGTGGGGAGTCAGCTAGAGTTAAGATTGTTCAAGACTGGGGTTGTGACTCTCTTCTCTGGGAGCTGGAATCGATCAATGAGCCATTTGTCCTCCTTCTGACCCCCAAAATGGAGCTAGGCATCTCAGGGTGAGGAGAGTGATGGGATGTGTGGGCACCATTCCTCTCCTCGCCAGCATCTCAGGAATAGCGAAGTTGTGTTGTAGTCACATGCTGTGTAGCTAACCCTCTTGTTTTACTTTTTTGGCATGAAGTATTGAAATAGGTTGTTTATAAAGGTATAACACTGAATAATTTCTGGTTTCTGCTAGTGGAAATAAAGCAGGCCAGCATTGTTTGAGCTTTTGTGACCCACTGCTGACTAATTCTTGCTGCTGTTTCTCTCCTTGCAGTACAGAAAGGGGTTGGGATTTTTCTAGTGCCAAGCTATGCAATTCAGGCAGACTTTCTGTCTGTCACAACAGCAGTCTTTTTCTTGTGCCCAAACAACGTTTGACATGACCAAACTTCATTTATATATTAAAATTTTAATGAAGTGTCCTCTTTGAAGTAAACTGTTTAGAGATGCCAGCAATTGAATCTCAGCAGATAGTGGCCAGGCCTGGAGTCTGCCAACCCTTCATTTCCAGCACCATGTTCAGAGGAAGCTGCTGCAGGGCTGTTCAAGGACAAATGCCCAGGAGGCTGTTCGCTACGTTGAAGCATTCAAAACTTTGCAGGTGATGGTATATTATGTCTTTTGTGCACTAATACAGCAGAGCGAAGAAAAGACTGCATAACTGAGTGTCAGGTGAAGCTTTTTGGCCTTCATTTCTTCTGGATACAAATTAAGCAGCTTAAATTTGTCTTCTCAGAGTGATAAAGGACCTGCGATATTTTAAATTCACGGCTTGGAGAATTTTAACAGAAAGCAAATACTTCAGCAGCATGATCTCTGCAAGAGAAATTCTTCACACTGACTTTCCTCATTTTCTTCCCTTTTGTTGTAGTGATCGTTTACAGGTTTGAATCTGCTTCTACGGGAGCAAGAAGCAGCATGGAACACCTCCTTCTGCTTCTTTTTCTGGTTCATTAAAGTACTATTTTTTCTGTCAAGTATATGATGTTTTCTGTAGTCAGCCCCCAAAGCCTCAGTCACTTTCCTTGCATTGCTGTGAGGAAGGTAAGGAAACATGGCAAAGCAGTGCTGCGATGTTGGATGCAGTTGAGTTGTGTGTTGAGCATGAGGTCTACAGACTTGGCTTATACCTGGCAGGAGCTAATGCTGCTCCTCACGTGTTTGCTGAGCTGGGGCCTCTGACCCTCGCCAGGACTCACTTGTTCAAGTGCAGCTTAATCTGTGGTCTCTGCAGTGGCTCTCCCTGCTCAGGGGCTAAGGAGAGAGGCTCTAAAGTTCCACTGCAGTTAGCCTCGCTTCATGCAGCAGTTTTGCTCTGTGAGCAAAGCCCTCCCATTCTGCAAGCTGTCAAGTTGTTGTTAAAATCTCTTTTGCAGCCCAGAAACTCCAGGATCACTTAGATCCTGGATCTGTACATTTAGTAAAAGAAGCAAGCCAAAATGAATTATGCAGTTCTTCCTGGATAATAATTACTGTCCCAACTTGCACAAGAACAAAATACCGGATTTACTGAGTGATGTTCAAAAGCCGCATTCCTAAAGTGTTTAAAAGTCAGAAGTTTCACTATTTTTTCATGTAAGTTTTATCATTTGTAACAAAGCAATTAATTAATTAATTAAAAGAACATTTTAATTATTGACTTGATGTGTTTATTTCTGAGCACTGCATTCAAGGCTTCAGAACTGCAGTGTTCATCCTCTCGCCCCGTGCTTTTATTCATAAGATGAAGTTAGAAACCAGGCTTTCTCTGAAGCTTTTGTTTTGGTTCTTACTTCCTCCACTCTTGGTTGATTTCAGCTTGGAATGAATTATTCAGTGAACCAAAAATACTTAAATAAACTGTCAAGAAAGATACATTATCTGTATTTGCAGGAGAGACTAGTGCTGTCAGAATTGGTTTCAGCATTTTGTATTCTAGGTGCTTAACCGCTGTCTTCCATTTAACTTGTTACTAATAACCACTTTAGTTATTTGACTTGTTTTGAAACTTTAACAACATGCATGTATTATTTCAATTATCCAGTATAAGTAAAACAATATCAGTATTATATGTTTTAATAGACATAGCTGTTTTCATTTTGACTTTAAAGAGAGACAGATTAATTTGAGTCTTATTAGAGACAGATGAATTCAAATGCAATAGCATAATTTAAAAATATAGTGATTAAGTTCTCCTTGGTCCTTTCTTAACTGACCCTTACTCACCTGCAGTTGGACAAGGGTCACTCTGGAAAGCCAAGCTCTCTCTAGTCCTTAGGTCACAGACAGCTGGAGTTTGTGCAGAGGCTTGAGAACACTAAGCAGCCAGTCACGGAATCACAGAATCATTTAGATTGGATCTCTGATGTCATCAAGTCCAACCATTTACCCAGCACTACCAAGTCCACCACTAAACCATGTCCTTGAGTGCCACATGTCGAAGTCTTTCAAATATCTCCAGGGATGGTGACTCCACTGCTTCTCTGGTCATCCTGTTCCAATGCTTGACAACCTTTCAGTCTATATTAATATCTATTTATATTAATATCTAATTTACATCTCCGCTGGTGCAACTTGAGGCCATTTCCTGTCATCTTTTCACTTATTGCCTGGAACAGGGGACCAACCCTGACCTCGCTACAACCTGCTTTCAAATAGATCCTTCTTGAGCCTCCTTTTCTCCAGGCTAAACAGCCCCAGCTCCCTCAGCTGCTCCTCACAGCACTTGTGCTCCAGACCCTTCCCCAGCTCCGTTGCCTTCTCTGGACACGCTCCAGCCCCTCAGTGCCTTTCTTGCAGTGAGGGGCCCAGAACTGAGCACAGCATTGGAGCTGTGGCCTCAGCAGTGCCCAGTACAGGGGGACGGTCACTGCCCTGCTCCTGCTGGCCACACCACTGCTGATCCAGGCCAGGATGCCATTGGCCTTCTTGCCCACCTTCTTGATACTTTGCCAGTTCATGCTCAGCTGCCATCAACTAAAACTACCAGGTTCTTTTCTGCTAGACTGCTTTCCAGTGACTCTTTCCAGTTCAGTTTCTACTGATTTTTTTTTAAATTGGTTAGTATTTTTTATTTAGATCTCTTCTTCATTGCAGCCTTTCCTGTCCTTTCTGAGGCTTTAAAATTGTTCTGTTTCAGGGATCCTGTATCAACTCCAGCTCATTTTTTGTTATGATGCATAAAAACTACACTCAAAATGTGTGTATTTTACAAAGCAGTCTGCATGGTAGTGCTCATTCAATGTACCATTTCTGCCTTCTTCATTTCCATTCATGGGAAAGAGAGGTTCTGAATCTTGTGGTGTACAGTTTGGATGAAGTCATGTCTTTTGCCATTTTTTGTTCTGTTATTTTGTACTATGTGTCATTCTTTCTTCTGCAATACATTGCTGGGGATCCCAGATGTTCATCAGGAATGGTTGTGTTGTCAGAGTCCCTGCAAAACAGCTGAGCTGGGAAAACAATAGTTGAATAAATTTGATGGATTGAGCAAACATTTAAGGAGGCTCAAGGGAGCAGAGGAGTGAGGCTACAAGAAACATCTAAAGTAGTGTATTTCCCCTCTGTCTCTCTTCTCCATCACTTTGCTTGGCATGAAAGAGCTGAAGCCAGCTGCCTTCTTACATTTGAACGCAGCAAATTATAGCAGATGATTCTCATCCCAGACAGTCTCTGTGTGCTCTCCTGCCAGCATGGAAGTGCCACAAACACACTGCAGTAGGGCTAGGAGAGCAATCATATGACACAGAAACAGCTTGGTAGCTTTGTCACACCACCACCACAGACCCCACTATGAAATCCAGAGAGCTCCCTTTCACTGCTACAGAAATTCATGACCTCATCTGAAGCTGGGATTACCCTGAACTGATGCAGAGAATTTTTATTTTAGTACTATTTTGACAACTGTTTCCCTCCTCGCAGTTGTCTTATACTTGTGTAGGAAAGAGGGTACCTGAAAAATGGCACACTTATTCTGGTGGGAATTTGTTATCCAGTTTTTTCCATTTGAATGTAAATGCCTCCCATTCTAAGGTGCATGGAAGTTGAGCTCCTTTTTAAGGCAGCCTCTCTTGGCCAGCTACAGAAAAAGCCTTGAGGTGACAGAGATACCTGTAGCAGTGATACCAGTGATGATTGTGCTTGAATGAACCCCACCTTGGGTAGCATAAGATTTATTTATTTTCTATTACTTAGGGGAAGAGAAAATTACCTGTGTGGGTTCCAGGTGGTGAGTTATCTTGGACTTGATGTAGGAAGAGGGTGAGGGTGGTCCATTCCCCTCTGGGAGACTTTTGGGACAGGGATAATTGCATGACACAAAAAAGCCAGTTCAATCTTTCTGTTTAGAAAGCATCAGCAACCAAGTAAGTATCAGCTTTTTCTGCAATTTGTTACTTAGAAATCCTGCATCTTTGTAAATGGCGGCATTCTTCTCTATCGAAATGTTGATTTCATTGTGGCTTTTCTTGTTGAGAAACTTTATTGATGATCTTTCTGTTTCCAAACGTGTGAGCAAAGAGTGGCCAAAATATCTGTTTCAAATCTTGTTTTACGGCAGAACTGCCAGCTTTCTCATTGGGGTTGCTCTGAAAGCTCCAGCCTTTCCACCTCTGTCATAGGTCCCAGCTGTCATGCCTGCTGCCGAGGTCTCTGCTGGGGTCTGTGCCAGCCCTGAGCCTTGCTGGGGGCTGGCAGCCTCTGCTCTGACCTGGAGCCAATCTCTGTCTCCAGACCAAGCCCAGTGAGACTGAGAATGAGGAGAGCTCAGCTCAAGGGCAGGCAGTGATTTTCCTTTGGCCAGAAGGAGGCTTTTGGGGATTCATTTTTTTTTTTGCAAGCAGCATACCATTTGCACATTTTGATCCCCAGATGATACCAGATAGTTGCAGTGAGTGAAACCACAGAAGTGGCCAGAGTTAGGATAAGCCTGTCAAAAGCAAAACTGTATCAAGTTGTGGTATTTTGCCAGAATGTGTAAGGCCCAGATTTTATCAAAGTCAATATAAAAGATGAAAGTAGGGGTGAGGGACAAGGTCAGGCATCAGGCTGGAGTTCACTTTAGCTAAGAGGCAGCAATTACAGCCTGTCAGTAAGCAAAATTGCCAGACAATTCAAAAGCCTGGTGAACAACCATGCCTTATTCTCAGAGGAATATCTGTTACAATTTTTGTTTTTATATTCATGAGATGAGAGATTCTTCCATATTGGTGAGTCATTGGACTGAATAGTGTGTCTTGGGTTTCTCTTCTTGCTTAAATTTGTAGAGCTAAACACTCTACAGTATATTGTCAGATATGAGAAGGTTGGCACTGATGTAAGGCACTTTCTAGTCCTCTAGTAAACTAATCATAGGGCTCTCACAGCCTCAGACAGCTGGAATGGTCATGATACTCTTGTAGACATCTTCTTTTGCATTTGGGCTCTAGTAAGTGACCTTTATTTGTATGAACAACTCCTACTGTAAGGGAGTGGCCTCACTGACGTGATGTGAATTAAGGGTTTTTGGGGGCAACAACACAAGAAACTGCAGGATTATGTTGGTGCCACTGACATTTATTACCTATGCTCCAAAACTACTATTGTCAGTAGCAGAGTGAATCAGGGAAGTCTGTTGTTCAGTTGTGTATTAGCGTGTGGGAGGGGAAAATAGATTGCAAAGAGGATAGATGGTAAAATTATTTTGGATAATTAGGGAAGGATGAAACTTAGTTGAGGTGTAAGAGTTATTTTTTTAGGACCACACACACCTTTTTATGGAGCAAAAGGGTACTCCACCTCCCTCTATGGCTTCCCGTAAGTTGTTATGGGGTTGTGCTGAACAGCCACTGTTTCTGAGAAGTCAGAGCTGCAAATGCTCCAGCCAGGCTGGTCCTTGACCCAGCAGGGCTGGTCCTTGCCCCAGGAAGTGTAGCGCAGTGGCTGTCCTGGGCCTTCCACCAGCTAGCCCAGTGTGACTGCTGGGCTCTGACATTCCTTTGTGATGAGTACCAAATCTCTTTCCTGGTCAGAATGGTATCCATTTGGTTTTGGAGATTTCAGAATTACATATCAAACCTAGGGAAGGCTTCTTCAGTCTTTTTCCACAGCTGATGGAAAGGTCTATCCACCTCTGTAAGGGGGTCCATCGAGTCTTAGCATCAGTATCTCTGGTGGGTGGTGTGAACCATCCACTGTGTATTTCTAGTGCTCTGGTGACAGCAAGGGAGGCTTCAGCTTGGTTTCATAGGACTAAGGTTTAGCCTTGATTCTCTTTGAGATGACAAGAATAAATCTGGGTTCAGGCAAAGACATAAGAGTATGGCTGTGTGGATGGCATAGAGCAATGATTTAGATACTGCCTTGCATGGAAAGAAAACAAAGCACAGTCATATTTAAAAACTGGCTGGTTTCAGAGGTAGATAGAGGTTTCCTCTGCATTTTATCAAATTAAAGTGAATCAACATGAAATATATTCCGTTTTCTTTTCTGTTTTTTTGAGTAAGGTTTTCATTGTTTAAGGAATTAAATAATTAAATGGTTTTATTTATAATTTAGTCTTGTAGTAGGACTAGGTAGAGATGTTGTTATCATTAAGTTCTGTTTGCTTCAAGGTTTTTTTATCCCATTTTTAAATAGGAAATAGTAATAAATTTCTTACCATTTTGCACTAAAATTTAATGCTACTTTAATGATCAGCTGTGATCAAAACGAAATTGCAGCAACTATGCAAAAATTTTTATTCCGAAGCAAAAGACCAGGGTACTTAACACCTTTTAACAAAGCTGTTTTAGACATAGGGTAGTAAAAGCTGACTCTGTTATTGGAGCCTGAAATTCTATAGCTGCATGTAAAAATGTGTGTTAGAACTGTGTCATTGCCTCAGGCAGAGGCATCCCCTGCTTTGTGACTGATGAATGTCATCTCTGCCCGCCACGTCCTGTCCTTCAGCCCCATAAATGTGCTGCTCTAACACAGTGAATTTTCAAAAGTATTGTGATTGTATAAAAAGTATAAATGTTTGAAATATTTGAAATATCTGAATTATATTATAGTGGAAATAACTGTGTGCTAGAACTGAGACTCTGCCAATGTCTCCTCTGCAAGAGTGCTCTGTTTTACATTCCCAAACATGTGCCAGATTTCAACCACAATACATTTTTTTTATCCTTAACATAACCATGCTATTTAGATATGTCCTTTTTTTTTTTTAAATGACCTAGCTTTTGCCATAGTTTTTGACACTTCACACAAATTATCGCAAATGCATTTAGGCAGTAGGCTGTAACTGACGTAAGGCCTTTTAATCTTCTCTTTTAGTGTAGAAACAGTCATGATAAGGCAAAAGATGCCAGACATAAACTGGAAATCAAAATACAGTTCCATATTAATTTCCTAGGTTCTTTCTCCTTCCTAATGAAAAACTTAAAGAGGCTTGAGTTCCTGATATGAGTTTCCCTTTCTCTTCTTAAACTGTCTATTGTGGGGGAGCAGTAGTTCTGTAATAAGTTTGCTGTGATGTCCCATGCAAATATAGGTAGCCCAGAGGAGGTTTGGAGGTAGTAAATACTAGGTCTGCATAAGTAGAGTGGAAGAAGAGTATGGCTGCTTGTTAAAGGGATTGTCTGGATGGTTTCATTCAAAGAGTTATGGTCGGTGGCTCAGTGTCCAAGAGGAGACAGTGGGATTTAGTGCACTCTCAGAAAGTGCCATCGGCATCAAGCTCTGTGATGCTGTTGACACCCTGGAGATTTATTTTCCTGTAGTTTTGTATAATGACCTAACTACAACTACCCATTAAGAACAAATACCATGTTTGGTGTCAAGAGTAAACGTACGTTTTAGGTTGAGTTAATGTCAGTGTCTGTTCTGTGGCGTATTGTTGCTTTGAAACAGAATTAATTGCAACAGATCAGGCTAGTTTTATGCCATCAAAGTAACTATACTGATAAATTTATCTGCAAGGTTTTGTTACGAACTAAGGAAATAATACTAGAAGTTCATAAAATTCAGAAGGTCCAAGTTAGATTTCTGTTTTAAACTTGAAAGTAGATGAAGCAGTGCAAGCAAGCAAAATCATTCCTGTGTTGTAGTTTGTCACATCATTGATCTTTGTTTAGTTGGTAATTGCTTTTAATGCACTGAAGATTCCCTCTTTTTATTTTTCCTTCAGTCTTATATAGTGTTCAATATTATGGTGTTCATCACCCAGAATTTCAGTGATATTCTTGTGGGGCATTGTAGTAGAGCATCTTATTGAGCTAGTATATCATTTACAATGACAATGTTTTTAGAAGTTGAAGCTCCTGTGTGAAATAAAATAATTTCATTTTCTCCAATCACAATCACAAAGCATTTAGTAATTTTAAAAATGTCTTGAAACCAATAGATATTATGGCTTTGATTCCAGAAGAAACTTTTGCAATGTTAAAGTGACAATGCAAGTTTAAAGTTTTTGTTACAGTAAATTAGTTCAGCTTTTATTGTGGGTAGACATTTCAATCTAGGATTGTGGTTTATGCATTCTGCAAATGTACTGAGGGTTAAAGGATCAATGAGAAGGATCAGTCCCTGTTCAAAGTCTGGCCTCCGGTTCCTGCACAGGAGAATAATGTTGCTGTGCTCATGTTCCTGATAAAACAGAAAAAAGGTTAATAGGGTGCAAAATTTCTCAATAAGAAAAAGTAAAAGCTGTTTTGTTGAAGTGTGTGAAACAAGCTGACATGAAAATGTACCCAGGTTTTATAAGCCCTTCTCAACTTCAAATATACCTACAAATAGACCTTCCAGTTTTACTATGGTGAGTGAGTGCTCTTGGGCTCAGATCTGTACACTACATGACATGTCTGGAGGAGTTACAAGCTCTTGAATGGGAATGGTTTGCTGTTTGTTCTGTGTGTATGTATTGAGGGGTGTAGGTAATTGCACATTGACCTTTTGATATAGCAGCCCTAACAATTGCTCCTATAATAATCATCCTGCTTTCAATTCCATGGGAGAATGGAAATTGCAGTTCTACGGATTGCTTCTAATTTTATGTATGAGCTTGTTTAGAGCCATCTATCACTGAAGAGCATGCTGTCTCCTCATTGTGGCTTTTAAAAAGTCTGTAGCATGCTGGCTGTTTTTGATGGCATATGGTGCTGGATGCAGGCTGACCAGATCAAGCCATCATCCCGTGTGCATCCTGACATCAGACAAAGTCAGTTGCTTTACTCCTCTGCCCATGATGAGATGTGGTGGTGAACACTACTGCTTTTCCAAGTGATGGTGAGTGATGGCCCTGCCCTAAGTGCTGGCCAGGGATGGAGTGGAGCTTCTTTCTGTAAGGATTGTTCCCTGCAACTTCTTTAAAGCACTGTGATGACTGGAAATTAATTAGCTCCTGGTGATATGATGTGGTTTGGTGTTGTTCGAAGGTATGATAATACCTTTAGGGTCATAGATGTCTTTGAGAACAATTCTTGACTTGTCAAATATCTGCTTTGGTTTGGTTTGATTTTTTTTTTTGGTTGGGTTGAGTTTTTTTGATTGTTTGGGTTTTGAATTTGCAGTAAGGAGAGAGCGTATTCTGGTTGTTTGTGGTGACGAGAAGTTGGTGCCCTTCTCTGGCGCTAATTCAAGAAATACCTTTTATCCACGCATCAGGTTTAGTGTTCTGGCACTTTGCCTAAATCTGTGAGCTGGTTTCTGCTGGAGGTGTATAATCTCAGTGAGCTAAATCCAGAGCTTCTGGCAAAGCCCATAAATAGTCCCATGGCTTTTCTTTAAATGCTGATGGTGTTAAAACTACAGAATGACTTCAGAAAGGATCAGAGTGCCAGGGGTCAGGAATGGGGGTCCATGGGGCTGAAGGAGGGCTTGGCACTGGGACTGCACTGTTAGGAAACATGAAGGCAGAATTGTTAATATGGTGGGATCAGGGAGCAGAAAGTCATGGGCAGATTTTGAGGGGCATCAGAGGCATGGAGGGAGAGTCAACCATGGGAGAGAACTTCCAGCAGAAGTTTGTGATAGGATAGAATAAAAGTAATGAATATTTTATAAGACAGAAAATAACAGGAGAGGTACTGCATCATGCTCAAGGAATAGTGATGCTGACATTGCCATGTGCCTCACTTGAAAAGCCTCTACATGAATGATTACAAGCATTGAGTTACCTTTGTGCTCCTAGAATTTACTCCAGTGTATCCAGGAGATAGTGTGTTCTGGGGATATCATGAACAAAGTTTGCATTGTGTCCCATGCATGTTGCGAGTATAAATACAAGCAAAAGCAGTTAATCAATTTTTTAAGGCTATTGTTTTGAATTTTGGGTTATTTTTCTTTTCTCAGCTTCTCAAATTCATCAACTTTCATTATATCCACCTTAGGACTCCTGAATTAGAGCAAAGCTGGTCTTTGTTTCCCTGGTATATAATGAGTGTGCTTGTAAAAAAGACATAGGTACTGCTAAGAGGAATCCAAGCTCTTTCCACGCCTTAAAAAGGCTGAAGCAAATTCATACCAAATAAAGAGGCTGAAAGGAGTGTAGAGGACTCAGAAGAATTAAGTGAAATTTCTCTTCAATTATGTTAATAGTAAAACTTAGATAACCATGGAATCAGTGTTGCAGCTTTGGATTTAGTTTCCATTACTGCCATTGGAAGTGCTGCCAGTTCCTCTGATGTAAACTGAACACTGTGGCACTTTCCCATCATTGTACAACGCTGCAAGGGTCACTGGAAAGAAAACCCACACTAAATCCAGGTATTTGCTTCGTTTACAAAGCGTTGTTTTATTGCTGATTAACCATGGGGTAGAAAGTGTGGGGAGGTTTCCCAGCTGTTTCCAGATGCCTCCTGTGAGGACTCTCCCCTTCCTGACAGCTGAGGCCACATCACCCTGTCTGGCGTAACAGTTGTACTGCCAAACAAGAAAGATAGTCACACAAAACTCAATGTCTTTAGTGTGTGGCTTTAATTCCCCATCTGTCTAGCATCTTGCAGCTCTCAGAGATGGATAATTTTCCTGCTGGGTAGAAAATATTCCCTGGAGCTGTGGATCATAGGGGATTAGGGGTGCCATTATGGGGCCACTGGCTGGAGAGGGTCTTAACATCTCGGGCAGGCTCTTTGGTTTGTTATCAGAAATGCATGGGGTTTTGTAGTGACTTTTCTGATATAACTTGTCTTAATTTACATTGTTCTTAGTTACTGTCTCAGAGTTTTTGTAGGAGCTGTTTATCATTGTGGAAGTGCATCTCCAGTGGAGAAGAGCAGATGGGCACCTCACTTCAGACTCTCTGGGGAATTAGCTTTTTGTGTCTGTCTTATAAGCAAGTTGGCTTTAGAATTTATCTTTGTTTTGAAAGCAGAGTTATGCATTTGGCCAGAGTACTACCCTGCCTAGGAGTCGTGAGGTTAGCATGGGCATTTCTGTACATGCGTGTAGTTATGGCACACTGAGTGTGTAGAATATGAGCTTCAAATACATTTTCCTCTTGAATGTCAGTATCCAACACATTCTCTCTTGGGTCAGTCAAGTTACTAGCTATGTTTTAATATCAATTCTGATGCTGTGCCTCTTCTGTCTAATACTTCATATCTCTGTGTATCTAGATAAGTTTGCATGCATTGCTTGAAAATTACCTCATAATTTTGCATAGTTATAGTAGAGTAAAATTAAACTGAAAGATTGACTTGACAGGACAGGAAACTGCCCATAAAAGTTATTAATAGTCTATTGGCAGAGAAAAAGCTAATGCCTCTTCTTCCTGTTTATAGGATTCTTTTTATTTACAGGATTCAGACAAAGCTCTGGGGGTGCTTAAGCAATATCATAAGTCAAAGAAGTGAGTACATAAGGAAGGAAAGTGCAGGTTTGGAAGAGGCTTGCCAGACTGGTAGCTCCATCCTTGTGATCTCCTTACATGCAAGGTTGCATGTCAGAGTGGCTGCAGTTGTGCAAATACCAGAGAAGCTGAGCATTGACCAGGGCAGGGAGGTGATGTGCTCACACCTCAAGTGGAAAGGTGGGGAATTGTATAGCACAAGACTGTGATGCTAGAAACTAGGTATTTCATCACTAGTGCTGTTAGAAGGAATTTATGTAGATGCACATGCAAAGCGATTTCGACAGCTGGATCCATTCTGTGTTATCCCACAGAGAGCTACTCCCTGTTCCTCCACCTGAAACATCATCCTCTCTTCTAACAGCATCTTTCCATGTCCAGACTTTCTGCACAAGAACCCGCCTTCCCCTCCACCCCAAGGCAGCAGCAACCCACGCACACCTTTTCCCTCCTTAGTTATTCTGCCCACCCCACGGGCAACCAAAGATTATTCCCTCCTCTGTCACCCCCAGAAACAGCAACCTCTTCTCATCTGCTCCCTCCGAGCCAGGCAGCAGAGCCTGGAGGCCTGTGAGCCAGCATGGGAGGAGGCATTTGGCTGCTCAGCCAGCCTTTCTTTGTGCTGCCCGGGGAAAAGGCAGCCAGCTGAATGTAGACACTGGGTTTGACACTCCAGCTGCCAACTGGGCCATGCTGCTGCAGCACATGCCATGAGCAGTGTAAAACGATACAGCGGGAGTACAGATGTGGTTTGATGGCTGGCGCTTGCTTCCCAACATTCCTGATCTGTACAGCATGCACATCACACTTTCTCTCTTCTAGTTTGATTGAAAAATGATGAATACACTGCTTTTCTGCTGTGTAGGGACTTGGGTCAGTTCTCTCTCTTGGCCGAAGAACAGAGGTTGTGGTACAATTTCCAGACAGTATTGCAGGCCTGTAAAGGCATCTGCTATCCTGCTTGTGTAGACTGCTTGTGTGCATGCAAACATGCATGGACTTCATGCTGTTGTGCTCTTAAAATGCTGTTTATTTCACACTGTAGGAAGGCAACTATCAGGATACTAGGAGAAACAGAAGTGAAGTCACAGAATAGTTTAGGTCAGAAGGCACCTCTGGAAATCATCAAGGCCACTCAAAGCAAGATCAGCTGGAGCAGGTGACCTAGGGCTGGGACCAGTTGCATTTTGAATATCTATAAAGATAAAACTCCACACTTTCTGTGGGCAGCCCTTTATAGAATTTGACCATTCTTGAGACTGTTTTTTTAATGATGTCTAAATGAAGTTCCATGCATTCAGTTTGTGTCCATTACATCTTTTTCTTTGACTGTGCACCAGTAAGAAGATTCTAGCTCCATCTTCTTTACACCCCCATCAGGTAGTTACTTTCACTGATAAGATCCCCCAGAGCCTTCTCTTGGCTGAGCAGACCCAGCTCTTATAGCCTCTCATCGTTTGACAGATGCTTCAAGACCTTAATCATCTTTGTCTTCCTTTGCTGGACTCTTTCAGTATATCCATATCTCCTTTAAACTAAGGACCCCACAACTGGACACAGGATTCCAAGTGTGTCTCAGCAATGCATTTCAGAGGGGCAGGGCCAGCCTGCTGGAAGTGCTCTGCCTGATGGAACTCAGGAGGCTGTTGGCTTTGTCACAGGGACACATTGCTGGCTTATATTGAACTTAGTGCTTACCAGGTCCCCCAGGTCTTTCTTTGAAGAGTTGCTTTTCAAGTGTTTGATCACAGTCTGTCCTGGTCCTTGGCGTTATTCCCTCACAGGTACAGGACATACAATTTCTTTGTTGAACTAAATGGAATCCTGAGATCCCTCTGCGTGGCAGCACATCTGTCTGATGTACCAGCCACTTCTTCCAATTTTGTATCATCTGCAAAATTTCTGGTGCTCTCTCTTCCATCACGCAGGTGAATAATGAGGATACTAGGCAGTATTTAGTAGATGCCAGTGTGAGCTATAGGGTGCACCCCTAGTGACTGGCTTTCAGACTGGTCTGGGTTTCATGACACTGACGATAATCCTAGGAGCATGGCAGTTTTCAGTCCAACTCGCTGTCCACTTAGCTAGACTGTGCTTCATCTGTTTATAGGTAGAAAATGCAGTTGCTTCCTTGTCCTTTGTCAGGAGGTCTCAATTCCTATTCAGCAGCAGGCTTGCATTTTCCATAGTTTTTCTGTTGTGGATACCTTTGTGGAAGCTTTTGCTGTTGCCTGTAATCAGATTAAACTCCAGATTAGCTTTAGTTTTTACAACCCATCCCTGCATGTTTAAGCTATTTCAGCATTTCTCCTGTCCCTGCGTCCACCTCTTGTTCCCTTCTTCTGCCTCTTGTACGCTTTGTTTTCATGTTTGAGTTCAGTCAGCAGGACCTTAATCATCCATGGAGGCTCCCTGCCACCTGCACTTGACTTCCTGCTTTTTAGGAATGGACTAATTTTGAGCTTGAAGAGGTGGTCCTTGAAAGTCAGCCCGCTCTCAGACACCTCTTTGCTCTAGGATGGTATCCCATGGAGTTTTTCCAAACAGATCCCCTAACGGGCCAAAGTTGTTTCTCCAAAAATCCAGGGTTGTGATCCTTCTCTTTGCCTTATTCCATCTTCTCAGGAGCCTGACTTCTACCATTTCATTGTCCTGCAGCCAAGTCTGCCCCCAGCCTTCACATTTCTCATCAGTCCTTGTTGATGAAGATCAGGTCCAGCAGAGCTGGACATAACTGAATAATCCTCAGACACAGGGATTTTAAAGCTTATCTGTGAAATGAGTTACATTTTCTTGAGCCATTGGTATCTTTTATTTGTTAGTTTTTCTTTTTTCTTGAATAAATGAAAGTTCACATCACCATTCACCACAAGTATTGGTCCAGAAGATTTAAGCTGTGCCCTGTTCTGTTTTTGTAGGTGCCATTGCATGAATATTACTTCTGCCATCCACTATTTCTATGCCTTGAATGTGGAGCATGTGAGCAACATTATTTCTGGAAAGCCTTTTTAAAGATGAGCCAAAATTAAAGACATAAGCAAAAAACACAATTTTGTTCCCTCACATTGCAGAGAGGTTAAATTGTTTCTGTTGTCTTTTGTGAGTGCTTGTCACATTGATCTCTTCCTGGCCTTTTACCTGTGCCAGTATGGGCATGTTTTCCTGAAACTGGGCTTTGGGAAGAGACAAATTCCTCAAGTCTTGCATCTGAAACTGCTTTTACCAGGTTTAGTTCGACTTTTTTCCTAGAGTTGAATTCTTTCCCAAGAAGAAGCTGATGTTTGGCTCTTGGCTTTTTCAGAAAGTGCTGGTAGGGATATAATCAGTTCCTTACTGTCAGTGTGTCACTTTTCAGTTGGCTAGCACAGCAATAGATTAAAAACTTAAGTGGGTGGAAAACCAGCTTTAATTAATTAAGATGGTTCATAATTATTTCTAATGTTACTGTTCTCTTAGGACATAGACACCCATAAATATGCTGCATTAGTTTAAAAAAGACTAATATTATTCTCCAAAAGAGAAAGATAATTTTATTTAAAAAGTTAACTACTAACAGTATGTAGATATTTCCTTTTGTTTTTTTTCATTGCAAGTGATGTTAGCATGGTTCATAAATGATGAGTTGAACTGAATAACATAATCCTGCCTTTTTCTGCATCTGTCTGAACTCGTTGAGTGGCTTTGGTGAAGCTGGGGACAGTATTTGCCCTGGGTATGTTCAGGTAAGTAAATTTGTTATTGATAAGAAGCTGTACTGACCATAAGACAACATGGAATATTGTTTTATTCAGTATTATCCCTTTTCCCTGTAACAGTTTTGTGACTGTCCAAGCTTTTGATCACCATCTTTTTACATGATCAAATTTCCTTTCTGTATCTAGAGGCTACAGAGATTAAAAATCTGATATCTCTTAGAAAATTAAGCTTCAACATTCATCTTCAGTATCTCACCCTAGATCTGTGGCACTCCCTCTGGTGAGTACTTGCCAGGAATGCTTTTCATGGGTATTTATAGCAGTATTTTTTTAAAACTAAATCTTCTATGATAGACTTTGGCTTTTGGGCTCATTTTTATTCCATATCTCTACTCCAGTTGCACAAGACCTCTGACATGTGGTAATCCAGTGGAATGAGAAGAGTTTTCAGTTTTATATAGGTTTACACAAGTTTTGAGTCTTTGGGATATAAGTCAAACTACTTTTTCAGTATCACTATGGAGGTCTTCCAGATATTTCATAATATACCCTGGTAATTCTTGGCTTCATAATATATTGATCATTTAAGTTATGTAGCTAAGGAAACAATCAGGGTGAAAATGAAGATTAAGTGCATAAGATACTGAAAACACATCAGTAGGGATATTTCTTTAAAAAAAGTAGATAGATCAAAAGTCTATAAAACAGACAGAGAAGGAACTGACTGACAGCTCATCTGTCTAGGTATACTCCCTTGTGTGAAGATCTCTGATCCAGGACACTGGGTCGCTCACATAATGGTTAAAGTCAAACAAGGTTGAGCAATAAGAAATTTCAAAGTCTTTTTTCTAAGTTGTGTTGTCATTTCACTGATATTCTTTCTGTTGTGTACATGATGCCTGATATGACTTTCCAGATGTGGGCAATTTCCCAGCATTAATAACTTGGAAATGTGCTCATCTTGAAGAAACAAATAGTCTTAGATGTTTCTTGCATCATACCTTAGGGCCTCCCTGAAATCTGTTCATTCTGTTGTCCAGGACTACATGATGCTCTCACACAAAAGTAAGCATATGCTTTCTTATTTCCTGGGAAAATTTCAGCAAAAGTGTAAGAGCCCACTACATAAAAGCAAATTTCGCTTCTTTCAGAGTCCTAAGTTTTACTAAAAGTAATGATGTTCCAAACTTCCTATCATTTGTCATCACATTTCTATGTAGTTTCCAGCCCTGGGAAGTCATTCAACCTGATAGTGCCATCCCATTCGTTTTGTTTGTGGTTTTAAAAAATTTTTGGCTGTTGACTTCAATTTGAGGAGATCTAGGCCAAAAGATTGTTTTACCTTGTAATATGGTAAAAATTCTGCTTAATAACCTGAATGACTTGACGGATAAAGAAGCCTGTTTTTTTTGTTTTCTTCCTTCACCTAATTCATGTTGGTTTTCCTCCTTTCTTCTCTTTATTTCATTATCCTCCCTTCTTCATTTGTGAATTTATAATTGCTACAGTAAATACAGGGGAAAAAAAAAGAAAAGAAACCCTCATTACAAATGCTGCTGAGGTTGTAGCTGTCTTAGAAATACCTGTGGTAACTTTCAAGCAGCTGCAATATTTGGCATGCTGTGATGTGCTCTGTGTTATGATAGCTACCCTGCTATCAGTACTGAGATAGCTAATTTAAAGATAGCTCAAATATGTTCCCTTGAGCTCTGGTGACTCCTGGAGTGTTGACTGTGAATAAGTACTCTGATTACACAGTGAATGAGTATTCTATGTAATATATGGGGTATACCCAACAAGATAATGGAAAATGGAAAAGGAAGAATGCTTTTCTTCGTTTGCTGGTATTCAGTTTGACTGTAGGAAATGAAAAAGGTGAAGAAATTTATGTGAGGGAAGTGCAGGACACCATCATGATAAGAATCACTGTGATAGGGCAGCATTAAAATTCAGACCATCCCAGTGGCAGGCGCGCCATTGGTGCGTTTCAGGTGTTAGGAAATGCAGTTCAGCAGTGCTTGCATTTATCAGCAGATCATGGGATTGGGAAGGGGGAATCCACATTAAAGATGTCAGCATTTCTGCACTGACTTTGGGTTCCAGAATAGTGTATTGTCTCATGATTATTTCCTTTACATTCGATCCAGTGAACTTTGCTCCACTTCTGCCGTACCACATCTGTTTTGTTGCACAGCTGTAACTGGTTTAGAGTCATCATAATAAAAAAAGAAACCTCTTTTCTTTCAAAGCAGTCTGTAGTTTGGAAGGGAATAAAATGGCCATGTCAGTACCGGTGACAGAAAAATCTGCCTTTCATTGACAGAAATAACTTTCTCCAGACTCTTGTTTAGGCACGCTGTCTGCAAATATATACCCTGAAGTACCTGACGGGTTAACATGTAATGCAGAAATACAGTTTAATCTTTTATACTTTGTAATAATTTTGTTTACTCTGTTTCTCTGGGAATTCTTCTCCCTATTATGCTGTAGTGTTTCCTTCAGTTTCGTACATTTCTTTGCTGCAGTGCTGTATTGCAGTTTCACTTCTTTATCTTTTGCAATAAAGCACACAATTTGAGTTAGTCTGCTAGCATTTTTTCTAGGACCCTCATTTGGTACTATGAACAGAAATTGTATGTAGTGGGGTGATTTTACAATCCAAGAAGTTCTAGAAGTCCAGACTTGACCTGCAAAAATTTCAGGTTTGTAACTCAGAAATATAACAGAAATAACTTCGGAGAGCAAAATGTTATTTGATGATCCAAACACAGCACAACTTCTGAATGCTCTCTTCCTACTCTCAAACCAATGCTGAAAACAGGGACAAACACATTGCGCCATTTTTGTCATGCATCCTGAAATATTTTTTCAAATCTCTTGTGCCTCCTGAATCTGCAGACTCAGTCTTTGGTGGGAGAGAACATGAAGTTGCCTCTGGGCAGTGGGATGGCAGATTTCTGCAGCAGTTGTCTTCTTCAGCCATTCTGTCTCCTTCTGTTTTCCACAAGTTCACCTCAAACCATTCAGCAGGGAATTTACAAGCTATAAAACTGCATTATTCAGTTATGAAGTAACAACCTCATCACCATGACTTCAGCAAGGGCTTATAAAAGGCAGCGTCAGATTTATAAGCAGAAGAATTGCCTGCTATGTCTAACAGATGGTTTGCAATGACAGACTTGCTCAGTTTTGTAACTCAAGAAGGTAGAGTTTTGATTAGGTGCATTGTTGATAGTCTTTCTTGGTAAATTATTAAATTTATTAAAAATAAAGCCAAATACTTCATATGGAGCACTTATTTTGGGGACAGAGTATTGTCCCTGGATGTGGTTTTCTACATGGCAAATCAACTTGTTCTTTATTGCTTTTACAAAAGCAGTCATGATGCAGAAAAATGCAGTTCTTCCATGTCACAGTTTGGTCACTGTCCCATGTATAGTTTGTCAATTTTCTGTTCTTTTGATGCTTCTTCAATATGACACCCAAGTGGTACGTTCACCCTGTGGGTTAAGTAGAGGTCTGGAGACTCAGCTGCCTGCCTTTGGAAGGGCAGCACATTGTTTTGCTCTTCAAGTACTTGTTAACTCCGTTTTGAAAATCAGAGGCCACATTTTCCTTTTCTCCTTTTTTTTGGAAACTCACCAGATCTAATTTCAAAACTAATTGCCAGTAGCTTAGAATGTTCATTTATTTCCCTCTCACTTGAGGCCATATTTCATGGCATTTATTAGTGCACTGCAAAATATTAATGAAGGCATCAAGCCAGGCTTTTTTTTCCTTGCAGAAGCATGAAAAAGAGTGAAAGACAATGAGGTCCAGTATATCACCCACAAATACCAGACTGAGTATTTTGAGTATCTTAGGAATTGTTCTAAAACACAAATACAGTTAGTGCAGTCTGGACCTATTATTAAAGACAAGCTGGAACAGAGATGTTTAGAGGGCTTTTACATTACTTCGAATATCTGTTTCCCATTAACCATACCAGAACCCTCTAGTATTGCAGAAGGTGTTAAAAGGTATTTAGAGGTCATTAAAAATTAGACATTTAATGATCATTTTGAAGGCACAGTTATCTTCATGAGCCTGGAGATCTTAATAAGTCCATGACTGCCTGCTTGAACACTTCTTCTCTTTTACAAATTAGCCGTG
>JAHLSL010000023.1:14774125-14837858 GCA_025920805.1 Petroica traversi
AGTCCTGGAAATACCGGGAGATGTTTCTGAAATGCTGAATAAAAATAGCGAGCTGTACATCTGGAATTGCTCTTTGTAACTTTACAGATTTTGTATGAGGAAGGCTGACAAAGCCTTTTGAAGCCCTGTCAGGTAGTATTGTCATTTAGTCATTCCAAATTACTCCTGTAGCCTTTGTGGGCTTTGCAGTTATTAATTATTGATTAGGATTAATTGAGATTATACAATTCCATAGATACCGTAGCACTCTAGTCAAGGGTTGAATTAATAGATAAGGAGATCATTGATGCAAATCATAGAATCACAGAGACATTACAATTGGAAAAGACCTCCAGGATCAAGTCTAACCTGTGACCGATCACCTCCACGTCAAGTAGACCATGATACTTAGTGCCACAACCTGTCATTTCTTGAACACCTCCAGGGTGTTCAAGACTCCCCCACCTCCCTGGGCAGTGCCTTCCAATGCTTGTCAACCCTTTCAGTGAAGAAATTCTTCTGATGTCCGACCTGAGCCTCTGCTGGTGCAGTGTGACTCCATTTGCTTTTGTCCTGTCGCTGGTTGCCTGCGGGAAGAGGCTGACTCCCACCTTGCTGCAGCTTCCTTGGGTTTGTGCCAGGTGCACAGGCTGCTTCTGCACATGTGAAAGTTAAAGCTTGTTAGCTTTTGTACAAATTGATGAATGCAATATGGGCATGTGCCCTGCTGGGTTTGAGTACAATTAACAATAATGATGTATGCTATTAAAACCTGACATTTATTAAGCACAGACAGACTTCCAAGTCTGCTGCAGCTGTGGGCTTGGGTGTGCCCTCTCCTGTGGGATGCATGTCATCTTCCTGAGCCACACCAGCACTGGTGGAAAAGCAGGGGAGGCTGCAGGCACCACCAATAGACCACTTCAACTTTATTTCCAAGACAGATGTCAGGATTCTGGGAACAGGAAGCTCAAATATTCCCCCAACCCAAAATTCCAGGTAGATGCTGAACACGTGCCTTATTGAAATCACGAATTTTTCTCTGCCATTGATTTCTGAAATTGTTAACTGCATTTATCTTAAAGATTGTATCTTCTGCTGATTTTATCATGGCTTTCATTTCATGTAAGACAATTCCTACTTATTTCTTTTGTTAGAAATTGCTCAGAAGTCAGTTTTATGCTGGCACATCAGAAAATGAGACCAGTTGTACTTCAAAACAGCACTTCAAAGATTTTATTGATTTTTGTTTTTTTTTCAGAGGAATGTTTCATCAAGAGCTTTCAGTGAAGTTCTTTCTTCAACACTTTTTGTAATAAACAGTGCTCTGAAAAGTCAAAATATTGTCTTCTTAAATGATTAACCTTAAAGGGTAAAAGCATCAATGCCCAAAGAGCAGAATAAGTTGAGACTGATGTATATTAGTTAGTTATGGAGGTATTTCTACTTAGATTTACAGCATTTAGAGCTGTATCCTGGCAGGAGGAAAAATATGAAGGCAGTTTTCAGTTAAAGGTGTCTTCTCTGGGAGTATGTATTCAGCTTCTCAGTTTGTGTAGATGTGTGTGGATGTGTTCATATTTTATTCAGTCTTAATCTACAAAATCTGAATGTTGTAATGTGATCAGGACTTCATGGTGGTCTTTTAAAATTTTATACAAGATTACACTCATGAGTTGTATGTATTTGTAGGTGGGGAGAAGGGTGAGAGGGAACAAGGGGAAAAGACAGTGTTCTGCGGGATATGAGATAAGGATTTTATTGTGAGTCTCACAGGGTCTGTCTGTGATGCTGGAGATGAGCCATGGCACAGTTATGCACTTTTCTTGGAGGAGTGCTGATAAACCCTTGTGTCACACCAAAGCAGAGGGGAGTCTATGGTGGAAACGGATCAGGGAAGCTCCTGGACAAACACTTACAGTGCTCTTAAAAAGTATCTGTAGGATATTGCTCATATGCATTTGCTTTTAAAGCTACACTCACTTCACTTATATAGCCTGGAGTTTATCCTTTTAATTCTATGCTTGGAGAGAGAGCTCAAATGCTGAGCAGCATGCCCCTGAGGCAGCCACCACTCGACACACTCTGGAGCTGGCTGGCACACCACCCACCATGAGGTTTGCACCACCCACCAAACACCACCCAGTGTGATTTGGAAGGAAGAATTGGCTCAGCTCAGGTCCACTCACAGTCCCGCTGAGCACTCTTAGGAATGACATCGCTTGTGAAGACTTCATTCACTTCCTTCTTTTTCTTTGTCTCTTTTTTTTTTTTTCCCTCAAGATTAATGACTGTGCTACACTTTGACTGCTTGGGATGAGTTTTTCCAAGATGAATATCTGCCCTAAGCCGTATTATTTTAATTATTTTATTATGACCAGAAAATCTCAGGAATTTCTGGGAATAAAGCAGAGGAAAAAAAATGTTTGTTTTCTGATATTGATAAAAGTGTTGACTTTGAGTAGCCATAACTTCTCTGAATCTTGACAAAGGCTTGAAATTTTTCAGGGTGTGGTTGATGGTGTGGATGAGGGGCTGAATTTCCCATAAAAAAGTAAGTTTTGTTGTGTCACTCCTACACATATCTAACAGAAAATCTGTTTGTTTGTGTTCAGTGGATATTCCATGGAGCTCCTGTGAGCTCCACATTGCAGCCACGTGGAGCATCTCTGGTTGAGGCTGAAGATGACTTTCCCTGTGGTCACACCAGGGCTTCTGTGGGGAACACAGAGCTACCTGTGCTTTCTGTGACATCCCAGCTGGCTGAATAGTGGAGAATATTGCTGTCTTGTGTAAGGGAAGCACTGTATTTACCAGTGATTGCCGTGAAGAAGAGACTGCTCAGGAGGGAGCTCTATGCTCTGCTCCTCCATCTCCAAGCAGTGGGTGATGTGCTGCCTCATGCCAGGTGTGTTGTCTCCAGCACACAAACTGGAGCGTGCTCACTGTGCATCATTGGCTACTACAGCATTTGGGGTCTCTGGTTCACTCCTCACAGAGTCCTGACTCCCAAGTCATGGCAATCAGAGTACCCTAAACTGGCAGCATGAAGCTGGAAATCACAACTCTTGCCACTGAACCCAGCCAGCAGCAATCACTGGTGGTGAGAGTTTTGATGCGTGCCCTGTTTTTGTCTGTGCCCTGTTTAGGTTTGTTTCTAACTTATGTAAGTGCTTAGTGGGTTTATCTGCAGCTGGACATTTGACAGTAACTCTGATACAGACTTAGGAGTGACATTAGATGAACTAGACACTTTGTCTCATGTGTGCAGATGAGTTTTTTGAGATGTAAGGTTGATCACGTGGTCTGGGGGCTGGCCATTAGTTTTGTGTTGATTAAAAAAAGAGATAAAGAGCCAAGGTTTGTGATGCCACAGCAGCACCAAATGGTGGAAGGGGGAAAAAAATAAATCAAGCCCTACTCTTTTTAGCCTCTTTGTTCCTCCTAAGCTGTGCTAGTTTGGGGAAGCTTATGGATAAGAAACAAGGAGGAAGAAATGCCTGCAGTATCGAAGCCTGTGCTACTCAGTGAGAACACAGAATCAAACCTGGTTTTCAAGGAGTCAGAAACAATATATTTCTACAAAATCAGATAAAGTTGTCAGTGTTGTCAAGTATTGTAGTGTATATGAGATTGTGTCAAGTCTGTTACAGGCATGAGTGCTGTCTCTCTGGTTTTGAGTTAGTGGATGGGAAGAAAAAAACTTGAAATATGTGGTCTTGTCCAGAAGAAAAAGAACAGTGAATCTTTTTTAAATTTTTGCAGTCCCCAGTTAGGCATGATCAAAGTACTCCTGAGGTAGTTTAGCTTTCTGCCTCTCACTGAAACTTAATACAAACCATTCACTTCAAGCTGTGTGTGAGAAGCCCCCTGTTAGTCCAGTGAGTGCAGTGTATTGACAGCAGGGCAGGCAGACAAGGAAGCCAATTAATCTTTCCTGAAATCAGACTTGCTGTTGTTACAGAAGCAATGTTAAATCAAGTAGCTGGTTAAAACTTGTGGCAGTGGTCCCCAAAGTCCTCAGCCCTCTTGGTAACACCAACAACAGATGTTGTGATGGTCCTGGTCAAGGTACCCAGCTGTGATGAAGGGGGCTAAGCAGAGAAGGTTGTTGGACCTTGCCCAGGTGTGAGCAAGTCCTCAGAGGATGGGAGTGGGTGCTCCCCAGAGTCCCCAGAGAGGTGCTGCAGAAACCAACAGCCCCATGCCCTCACCTGCAGACCCCTACTTCAAGGTGGGCATTGCTACACCAAACAATGAGCATCCTAAAGTGAGATGATTCAGGTGCTCCTGCCAGCAGATAAATATCTTAATTAATTCTGAATCCAGTGAAGGTAAATGTAGCCTATGTGACTGGTTTAGTGGGATGCCTTATTTTCAGGCAGCAAAGATATGACCTTCAGCATGTTCACATCCCAGTTCTGATTCTACTTAGGTCACATTCCCCGGAGAAAAACCAGTCTTATCCTCTGCCATCAATACTGTTGGGCATCTGTTTGTCCTGAGTGTGGCATGAATGAGAAAGAAGAGGTTACTCTGACCAGGTGGACTCCAACACAAGCAGTGTCAGGTTAAATTTACAAACTCTTAAGAGCAGTCCTGCGGAGAAGGACTTGGAGGTACTGGTGGGTAAAAAATTAAAAATTACATGACAATGTGCACTCACAACCCAGAAAGCCAATCGTGTTCTGGGCTGCATCTAAAGCAATGTGGCCAGCAGGTTGAGATAAGACCCCACCTGAAGTGCTGAATCCAGCTCTGAGGCCCTGAGCCTATAAAAAAAAGCATGTGTCTGTTGCAGCAAGTCCAGAGAAGAGCCCTGAAAATGATCAGAGGGGTGTAGCACAACAGGCTGGAAGAGATGGAATTGTTCAGTCTGGAGAACAGAAGGATCAGGGGGACATTACTGCAGCCTTTCAACACATCAAGGGGGCTTATAAAAAAGAAAGCAACTTTTTACCTGGGTGTATAGTGACAGTTCAAAGGACAATGGTTTTAAACTGAAGAGAGGGTAAGTTTTTATTGGATGTGAGAAAGATACTTCTGCAGTGAAGATGGTGAGATGCTGGAACATGTTGCTGACAGAATTTGTGGATATCCCATCATTGGTAGTGTTATAGGCCAGGTGCCATGCAGCCTTGAGCAACTTGATCTAATGACAGATGGCCCTGCCAGTGGCAGCAGGATTGGACTAGATGATCTTTGGAAGTATCCTCCAATACAAACCATTCCAAAACCAGTTAGCGTAATATCCAAGATCTGGTCTGACCTGGTCATTGTGAAGTTTCCATGGGTATTATATGCAGGAAAGTTTAAGGGAGGATAAATTAGTTCCTCAGTGGCTTATGGGGACATATATCTTTCTAAGTTACGTAGCAAACTAATTATGGTGTCAAGGCCTGCAGATCATAGAACATAGTTTATAATCAAGAGTTTGCTAACACCCTGAGAAGTTACTAGTAAGCCATAATAAATTATACAGTCTTCGGAAGCCAGGACAAGTACTGTGTATTTTATACACCAGAGTAGAGTGGGTCAGTAAGTGATGTACAGATTACGTGATATGGTCAAAGGCATAGGCCTGAGAAAATGATGAAGGAGTTTTCATGATCTGAGCAGTGCACAAGTCCATGTGGTGAAGGTAGAGATGACAGCTTAGTCTGCATTTCAGCTGTACAGCTTGCTGTGGGAAAGCAGATACAGCTTAAGCATGGCAAACATAACAAATACAGGACCTGGAGTGAGAAAGTGCTGCCAACACTACAGGTGAAATACAATGATTGAACCCAAGTAAATGTAAGGGACTACCTGTTTATTTTTCTCCTTATCAGTACATATTTTGTCATAGATATCTGCTTTATTGGATACTGCAAAGCTCAGCATGTCAGCTATTAATTGAAATGAATTATTCCAGGTTTGGAGTGTGCTGCAAGGCTTTGATGTCTCACTGCCTGGCAGTGATGGTTTCTTAATGGCTGCTGTTGTATTATGTGAAAAAGTACACAGAGAAGTATGTGAGCATTGCAATGTCAGGTTTGATGATTTAGTCCATTTTCTTGTTTAGTGTTGCAGAATATCGATGTTTTCAGTCCTCAGAAACGTGACACTTGTACAAGATTTGTGACTGTTGCATCAGTAAGGAGCTTGGCACTCTGTCAGCTTGGCACGCTGTCGGCTCTGCAACTTACTCTTGAATGAGGCAAAGCAGGCAAACAAGGAATTTCAGACTCTGGCCCATGAAAACCATGAGCATGGCCTTTTAAAATAAATGTTTCTCATACATTTGGTTTTAAAGCACTTCAGAAGGACTTACATGACTAATAAAACTTGTAGTCATTTTTATTAGAGTTTTACCTTTGGAACAGAGCAAGTCTTCCATAAAAGTTGTATTTCTTCGAAACCAAAACACCAAGTCCCCTTCTTTGGGCTGTTTCTTACCTTGGAAAATTTTTTTTCTTGTGTTGTAGCTCTAAACATTTTTAAAGCTGCTCCCTTTTTTTGCTGACAATAGCATATCAGAGCTCCCTGACCTGAAGTCCAATTTGCTGTCCAGTTCCATTATAGAGCCTTGCTTGCTTTGAGAGCATGTGGACATTGGTGTACAGGACCACATGCTTCCACCAAGATAGCTTTTTCAGACTGGCATCCTGACCTGGCTCTGGACCTCAGGACCCAGAGCAAACCTAACAAATTGAGAGTGGCAGAATGCTACCATCCCATGGTCCATCTCAGGGCTGGCTGAGCTACACACAGTTCTTCCAGGAAGCATGGGCTATAAATATGGTATAGCCTGTTATTTAATTTTTGACAACCAAATGCACACAACCTTATCTCTGCTAGGATAGATAACCCTGAGAGGGTAGGGAGTAAATTTTGCATATATTATTCAGGCTTTTTAGAAAACAAAGAGAATACAGTGACACTTGTCTTGTTCCAGGTGTTTAGGTCCATATGTAACTTTGTAACTTCAAAGACATGGGAATTTGCTGTTGAGGGACTTCAGATCCCTTTGGCAAAGGACAGGAACTCCCTTCACCTCAGTCTCCTTGTGAGCATGAGCGAACCTCTATGAATAGCTGTCTCTCAAGGTCAAAAGTGCTGCTAATTGAATATGGACTTCTGAAAAAAGCTATTTAAAATAAAAACATTTTCCATGCTATATGACTGACTAAGTGTGATCTGAACGTCTTCAGAATATTGAGGAGCAGCTTCTGGGTGCCATAGCAGTTTTGTCTGATTCACATTATAAAGCCAAGGAGGTGCTGCAAAGGAAAAATTCTGTGAGGTTTCTGGAATTTTTTATAGGGTCACAGAAAAGTACCTCACCTGTAACTGAACTGTACTTAACTGTCTTGCAAATTGGAAATTTTTTCTTTATTTGTATAAAGTGGGGGCTTTGGAGAAAAAAAATAAAACTCACAAAAAAGACTGCAAGCAAAACCTTTCTACCCTCATTGACATCTTTATTTCTTGTCTGCTTTTACTACTGCTGTTTTAAGACAGTTTCTAGATTGCACAAAAGTTCACAATGTTGCCACCATTACTGTGAGTTAGATTATTTATTTTAACCCTCTTTTCTTTACCCAGTATTGTAATTTGCTTCTGTGGTTAAGTTGACAGTTCCATTTTTCTAAGTGTGGGTTCCCTTTGAAGGATACATTAGAAGTACCTATGACAGAAAGATCATACAATACTGTGTTAGCAACTGCTCCTTCTGTACAAATCAACCTTTTCCATCCACAGAACAACCATTGACACACATTCTCCTTCCAATGCTTAGGATCCAAAGTGGAATTGCTGAAACATTTTTCTGCTTTTTGATATGTCTGTATTTTCAAAGTAGCAAGTAGGAGAAGTAGTTGTGATCTATAATCAATGGTGACAGGTAATGATCCTCATACCTCTCAAACACATAAATATGCTGTCACACTTGATGAAACTGAAGTAAATATGTTGACTGCTTTGCTATATAATAATTTCTGGGAAAGGACAGGGTTAGAAATTAATGCAGCTTGGAACTTCTTTCTCTGCATTCCTTTGCCATCCATTATTTTGCCGATTTGAAAGATACTTTAGATACCACGTATAGTCCCTGAGATGTGGTTGCTTTGTTCTCAGAGTCCATCATTGACAGAGAATTTGGAGAATTAAATTCATACCCAGATTTAGAGGAGAAAGAATGCCATTACTTTTTGGATGTAGTTTTAATTAGTTTTGCTCATTATCCCTGGAGGCATCTAGAAGAAATCAGATTCATGAACATACATTCCATCCTGCTGCTGTAATCAAGCTGGGAAACACCTCTGTGTTGAGTCGTTAATATTTCTCTGTAAGTATCCAAGTGCCATATCTCTTTGCTGAATGCAGGTATCAGTTACCACAAATTCATGTGTCTGCTGGGCTGTTCCTCTCAGATGTTCTCATTCTGCTTTTCTCTGGCCACAATTGCATCTGTGCCATAAAATTTTCCTTCTTCTTAAAAATCCACCGTTTCTAATTGCTCCAGCCTTTGCCAGTGGCAGGTGTGTATTGGGGCTGCCAGGGATTGGCTCTGCGGGATATGGGGGAGACATCTGGCAGCTCCTCACAGAAGCCACCCCTGTAGCCAACTGCTACTAAAACCTGGTCATGCAAAATCCAGTACAGCATTTTGTCAGTTAATTCCTGATCTCTGATCTTCTCTGATTTGAGGTTGAGAAAGGGCAATTTTGGCATCATCTGCTTCCCATAGATCTCAGTCTGAAACTGAGAGTGGGGCTGGCCTTGGAAAATGCTCACCATGAGCCCTTGAAGGTCAGGTGCTTGCAGTTCATGTCAGGTTATTCTACCCATTCTAACAGTGTTCTACTGCGTGACCTTGAAAAGATAAGTGAAGTGCTTCAGCCATAGCATCTTTGGGACCTCTTTGCTGGAGTTGTTTTAGAATGCTGCCGAATGCTGTGAGGTAAAATTAATAAAAAGAAAGACAAAGATAACGGAATTCAGTGTAATTCAGCTCAGAAGTTGAGCAAGCAAGAGAGAGACAGTAGGAAACCAGTCTTCATTGGTTCTGCTGTTTGCAGAACTATTGTTTATAATCTAATACATTTTGACTGTGGGTGATAGCCTGTATCCTACCAAAAGTGATTATCTGTTTTGATTTTGTCATCTGTGAACTCTTTGTCGGACAGTAATGTATTTGTTGATTCTTGGATATATATCAGTACTTACCTTGTCCCCATTTTTCTCTTTCCTTTTTTTTTACTGACTCTGTGATTATAACCTGTAGAGCAAGGCTTTAGATAACAATTTGGGTTTGGTTTGATTGGATTATTGGTTTGTTTATGTATTAATTTTTAAGCTAACTTCTGCCTGTTGTTTCACTACTGTACTGAAATCACCTCTTCAGTGACATCTGATCTTGAATATAAAGGTTCAAATATTATTTAGAAAGGCGTGTTTTCAGGGAAATGTTACCTTTTTTCTTCCTATCTTTTTCTAACTACTTTGCACTGCTTTTACCATAAATACAACCCCATTTTTCAGCCTTTTCCTTTCAAAAGAATCAAAGTCAGGAGTCGATTGCATGCATACTGTTCCCACAGCTGGAATGTAATTTCTTTTTCTTCAATATTTTAAGCATTTGCTGCTACCCGTGAATGGACACAGATTATTGAACAATAGTAAGATAATACAGAAAAATCTTCAATCTCTTATTGTGTTGAAAATACTGGCTTTATTCTGCCTTTAAAGATTAATAGTTTTCCTGGGATATATTCCATTCCTTTGATGATTAAATATTAGAAGCTATAGCTCTTTCAGATAATGTTAAACAGAAGTGATATTTCTGTTCAGATCTTGATGGTTTGCAGAATTCTCTCACTAATATGTGCACCAACTGAAGGGACTTTGTGCGCCTTTATCTGATTCTCATGCTAAAACTTGGGTTCAGAGAATATGGTGTGTATAGTGGCTGGATTTTAAATATGCTTTGGTCAAGGTTTTGGGGTTGGATTTAATTTTTCTCCTTGTTTTCTTGATCTGTCAAACTCTCAAGGGAGCTTTTGCATTGACTTCAGTAGCATTTGAACAGGGCACATAGGAGTCTGAAAAACACAGTTACTTTGCCAGGGAGTTGTTTTCCTTGATCTGTTTGACCAAGCATTGATTTTGTTCCCCCATGTGCTCTGAATGCACTTCAGAATTACAACCTGCTTTTATTAGCAGTTTTTAAGGCAGGGAGCAGTGTGATGCCTTCCTGAGCATCTTTAGAGAACAGCAGCATCACAGCTACGAGAAGATCTTTGCAACCTGTGTACTGCTAAAAATTCTTATAATAAAATAGGTATGATTCTACTTACGGGTTTTGTTAAAAATGGAATCCAGCCCTAAAATCTCATTGGCATGCAGTAATGAAGCCTGCTGTTTTAAGTCAGGGGTGGTTTAACCCTTTCTCCATTTTCCTCAAGGTGTTCACTTCCAAGAGAAAAGCTCTGGTCCCAGTGGTCTGGAGAGTGTATTTCACCTGAAGTTCCTGCGCTCCCCTGGCATAAGAAGGAGGGAGACCTGAAAAAATACACTTCTAAACCTCACCAGTGGGACTTGGATGCACAAAAAAAAAAAAAGAGAGGATCAATGTGTGCCCAAAGGCATTTTGATTTCTTTTAGCCAATTCAGTTAGTCTAATTAAAAATGTTAACTTTTCTTGTGAACCTTCTTTCCTACCTTCAGACCACGCAGCATTTTTATACTGATAAACACTGGGTGTAGTGGTGGTTCAAGCCCAGAGAGTTACATACCCCCTGAGGAATTTGTGGAGGCCTAGAGAGTGAGTCTCCTCTGAGGTAGAGTTAGGTTTGGCCTTGGAAAGGGGGTCAAACTCCTCCCTCCCCGTCCTTCAGTTAACAATGGTATCTTGTGTCTCCCTCTCTTCTCCCTTACTCCTTCCCGATTAGGCCCTGACCCTCTGTCCCTTCCCTGGTCCTCCCCCTGTGCTGTTTTGAGATAAGTTGTAACCCTCAGAATAAAAGCCTGATGCGTCGGCTGGGCCAGGGTCTTTCACCCCTGAACCCAAGCAGAGCAGACCATGGTGTTTCTTGTCTGACTTGGGATCTGGGCAAGGGAACACTCTCTCTCTCTTCAGCACTCCGGCTTTTGGGACAGTGGCCACCACCCCAGGGAAGCACGGCTCATGGCAGGGGAAAAAGGTCTCTAGCTGAAGTTGACTTTGGCAAAAAGAAAACTTTCAGAACAAGCCGCTGAGTCGCTGGCCATCCCTGGTGGTCCCCCCATCGGCGACAACTGGGCACATAATTAGCAATGGATGTGAATATGACTTGCTTTTTATATGTTCTTGTATCACTTGTCATTGTTGCAGTTACCTGCTTTTTGTGCTCCATCTCCAGTTCTTTTCCTGTCCTGACATTTGTCATCACGGCAGCTTTTGCAGAAGGGTTTTATGTGACCATATGGTGCCTAGCTCAGGAAACGCCTTGACTCCTGAGGACTACAGGTTGCTGCCATGATGCATTTTAAGAGCAACAGCCATGTCATGGAGAGACATCTCATCACTGAAGGTGTCCTCAGGCAGTTGTGGCATGCTCCTCTTCCAACCCAGGAGGAAGGCATCCAGGAAGGTGTGGGCATGTCTGTCCTGCATTGTGCACTGCATAGCAGAAACCAGCGCTGCGTTTCTTCCTGAGTGTTGTGTGTCTGTGGTTAAGTTAGGTGTGGAAACCTGTAGACCTTATTGTGCTCAAAGGAGGGAGCAGATTGAGAAATGTGTTGCCTGTCAGTGTGACCAGTGATATACAAGCAGTCTGCTGGGGTTTTTTGTGTGATTGCAAAAGGAGGGGAGGGAGGAGCAGGATGGCTCACATAGCAGATGATGTGATTGATCAACATGTTAACCAGTGTAGCAAAATCCCATCTGTTTATGTGGTTTACATATTTCCCAGCTATGAAGCAGGAATGAGAAGAAAAGAAGCACAGAAACAAAATCCATCATTAATGGAAAATTGGAGCCCAGCTCTGTTACTGATGAAACTAGCACAATTTCAAGAAGAATAAGATCATGTTCTAAGAAAGAGTCTATGTGACCATCCACTAATACTAACCTTCCCTAATTCTGCTTGGCAAGAAAATGTTTCTTTTTCTCTCCAGATCTCCATTTTTTTGTTCAAAATGTGGTTAAGCCATTCTGTGTCTTCTGCAACAATCAAACAGAATCTAGAATAAAGGATTATAATGGAAGAGCCTTTCATAACTAATTGCTACTTAATAGTGGTTAGAGTTTTTCAGTTTCTGTCTGTTTGGTTTCTCTTATTCCTGTTGGCAATAGAAGTGAATGGGATAATAAAACATACTGAGATCCAGACCTATTCTGATAATTGCATTTATTCCTGTTAAAGTATGACTACACTTAAAAATTATTTGTGCTGTGAGCAGATTTTATGGAGTAACAGCACCGCATCTGCCTTTCGTAGTTTCTACGAAAGAAGTAGCTGAACTAGCTTTAATTCTGAATGTAGCAATGTTTATGGTTTCTTTAATCACTGTTTACTTTCAGTAAGAGAGCTTTTTCAAGTAAAGGGAGTAAAATATATTCTTCTATCAATCTGTCTAAACATTAAGAATGCTATGTAGAAAACTATTATAATTTAATCATAGATGTACTCATCTAGGGGGGGAAAAATCACCAGAGGTTTGCATGCAGCAATTTCTTAGCTGTGTGTGCAGATTCTCAAAAAAGGGCTGTCAATGTATAATTCTGCATGCATAGAAATTCAGACTATCAAGATTTTGGCTTCTGTCACAGTATGCATGCTCCATGGCACGCCTGATGAAAAGGTTTTGTAATCTGCCAGAAGGTAACTATAATCTCTTACAAACACAGAATCAGAGGTAATTCGTGTCCAGTCAGTCTGTGTTTGGGATCTGGGGGAGGGCTGGGACAGAAAGTGGAGAGTAAAGACCTGCTGAAAGTGTGGTCCTCATGGGTACCTGAGAAGAGAGGTGGAAGGTTCACAATGAAGCTAAGAAATACAATTCTGCCAGAATTGTAGTAGAGATGTGGTGCCCAAGTGGTATTTTTTGATCTAGACACAATTTGGATTACAAATAATATGAGTTATGACAAATTCTCCTTTATAAGCAACCCAGTGTCCAGTCTCCCTGAATTGCAAATTTTGTCTGAATCCCAGGATAATTAAATGGCTTTGGTGACATCTGTTCAATACATGGCCACCTAGGACTGTGGTCTTTTTCCCATTCTATGTCAACACCTGCCATTACAGAGCCTTGGTCTTAGTCTGCAGGAAGTAACTGTATATTAAAAATATTTCTACTACTTCCATGATGCTAATAATTTATAGGTCTAACATGTCTCATGTCTTTTCCAGCAGCCAAGAAAACTCACTTCTCTTTTCTGACACTGTTGAATTTGGAGAGTAATACTTTCTTTTCTGTCCTTCCACTAACCTTAGATATTTATGGTTGCATCAAGGGCTTTGACAGTCTTTGTGTCCTGCTCCTTTAGTTTCTAAGAGAAAATACAGTCTTCTGGCTTCCTCATAATCAGCCATGTGTTATGTTCCAGTAGAAAGTAATTCTCTGCAAACTTCCTTCTCTCTACCAGTTGGTGCAGTTTATGAGTTCTTGTCTTTTTAGGGGAGATATAAGGTAATCCCTACATCCATACTATTCATTCTCATTTAAGGAAATAAATCCCCATTTTTTTAAATTTCTCTTTTCATTGTTTATCTTTGTCAAGCGTGTAGTTGGTTTGCCTTTTTTTTCCTTTAATATTTCTTTTAACAAAGTGCTGTTGCCAGTGGACTTCTTTTAAACCACCTCCTCCAATTTTTTTTTTTAGTTGTCTCCTTCTGCCCTTGGATTTCTTCATTAATTGTTATAGTACACAAAGACTGATGATTCTGCATCTTGACAAAACAGCAACATGTATGTGGAGAATGTGAAGAACTCAGCATATATGTAATTGGTTCCTAGGCTTTTAATGACTAATTAGCATTTCTTTCAGGACTTGCTTCTCAAAAGCAGTGTTTTTTTAGCCGTATGGAAATATTTCAGATGATCAATGAAAGGGAGAAAAAAAGCCCCTGAAGTCGAGTATCATATACAGGAATCTGGTATTGACAAGATTTTAGATGAATTTTGAAATAAAGCCCTGAAAGTATGTGTTTATGTCAGTAACAGACATTAAAACAGCTTTTAAAAATCCACAAATTAAATAGCATCTGAGTGATTTTAGAAATGGGAAACTTCCTATTTTAATGTCAAATTCTTACTTCAAAATCTGTGGTTTACCTCTGTGCAGTACTGGCAATTTTGTTCATAAGGTGTGACCAGGAAAGGAAAAAACCATGACAGGAATGGTACTGCCTGGGGTGAAAGCTTGATTTGGGTCACATGCACAACACTGGTTTGCACTGGTTGATGAGCTGACATTCTCTTGAATCACAGGGAGGTCCCCAGTGCATTTGCGTGAGATCTTCAAGGATACCTGACTTGCTGATCCCAGCAAATTCTAGCACCACTAAAAGTGTGAAAAGAGTGAATGAAAATCACTAATTTTGCTGAATTGAGCCATTACGTTTATATACAGAAGATAATTTGGAAATTAAAAAAAATTAACAATATATTAATATTTTTGTAGAAATAAAAGAAACTGTTTACCTTTGAATCAAACAACTCAGTGCAAGTTGATATAGTTAGGAATCTTCAGCAGCTCAACCTGCAATTTAAAAAAAAAGGCATAAATTCTTCAATTCTGTTTAATTAATCACAGAAGCACGCCTTGAATTTTCCCTATGACCTGATTTAATTCATTTTCTCATGCTGCTCTAGCTCAAATTGGAGTTTTCTCTTTCCTTTTTCACCTGCTTCTCTGGTCAGGTCCTCATCTCTTGTAAATAGCTGTGATCACTGTAGGGATGGTGCTGATTCACACAAACAGGTGGTCTGGTTCCAGGCTGTCTTACTGCTATGAAAATGCATTTGGTGAGCAAGCTTCTTTTTTAAATATCTGAGCTGAGTTTATTAGCATCTTAGTATGCCTCAGCCAAGCAAGAGGGTTTTTTTTTAGTGTGTTTTCATTTTATTTCTTAGGAGAATGTTATGTTTATTCTTTCTTTATTACTTAAAGGCTGCCTTGGAGAAACAAATTGTCCATTGAGATGGGTTTAGTGGTGCATTTGTTTTGTTCTTGACACAATGCTTCTCTGCATCCATTAAAAAAGTAGGGAAAAAAAAAAAGAAAGGCATTTTATTTAAAACTTTATGTATGAAATAACCAAGTAAATGTGTTTGTGGCTAGACTTGAAGTGGCAGGTGAGGGACCATGAGTCCCTTTATTAAAGTGAATGAATCAGGGAAGACTCTCAGCCTATACCTTGCAGCTGTGTAGCAGACAAACCCTCAGCTGGTCCCTCAGCTGGTGGGAACCTGGGGTTCTACTGGGTTTTTCAGGTTTCCAGTTGCTTTTTGGGGAATGCCTTCCCTTGCATGCCAGGACTGACCCTGCTGCTCCTGGGCGGGGAGGGAAGGAGGGAGAGAGAGGAGGATTGCCTTCTCTATGGAAAAGAATATGGATTTGAGCAGCCTGTTCCAATGCCTCGTCCATCCTGTCCATAGCCTGTGGTGTCCCTGGGGAGCGCAGTGAGAGCAAAATGAGAGAGAGGGCTCTGAAATGCTGCCCCGTGTTTTGTGCAATGAAAGGCAAGGACAGGGTTGGCAAATCTGCTGTGTGGAAAGAAGGTGGCATGAAATGTCTCGCTGTGATTCCTCCAGTGCTCCCACAGCCTCTCTTGGCTGGTATCTGCTCCCCTCCCCAATTGCATCTCACTGGCCCTTGCAGCTGCCCAGCAGAGAGGACAAATTGCCTATCATGGAGTGTGTCAGTGTCCTTAACAGTTCATGAGGTTCACCGTGTGGGAGATTTGTTTTAGTAACAAATCAGAAGTGAAGGTCTGAGAAAGATGGAGCTGTTGAGAGATGGGGAACGCCATGAAAATGCAAAAAATGAACCCCTTTAAGTAAAGTAAATCCATATATGGGCCAGCAAGTGGTAGGACAGTAGTGCTATTTAGAATTCTTAAACTGCTCACAACTGATTTTAGTAACACGCAATGACGCTGTCATTTACCAAAGTTGTCAGTTACTTAATTATAGTTTATTCTAGAGTATATTTAAGGTCATAGTTGTGGTATTTTCTTATTTACAATCTAAACTATAAAAAGACCCAGAACATTTCACCCTAGGGAATCCAGAAATGGTTGCTGCCGATCCTTCTTACAGAGTAATCTAGAGTGATTGCTGTAAAGTAGGATTTCTGAAGTCTCTAAATCAAGAAAGACTTAATATTTTATCCTTTGATGGACTATTCTTCCATGGTTTCCATAGAAAAGAATGGGATAAACTAAGCAGGAATAAGTGAAGCAGGTTGGAAGTGCGAACAACAACATAAAAGGTCTCTGGAATTCTTGCCAATAAATAGAAATCAGAAAAATGGTTTTGACACTAAATTTGTCATTAATCCAACTTTCATATGTGTCCTGCCAAGATGAATTTTTTTTCTTTCTTGTGTCAAACACAAACTCAAACATTTTTCTGACATTGTATATTCCATCATTATTATAAGTAGAGATGTTTTTTGTCTTACTGAACTGTAATCATAGCTGCCAAAAAAATATGCAGTGGCAATGAGTAAAAGTCACTTGTTTGGGTAGTCCAAAGAGTGCCAAGGTAGCCTTCTGCATTTCAAGCATTAGTGTGGAAAATAGTTATCCCAGGAAGTGGTGCAGTATGTCCCTGTCTCCCTTCAATAGCTCTGATACAGGGTGTTCATGAAATGTTGTGAGAGCACTGTATTTATTGGATTTTCTCATCCTTTTTATCTCAGTTACATAAGCCTCTTATCTGGCTCCTCTTTGGCCAAACAGCTGTTCAGAGCTGTGTTTAGTAGTCAACACACAGTTGTGCCCTCTGAGCAGACAGGACCTCAGCACATGGTGTTCACCCAGATGTGCAGCAGCAGTATCATCACAGAACTGGGGTGAGACAGGAATAAAATAGTCCCCTTTGACCTCCCCATCCAAAACAGATGGAGTTTAGACCTTCTCACCTTCAGGCTGCAAGCCTTGGTGGCCTGGTGTTGCTTTCCTGGGTTCTACATGCTCTTGGGACCTACACTTGTCATTCCTCAGCCAAGCACCCAAGTCCTACCTGCTGCCCAGCATGCATGCCACCACTGTGTGCATCTCTCCTTTTTTTGCTGGGCAATCTGCATAAGGAAGTGTAGAGCAGAGCCTGAGATTGCTCCTGTGCCATGATACCTACAGGCATTTCTCCTCACATTAGGCTTTCAGCTGGTTGAGGACAAACTGAGTTTGGTTGGTTCATCGTGTTTCTCTAGAAGCTTCAATGTGATGGTGTCTGCTGGTTAACCTTAAGTCACCTCACATGTCTTCTGAAAGTTGGAGGAGTGAAATGTGCCCCTTTATGTTCCTGTTGGTGAGATCTGTAGCCAAAGCTGGCTGAATTTTATATCATAGCCGCTCAATTCATTTTTAGTCAAACATTTCACTGAGTCCACAGTCAAAGAATGACTTTGAAGTTTGGCTTTGTCTCCAGCGCAATTGCACGGGGGACTCCAGCTTTCTGTTTAAAAGTGAGAGTTCACTGAAGGTCCATGAAAGTGAAGGATTATTTAATTACATCCTGATTTGCCAGCAGTATACTCAGCCCTGCTCAGAACATAAAGATACATAATGCCTGCTCCCCATGGAGTCTTAGCAAAGTCTTGGTTATCATTGCTGCCACACAGTTTTCAGTGTTTTCATCTGTTCACGTAGGATATCTTGTGCCTCTAACTTCACAAGCCTAAGAGTAGGTTAGGTTCTTCCTTTTTTTCAACATCTCCCCGTACAGCCTAGAAGGAATGTTTCCAATAACTTCCTCTTGGTAACCAGCCAAACAGCTGTTTTTCCAGAAAAGACTTAGGAAGCTGAGGTGTATAAATCAAACCTTCGGAGCCAGCTCCTTTTCCAGCTTTGGTTTTGGCTTACGGTAGTCAGGATGTGTCTGTACTGATATGAGAGATGGTTGCTACCTGTGGTACAGCAACTCCTGAGCTTGTGGGCTGCACTGAAACACACCAGTATCATCTTCCCAGCCACTGGTCCCTATCTATCGGCAGTTAATGAGCTCTCCTGCGCTTCAGACATGTAGTTTTGTTCCAAGGTGAAGGACTAAGGAAATGTCTAGATGATCCCTTGGTGCAAGATCATAACAATAAAAGAAAGCCACAGCCAAGAATTTTATGTGCCTGAAAACCTTGTTGAATTGCAGTATCTATCCACATGTCAGCTCTGCAGCATTCTAGTGCCAGACCTCCAGAGAAAATCCTAAGCACTTACAGGAAAGATCCCCCGCACTTCCAAGTCCTCAGTACTTTCAGTACGCATGACTTAAATTACTTTCCAGACTGGGAATTTTGTTTCTCAACACAGGTTTTATCTAAATGATGTAAAGCCGCCCCTGTGGCCCTACTTGTGGCTCTGCCTTCATTCCAGGAAAATATCTCAATGTCTTGTACTCTGTTGGCACCAGTGCTGTGGTTTTCAGCAGAGGAAAACTGAGGCATGGGGGCAAAAAGTGGACTATGGCGTGCTCTGCTCTGGTCTAAGCTGCCAGAAACTGATGACAGAGTTCCTTGGAATAGAAGGTAGAAAAGCTGCTGGGTCTTTACTTTTTTGGCTAAATCTCAAGTCCTTGGTCCTTGTGGCAAGAATTTCTCCTGCATTTTACCTCCATTCATTCCTTGGAAAATGGACAAGCCATCTTTGAAGCAGTATCCAGAACCCATCCATCCCTTGAGAGGAGGCAGAAGTGGTCTGAATTTTCTCAAGCAAATAGAAGAATCACAACACAGGCTTTTATTTCCTTGGAGGCAATTAAGCTGTGTCCTGATTTTGAGAATAGAGTTAATTTTTTAGCTGTTAGACTACTGTATAAAAAGGAACAGACTATCAACAATCATATTTTAATAGAATGAGATCTGCCTTTTTAAAAAAAGATTTAGGTGACTTTAAGGTATTAGGTATTTAGTGACCTGCCATAAAGGGACTGAAATATCCCCACAAGCTTTTATTTTTGCACAGTTGGTTGATATATGGACTGTAAGAGACAAAAAACATGCCCATGGCAAACACAGTCCAAGGATACCTGCTAGAATACTATTGCCAGACTTTTCGTTATAAGAAGCGACCTTTCACTCCTTTTCAGAGATTTTGGATCTTCAGTGCTAACATAGAGGGTAAGGAGCTCACATCACAAGAGAAAATTGCCTTGATTTGTCTTTTGAAACAGATCTCCTTTTACTGCCTAATGTTCCAACATGTGACCTCCACTCTGAAATTGCCTATCTATCTACTACAATATGCTCAACATGAGAAGCCTTTCCCCTTTTGATTGGATTTTCTTTTTCCTTCTAGCAACATTTTTCTTTCTGTAAGGACATTCTATGTCTTGTTCAGGCTTAGAAGTGCTTGAGTGAAACAGTTTCTAAAACAATATTTTAGGACAAATTCTCCTTTAGGACTTGAGCTATGCCAGACTTCTGAGGTAAAAAGTCCTTGTTTGGTTGTAAAAAAACTAAAAAATAACGAAGAGAAAACGGAAAATGAGTATATTTTCATTGCACCAGGAGAATTTGAAGGAAGCTTCCCATAAAGGTCTACTTCTTGAAGCCACAGCCTAAACAGCAAAATGCAGTGTGTCTAACTCCACAATGTGCTATTTCTTTGCAAAACAGTATGAGCCAATGTGCAGTGCTGATATTTGTCTTAATAGCAATTGTGTCTCTAATTGGCATCATCCTGTCCAAGGCACTACACAAGTTTTATGTACCAGCCTTCTTACAACGATGTTGGCATTCAGTGCAAACATCTGCTTCAGTTACCATGTTTCCCTTAAGCTTTTTGCAGCATCAGGAGAATCATTTCACTGTGTATTTTTATTTTCATGGTTTCTCAAGGTTTTATGTGTTTTTATGCTCATGATCATGGGGATGTATGCATTAGCCTTACTGCACATCATTAGAGGTATATATTCTTGATATACACATTTTCCTCTTTCATATTTAATTATGAAATCCCAAGAAAAAAATACATTCACTTTGCTATTGGTTTAAGAGTCCAACAGAGAGATGCATTGCAACACTACCACCCATCATGAAAGAGCTTGCAGTTAACAAAGTGTTTTATTTCTTGGACTAACGTATGTTACTTTTTTAAAGACACTTTTGCTTTACTATAAGACATTCAGGATGTTCTTTTGTGTAGAAGAAAATCTCTATCAGGAAGTCAAATAAAAGCAAGTAATACAAGTCACAGTTAAAAGCAAATGCCTGAGTTTGGTATCTGTGTAAACATAATTAAGGATTTGTTTTCATCTGTGGAAGTCTGAGCAAAGCCCCCAGCAAAGCAGACAAAAGAAGAGTCACAACCTTCACCCCACCAAAATGCAGTCCCGTCTGTTCTTCATTTCAGGACTGTGTGCAAAATGCATACAGAATGGTGACCATTTCACAGGGAAAATAGTATTACGAAATGCAAAAAAATTATACTTAATATAGTGAGAAGCATAGAGACAGGCTGCTCTTTGAATTATATGCCTGGACTTCCTTATCAATTGTTCATTTAATATTCTCATAAGTGATCTTTGCTGAGGCCATTTTCAACCACAGATTGACTGTGTACCACCAAGACTAATGGGGTTGCTCTGCTCAGAACCAGAGTCAGACTACAAACCATTCTGTTACCAAATGGATGATGGCTCTGAATTGAATTTTAGATGTCTGGAACGTTTTCATTCTTTGATACCTTCTGTACTGGCGTTGTACACTGACTAATTTTGTTTCTTTCTACTAAAGCTCAATTTTTTTGTTTTTTTGGTAAATCCTCCATGGATACTTTCTTCTAGCAAAGATCTACACACAGCTCAGGGACTTGGAGGGAGCTGATTGTGTGTGAAGTCTGAATTTGGCTGAGCGTGCACCAAGTATCTTTTGATATTGCCTCTGTGACAAAACAGATCATGCTTTAGATGTGAACTCTGATGTTGCTTGGAGTATCTTTCATGCTTCTGATAAAACAAAGAGGCCTGTTGAGAATATAAAAATAAAAATAAAAAAATAAAAAAAGCAAATCACAAAAGCCTCCTTTTTTAACAAGGAAAATGACCTTACAGTTTTGCGTCTTCCCAACAAGCTGAGACCAGCTATGGAATACACTGTTTTGACAATGAACTCTGTCATCTTTTCATCTGATTTACACAGAATCTTGTGGATAACAAGTAAAGTTTCTGCTTATTGGGGAATAAACCCAGTGACTCTCTGAACAGGCTGCCATAAATACAGCTCACTTGGCATACCTGTCCCCGAGATCAACTGATTTGTGGTCTGGATTTAAAAGTGTTTTACTGTTCTTTGCTTCTCTAGATCCAGCTATTTAGATCAGGCTAATTTTCACTGGAGGAACTGAAGATCTATTATTCTCCCTGAAGGTTATCTCATTTGTTTAAAAACTGGTGGCAAACCACTGACTGCTGTATTTATTTACTTTTTTTTTAAACAACAGCAATGGTGGAGGAGAATTATATCTGGAAAACTCCCACATGCAAAATCCCAAGGTTCTTTCCTGAAATAACAAATACTTTCATAAGTGATATGGTTCTCAGAAACTCTCTCTCAGCTGTACCAGAGGATGAGCTCATCAGAGTATGCTCCATGGCATTTCAGAAGGTATATTTCTTGTCATAAAACATGTCAGAGTCTGGTACTTTCACAGACTTTACCCCTGTATTGAAGTTGGTTGTCCAACTTCCCCAAGGGGAAGAAAGACAGAAGAAAACTTACATACAAGACAATAACTTAGGAAGTGAAGCTGAAATTCCAGAAACTGTAGAAAAGTGGAACTAAGTATTCCAAATTCAGCAATTTGGTTAGGTCCTCAAGGTAATTTTCTTAATTCTTCTTCTTTCTAAAGTAATTGACACTTATAAACTCTCCTTGCTGGATATATCTTAGAACAAATGTCAGATTAGCTGATAGCCTTTAGAAATTGCCTTTTGGTTTGTTTGGGGTTTTTTATATTATTATTAATACTATTATTTTGGTGAAGGAATTCATTGTCTGTTGAATGATGATGATACAAGCAAGCTTCTGTCTGTAGTAATAGGCATGTCATGACTAGGAGGAGTAGCTTTAAGAGGAAAGTGTTGATACCTTGCTAAAGCTCACAAGGAAGGGCAGGTATCCAGAGAAAACACAGGATGAAATTTGTTTCTGGTTCTTGCTGCTCATGCAGCAGGGCCCAGCTGGGACAGGGGAACATGGGATGTGCTGGGCACCCATGGTGGGGGCTATCTTGAGACAAGCACATTGCCCTGAATATTGCTCTGTACCTCCTGGTTCCCACTCTGACACCCAGCTGCACTCCTAGCAGGGAGAGGAAGGCAAGCACTTTGGAAAATGCAGCTGCCTTGAGCACTTAAGTGGGAGCTCTTCTAATTTGGACAGCTGGACTATCATGTATGCCATTGTGTTTAAAATTAGTGGTTGCAAAAGAATTAAAAGGGAAAAAAAAGGAGAGATTAGTTCAGATAAATAAAATATAGAGCAAGCTGCTTCCCAATCAGCTCAGACTGTCTACAGGGAATTGCCTTGCCAAAAAGGATGTCTTCCAGATTCCTTCCCACTCATCTTCCTTATGAGATAGTTTTTCTCCCCCAGTGCAAGGATGTGTTTGTGACTCCTGCCATCTAGAATATTGTCCTTCTGTGGATGGCCTAAAAAGCCATTTTGCTCTATGATTTAGCACCTGCTTTTATGCATTATGAAATGATTTTATGTGCTTTTTAGTAAACGTGACAGGCAGTGCATTATGCACTGTCGGGTTTTATTTACTCCCATAAAGCATTATGAATACAGCTAGAATGTGACATTCAGGACACTGTGTAGTGCTGCATTGTGTTATGTTGCAGCATGAGATGGTTCAGTGCCTTGAAAGACGCACTGTCTTTTCCTTTGCCTATATCTTTTATTAAGTGTTTTTTTTATCCTGACTTTCCCCTTGCCTAATATGTGATTTCCATGAGTTCCCCCAGTGTATCTGATGAGGACAATGCTTGTCTGCTTGGAAAGGTCCTATTTTAGTCTCGTTGCTTTGTTGATATAAAAAGTACAGGAGTTGCTCTCATCTCCTCAAGCTGTTTCCCAGATGCTTGATGATTCATGAGGAGCCAACCTCCTGAGAGGGAGTCTGGGTTGACTGTGATCTATCTAAGCCTGTTAATGCTGTGAAATCCCAGTTAACATCCCCTTAGAAAATTTTCATGTGTTTGATTCCAGAGCTAGCTACCACTTCAGGTTGTAATTTACTGTATGGTGAGGGGGGGGAGTGGGAATCAGGCTGTTTCAGAGCTCTTGAAGAGTCTGCTCCAGCGTCAGGTGAAGGCTCTGAAGAGCTTTAGATTTCATCCTATGTGAGCTATAGAAACACTATTTATGGTCATTCCCATCAAACATACTTTCTTCCTTTGTGGAAAGGGCTTTTCCTCAGACTTAAATATTTGAATATCCCTTATTTTACTATAGTGATAATTTTCTCCCCACACTTCTCTCCAGCCTTTCCTCTACAATGACTTTATAACTGCCACATTTACCATGGTAGAAATAACAAGTCACTGTGCTTTGATTTTTAAACTTCATCACACATGCAGCTCTATAGCTCCAGGTATCTGTTCAGCTTGGATACTGCAGAGCTGTGTCAGCCATGACATTTCAGCCCTGGTCTTGGTCAGGTGTGATTGGCTTGCAGGCCGAGCATTGTAGTCTATGGGATTCAGAGTTTAAGTTAAATGAAAAGGCATGACAGACCCTCTTCTCAATGTACAAGAGAGTAGGTTGTGTTCATTCTCAGCTGATGTGCTGGGTAGAGTGCACAGATGTTTTGTTTGGGAGCATATGTATGAGCACATTTCAGAGATGCTGTCCCCAGAACTCTGATGATACCAGGATAAAGCCTGTGCTAGGACTCTCTGGGAACCGGGAACCTTTACCTCAGAATCATGAACCAGATTGAGCCGCAGAGTGAAATGCATGGTGACAGAGGGAAAATGGTAATAGTTTGCTGTCCAAGAAAGGAGAATAAAGTACTCTCAGGCGTAGGATAAGCTTTGCCATGTTTTACTGCAGTAATTTTTGTTCTGGCTTAGGGAATGGTTGTTCCGCTAGAATTTGTTATCATCAAATCTGTTTTATTTTTATCCCTTTTCTTGGATGTTTTGGATAAAGTCCTGTGAAATATCTTGTCCTTGTGGTGTGTTGGGTGTTTTCAAGAGTCCAAAGGTCCTCAGTATTTCAGTAAGAACTCAGTAGTGTTGGCTGGACATTTTGTTTCATTCCAGATCAGGGGAAAAAAAGTCCCACAGATGTCTTTTTTCCCCCTTTTTTTAGAATAAAGGCAAATACAAAACAGACTTCAGCATAGATGTCCCTGATGAAAATTGCAACAAAAATAATAGGTGGGTGGTCTTCATTTTTACCAAATTGGCACTTTTCCAATGCAAATTGTTTGGTCAAAGCAGAACAAAACAAAACTGACTAGTTCTGCACTTTGTGAGCTAGGGCTGTGTTTGCTTAGAAATGGTGGCTCAGAGTGTGAAAGCATCTTAGAAAGATGTCACAATTAGGTCTGTGGAGATAGTTTTGCAAGAAACACAGACTTCTTTTCTTCTGAGTTTCAGGTTATGGAAGCTAGGATTACTGTGCTGTTAGAAGAGTACAATGAACTGTGGTTACAAAACCATGCTTTGCTTTCAGCTGTATGCAGGGAGGTATTTACAGCCAGGAATCACTGAAAAGCAATCTGAAAAATAGATATACTGATCATGAAGTTTGTACCATTTGTCTGGATTCCTATTTTCAATGAGCATTTATAAAATAAGTAGATTTATTTCATATAAGCTTAGAAAACTTCATTCACACATTGGATTTTATTTTAAGAGTGAAGACTTAGATTAGTGTGTGTGACAGATGGCTGTGGCTGATTGCTTTGGTTTTGTATTTCCAGCATTCATAGAGTGGCTTGTTGGAGATGTTTTTTCCCCATTTGTTCTTCCTCAGTAGCCACATTCAGGAGAAGGCACCAGTTTTCTATTTCTGTTGCTTGCAGTGGAACTGGAAGTTGGCCTGGCATTCATCAGCGTGCAGCGATGTTCACTTCAAGATAAAGGCGCCAGAGTTTGGGTGTTTACATGACAACACGTGTCCAAATTCATATAGATCCCCCAACACCATATTGGGAAGGAACACAGGTAGCTGTCCCACAATCAGAGGCTCAGAGGTGTGTGTCTTGACTGGGAACTGAAACCTGCCGTGATCTGCATGTTGCCTTGGAGCCTTCTGATCCTCAAAATTTCCCCATACTAAAGTTTGGAAGAACAGTTGTTTGCAGTTTTTTGATGCAAACTGACCCGAATGCCAGTATCAGAAACACCTGGGCCGTGCAAGTGCATGGTGCAACTGAGAAGACATTTTGGCTTTTAGAGAGTTGGGTCTTGATGCAGTTCCTGTAATCCTTGGAGCCAAGGATCTAAAGCAGCAGAGGCTTTGCCTCAGTATAAGTAAACTTCAGGAACAATTGAATATTTGCTCAGGCAAATGTTGTGGAATTTTATTTAAGTAAAGACTTGGCTATTTGTCTTGAAGTTACTGAGTAAGATGTTTGGTGGGATGGAACTTGGTCTCAGTTACGTTGGTGTAAGTGTGGAGTAGCTGCTTGTGTTCATGGACCATAGGCAGCAAATGGTTCACACCATATAAATAAAATCAAAACATGATCTTACACGTTTCTGGGAGGAAATAATATCATAATTTAAATTCACCCATACTTACTTTCCTTCAGTCTTTCATTGCTGCTTTTGTTCAGAGGGCATTGCTCCCCAGAGCACAAAATTTGGAAAGCAGAGCTGTTTACCCTTTTTATTTTGGTCTGTCTTACTTCTCAAGCTGAAGCTTACTGATCTCAAGCTTGCAGCTTTTATTAAAGTTTAATTCTGTTTTAAAACCTGAGTGGTGAGAATGAAGTTATATAATCAATATGAATGTAAAAATACTGTTACATTTCTTGTAAAATAAAGAGTCTATATACTTGAGTTCTGTTGTTCTTACTGTTTAATAGGGGATTGAATTAAGAGAAAATACGCTGTACTTCCTATTTAATAATACTGATTCTAGACCAAGCTTTTTATAGACTTTAAATGCAAATAATTGTGCTGTGTTATAAACTGTTGTGTTTTTTGCCTTCCTGTAACTGGAACAACCTACTAATTTCTACAAGTTGTGACTACTAACAGAGAGCAATCACCTCACAGACTTGTACCGAAAAGAAGAGACCATCAGCGTGGCAGGGAACGGCTGCATCCACAGTCCTCGCTTCCCCAGCAGCTACCCCAGGAATCTCCTGCTGACGTGGCGGCTCCACTCCCCAGAGAGCACCAGGATCCAACTGGCTTTCGACAATCAGTTTGGGCTGGAGGAACCCGAAAATGAGATCTGCAGGTGGGTGGCAAGGGAAAGTTTGCAAGGGGCTCCTTAAGAATACCTTTGAGCTCGCTGGCATGAGACTGCAAAGGAAAACAAGGGTATCTCTGGCCAGGTGTAGGCTGTCCTTGCAAGAGAGACCTTTAAGGGACCCTCCCAGATGAAATGGATCTTTGAGTTAATAAAGAAACTGAGCTTTCCTGGACCTGAAGCAGTTTTGTCAGGTTTTAGTACTTCTGCAATGTTTTAAGCACAAGGCACTTGTATGCTCAAATCCAGCTATCTAACAATATAGGTACTACTTAAATAGGATTTTGTCCTCTATCACCTCTGTCACATTTCAGCTAGGCAAGAAACATTTTTTCAGTAGGTGGAGGGGTCTAGGAGGTTTAAGTGACTAGATAAGTGTTTATATTGGGGTGTGAAGGACAGATAAAAATGCATTGAAAAATACAATTATGTTCAAATTATTTGCTTATCTTTATTTTTACTCTTCATTGGTACAGTTTCTTTCACAATTTTTAAATATAGGTCCACAAACATCAGTGTGCTGATGCATGCTGATATATCTATAAAGCATACCCTACTATATCCCAGTTGCTCTGCTTTCCCTTTTAAGAAAAAGTGACCTTAAGCTCAGCTGATCTGGCTGATTAACCTAGGTGGATAAACTGTTTTGCATTGGTAGAGTACAGAGGTGAATCTTGCCAACATTCACTACAGCAGTATAAATCCACATGTTTATATTTCTTTTATTCAGCTCTGTTTTCTGTGGGAGAAAACAGGTAGAGGATTCCCATGCCCTCTGAAAGGCAGATTGCTATGATGCTGCTTACATAAAATGCTCAAGTCTCAGCCTCCAGCTCTGCCTGATCATGTTGTTACTTACACCTTATCTATGCAGAGAAATTGGTTGTTAGTGTTTCTGCACACCCAGCCTCTTCCTATCTTATCTTAGTCAATTAATTTGTGTTTGTAGGGTTTGGCATCTCTGCAAGCATTTCACAGGATGGATTTTTTCCCCTTATTTTTCTTTGTTAAATTTTCTGCCTTACTGATAGAGGGAACCGTTGCTGCAGGTTTGTTTTCCATGTAGCAATAAAAGAATGCAGCCTGAAGCTGGCTCTCCTTCCTTGCTCCTTGGCAGGTCTGCTCAGTGCTGGTGATGTTGGTCCAAGATCAGCAGCAGAGTCAGTAACAACAGTAACCTCCCAGTACCCCAAATGCTTGCCCAGATTCAGAGCCTAATGCTCACAGAAGCGGCCTGTTAATATTTACACAGTGGATAAACTGTGGCTGACCTTAAAGCATTGCAACTTCGAAACAGAGGGCTAATTTACTGTGGAAAAAAAGATGAAGTATCCTCTGTCAAAAGCCATTAAAGGTGGTGGCACAGTGAGGGAAAGTCAAGCTGTTACTGGCATTGAGTGCTTGGAGAGCATCTTGGGAGGCAGTCTGCCTGCTTTTTCCAGAGCAGCTAATTTAAAATGCAGAGAAAAGCAAAGACCTTCCATCATCCATAGTGTCTATAGAAGCTGGAGAAATACCACATCCTTTTCTGCAGTAAAGCTTTCCTTAGAGTTTCTGGAAGACCTTTATTTGGGTAGTATTGCTTCCAGAGTGAGGAATTTATTTGGTCACATAGCTTGTGATGGCTTTAAGTACTGTGTGCAGTATGACTTTTTGCTAATGCTCAATATATTTTTCAAAAACTAGATCCTTTCTGCAGCTTCAGTCCCTGAAAATCCCTGCAGTGCTGCTTTAGAGAGACAGCCAGAACTGTTTTAATTGAAATGAATGCCGAGAGCTGAGCATATCCTTGAAGGCTGGGCATACTGGACAAGTAATTCAGGATCTCTCCACCTTACCTTGCTTTTGTATTTGCTTTTGACCTTAAGCTTTTTTCTCCAGAAACTTCCTAGTGTTTTCTTCCAATTTTTCATTAATGCTAATTATTGTAATTTGCATACTATTAAGACTGAACTGATTGAAATTCATTCAGACTGAGGAATGAAAAGGTATATTTTAGCAGGGCTATATTTCTTCAGAACATCTGAAGAAGGAGAGGAAATATTCAAGGTCTTACAGAATGTTCAAGAAGTGCTGTTAGCATTTCCACAGGCACTTGATAAGAGATGATTCTGAAAAGCAATTAAATTACCCAGCCTCTGAGGCTCCTTGGATGCACGAAGCAACTGAGAATAGACCTACTTCCATGATCATTGCAGCAAAGCCTCTGCTGTTGAAGGCAGATATAATGCTTGAAAATCCATGGATTTCCCCTGGTTTTGCTAGTTAGTCTGGCTTCTGGCTTCCAAAAGTGGGGAGGCCAGTCAGGACAGCTTTCACCAAGGCTTACAAGGTTATCTCCTGCTGAGCACCACAACCCCTTGTGTTGCTGTAGGCATTCACAGTTTTGTGCTGCCCGGAGGGTGGGGGTAGATGCTTGGGAGCTCTTGCTGGGTACCACATCCATCACCACCAGGGAGTGGGAGATGTGGATAGTGGAGAGAGAACTAAATTTTGGTGTGTTCCTTAAAAAGAATATTTCAGCAGAATTTGGCCAGATTTAAGTGATTCGGTCATGGTGGATCTGTTATTTTCTCTTCTGTGCAATTTGAGGTTGGTGAATATAAAAGCAGCAGAGCTGATATTAGCAAACCACACAGTACTTGTGGGTTTTTTCTCATGAGCTCTCAGCAGAAAACGAAGAGCAGGTCTGTTATTTACAGAGCTATTCAGCTCCCACAACTGGGCAAGGAGGAGAGTTCTTGGCCCACAGACCTGGGGGTGGGGAGCAGAGCATTGCTAGCAGGAATCACTTAAGAGTTCTAAACTTGCTCTTTGGAGGGAGAAGATGCTTTGATAATAGAAAACATTCCTGGTAAAGACCTCCAGAGTTTAAAGGCTTAACTGTACTGTGAGGACGGCACTCATCTTGCCCCTCTTGTCATCACCTCTGCCTCGCTGGCTGCAGTGTGTGGGCCTAATTCTGGCTCCAAAAATAATCAGAGACATTTTGTCATACATTTAGTAAGAGCAGAACTTTATTCTCTGTCCTCTTTATTCTCCAGCTCAATAACTGTACTCCTTTTTTATTTATATAGTAATTTATACCCAAGTAGGTGAATTTGGAGGCTGGAGCAGTGAGTGCTGCCACCGCGTCCCTTCATCCCTGGGGTTTAGTGCCTTCTGGTGCTGGCAGAGCCCTCTTTGGGCTCAGGGGCCACTTTTCACAGAACAAGAAGTACTGTTGCATTTTTCCTGGTGACAGCATGCACATGAACTCCCCACTGCAGCATGCAGAGGGGCAGCATTACTTTTCTGCTTGAAAGCTGGGCATAAATCTTTCCAAACCAACTACAGGAGCAACGTGCCACCTACAAGGAGGGTCCTGAAAAGCACCTTTCAGCAGCATGCACTGCCCTGTGTCCCTTTAGCATCTCCCCATGCTCCTGGCACAGTGGCTGCCCCACTCCGGCCCTCTGATTGACACAGCAGGAGGGTGCCTGTGGCTGCTGCTGCAGGGAGTTGGGCGACCACCAGAAAGTGCACAAGTGCTTGCAGCTGCTCAGGTTGGGCAGCCTGCCTTAAATAATATTTTATCAGGTCTCTAAATTATTTACCCACCACATGAAACGCAGTGTATATGCTTACTGTATACTAAGCACAAGCAAGTGCCTCTTATTGCTATTTTAAAGTGGTAGCAAATACTGTCATGTTGCAGGAGCACAGAAATCAGTCATTTGAGCACTCAGGCAGTAGCTTGCAGCTTAGTGTATTTTGTGGCACACTAACATGTCCACCATTTGTAATATTTAGTCTGATGTTATGGAGTGCAGAACAGGGGACAGTTGTCTTTGTGTCTCCAGCTGTGCTCCTGTGAATTTGCAAGCCCCCTCTGAAACCAGAGTTAGCAAACACTAATTCTTCATACTGTTTTTCAGGTATGACTTTGTTGAAGTGGAAGATGTATCAGAGACCAGCACGGTTATTCGAGGACGGTGGTGCGGACACAAGGAAGTACCTCCAAGAATAACATCAAGAACAAATCACATAAAGATAACCTTCAAATCTGATGACTACTTTGTGGCTAAACCTGGATTCAAGATATGTTACTCTCTTGTGGTAAGTCTTCTAGGGGTGATAGGGGTGAGAGACAGATTACAGTGTAAAAGAGCATCAGTTCTTGAAGACTGGATGGTGTAGCTAACCCTGGGATCAAAACACTAGATGACTGAAAGTAATTTTATTCCACCAACTGCATTAATGCAGATCAAAGTATTTCTGGCATCGTGTCATTAAATATAAAATAAAGTCAAGTTCACTTCAAGATTTACTCTAATAACATGTTTCAGGAGCCCTAACACTTTCTACACTGAAGCTGCACTGCCATTGCCTTGAAACATGCAGAAATAGCAAAGAAATGGCTGCTCTGTGAATCCCTTTTTCATGTTCATTGGAGGTCAAATAAAAATACCTTGAGGGGTTATGGCTGTGATTCTCAGATAAAGAGTAGTTTATTCTGTATGCATTAAAATTCTGCATGCAAGACAATGTGCTAAGGCTCAGACTGTATTTTCAACCAGATATTGCATACCTCTGAATATGGAGAAGCATTAGTAATGTATCATGTACTGTTTCAATGAGATGAAAACCTCCTCTTTTTTTTTTGTGTTTATTTTGGTTTGTTTTTAGCAAGCAGGAAAGCTCAGTACTCTTAAGTAGATTTTGATACAAATATGTATTTTGATACAAATATTTGTATTGTCCTGATTAATGTTATAATGCTTTTGGTGCAGTGTAGCTCGAAAGAGGCAGATTTTGCAAACACTCAGGAAATGGTAAGCATTCATTTATTATACTGTCATCATTGTGTTTTCCTATCCATCACACTTCTTATTCCCTTTTTATTCAATCCGCTGTCCTTTAACAAGAGTAAGAAAGCCTGGAATAGCAATAATGCTGTAACAGGAAGGATTCATTGTTTGAGTCATTTCACTTCCACCTCTTGGCTTTGCATGCATATATGCCTGTGTATGCTAAAAAGAGTCCATAAACAGCACATTGTCAAGACAGAGCAAAGCTATAAAGATTTTGCTCCCTTGCATTTAAATTGTTAGGCTTCTAGTGGAGTAAGGCGTTAAATTATAAGTACATCCTGAGCTCTAATTTGAAGATAATCTACTAAAACTCAAATTCAGGCAGAACAGTCTATGAAAGACCACTGGGCATAAAAACGAGACAGTGAAGCAGCACCCTTTATTTATACTGTTTGTATTTCAGCACAGCCACAGAAACTCTGCTGCATTTAGCAAGTTTTATTCCAGAGAATATACAGATAGTCTGATAGTAGTAGGCTTTCCAAAAATGAGTGTTGTCACTCATAAGACACAGGATTCTCTGCATTAGAAATCTCAGAAGAGGCTATTGTATTTATATAATTTCAAATCTATGAGTAAATAGAGAATTTGCAATATAGCAAATCTATTCACAAGGATAATCTCTAAGTGCACCCTCAAAATGAAATACCACTTTATTTCAGAGAAGAGCCATGTACAGGTGATTGGTGGTATTTGTGAGATGGTCTTCAGATTCCAAACGATCCAAGCTAAAACTGCAGGACTAATACTGAGCAGAGTCAACCCTTATTCCACAGCCTCCACATTGGCCTAGAGTGCAATTCATAGATAGGCTGGGCACTGCTGACCCCTTAAGGTTGGACTCACTGTGTGTTTTTAGTCAGTGAACCAGGGAGCATTAATGAAACACACAAAAATATACGGGATTTTGTATGAGTTGAAATTAAGGACTTTTACACTGCATTTTTTACTTCCCTTCGTAACCTTCTCCAGCAAAGGGCTATTACTGGGGTCTTTCTTGGAACATGGTGCACAATATATGTGCAAATCTCTTACTTCCATTGCTTTTGATTAGTTCGGAGTTTGGATCCATGTGGTAGTTGCTTATTTGTATACCAGACTCTGAATATTTTCCAGAGAAAATAAAGCAAGTGATTTGGAATTTATTGATCAGCTCCATCTCCTGTGCATCATGCCAGAATGACTGGATGAATTTCTCCCTTTTACTCATGCAGCCAAGCAGGCCTTTTAGCCTGACTCTTTGGCCTCTCATTTATAAATCTTCAAAGAAGTCAGTGAATTTCACTGCATTTGATGCATAATAAGCTTTTACGTAGTTCAGCACTCTACATGAGGCACAAATAAAGCACCACAGAGCTTAGCAGAAACATTTTTCACTGTCTTTTTGTATCTTTTTGTATTAACTTCACATTTCAGTACCATTTAGAGAAACAAAAGGGGATTAATTTTCTATAGAAGGCATAAATTGGACTTGTATTACTTATATCACATTTTCCCTTGTGAAACAAGCTATAGAAAGTAAACATCCCATGCAGGATGAAGGGGCTCAGTGGAATTAGAGCTCAGACTGATTCTGGAAAATTAGACCAAAAGGATACAGGGATGGTCTTTAACAGTATAAAGTTGAAAACTATATGGACATGTGTGAATATTCAACTGTCCGACATAAGATAATGGACAAGGAACAGGGGAGGAAAATCTGTGAAATAAAGTCTGACCATCTAATTACAGCATTTAGCAACTTTTGCTTGCCAAGGCTGTCTCCCTCCACCTTCTTCCTCCTCCTCCTCTCCCCTCATCCTCTGTGTCTTGGCATCTCTGTCTCTGCTCTCTGTGGGCCTGAAGGACTTGGAAAGCTGGGGGGGGGAGCAGTGATGGTGGTCTTGAAGGCCCAGGACAGGTCCAGCATGCTGCCTGGCCCAGTCCTGCTCTTCTTCACAAAGTTACAACACTCCCTGGAATGGGAGCTCCAGGGTGGACCTGACTCCAGGAGTTTGTTAGTGAGCTGAATGTGTCCCACTTCCCACTGCTGACCTCAAGTTGCCTAAGAGTCAAAAGTGTCCTTAACCTCTCTGGGAAAAGTACCTCCTCCTCTGTGCAGGAGGAGGTAGGTGTGCATAACTCGGGGCTGGTCTCTACACTTGGCACTTTACATTCAGAGCCCCAAGTTGTAGCTGGGCTGTTCATTGTCTTAGTCTGGATATCCACACAGAGAATTGCTTCCCTAGAACCTCTTTGAAAATTGCCTTTTCCTTTAAGCTTCACAGATCTAGAGCAAAAATGGTCTGGAGGAAGGCCTAGACAGCTATTAGGTGTGAGCCTCATTTAATTGCAAATTTGTTTGAAATTCCTCCTACCATTATCACTTAAAGCCATTATTTCTCAGTATTTTTTTCATGCTTTTCTTGACTGAGTTTCCTTAGAAACATTAAATTGTATTATAGAAGGCACTGAGGTATTCTAGGTTTTTGGGGTTTTTTGTTACAATTTTTTTTACTCTATGGACATAATCATTCTCAACAAACAGTGTAGAAATACATGAAACATAGGAAGATAAACTTATATAGAACCTTTTTTCCTTGTGAAGCTCTTCCAATGTCATCATTCTGGAAAGGAATGTTAACAAGACTGGATCCCATGTTTTACAGCTTCATTTGCATGGACATTTAGTGAGATAGTCTAGGAACTCATTCAGGAACAGGTTTCAACAATAAAGGTGAATGTTTCGAATTAAAATTCCCAACTCTGCATCTAATTTCATTTCAATGAGACAGCTAGAAAATGTTGGATTCCTTTTGCTAATTACAAACATTATTTTAAGTTTATTGTAAAAGGCACACAATTTGTTATACATTTATAACAATAAATTGCTATTGCCTTACTAATTGTTTGGTTAATGCTAAATGAAATACGTATTTTGGAACTTTTACTACAATCATTATTGGAAACAAGGGCTACCAAAAAAACAGGAACATATGTATATGAACTTGTGTAAACATGCTTTCATATAAAGATGTAAGATAACATATACATCTTTTTACATACATACACATATACATGTGGACATGTGGTATTAAACAGGAGAACATAAGAGCACTTGTCCCAAAATAAGTTTATGTGTCAAAATATGAATCAATGTGTTAAAACCAAAGTAATTTTGGCTTGTTTAAAAATGAAGTGTTTTAGATGAGGGAGTGTAAAGAAATTAATGGAGTGGAGGAAGGAAAAAGTTTGAGTTTGGATCCTTGATATTTGGAATTTTACAGGGAAGCAGCATTCTACTAAACACCCTGTGTATAGGTCACCACTCTTATGATCAAAAAGAGGGCATTAGTCACAAACAGGGGTAAAACACCACAATAAAATTCAATTACTATCCCATGCAAAGAATATTGACCATTCAAAGTTTGCTCAAATTCTAGGCTTAAACTGTTTAATACTTGCCTCTTAAACTCAGAAGAAAACAAACAAAATTGGAAGAGCAATCAGAAAATGAAAATGGGAAAAATAAGAGCCTGATTCTGATACTTGCACTCACTGCTATCACTCTGAATTAAGTGACTGCTTCCCTGTATTTTACTAGGCTTGTCTATGCAAGTTGTGCAGCTGCAGGCTTAACTTTATTTTTTTTTAAATAAGTCAATAAATAAATGCCCTTAAGAGTTAACATGATCACTAAAAGATTCACCAGTGGGAATACAGATTCATAAAGATCATAAGGAATGATTAATTCTAAGATGAAGCCAATCTGGAAGCTGCATGAGTCTGCTGCTATGCTTCTGGTTTAGCTTGTCACTTCTTTCACAGAATGTATAGATAATTCATTTCTGTATACAGGACAAAATATTCTGCTTGAAACTCCATGTAATATTTCTCATGTGACAACACAAGTGATATTGGTGCATCTGTACCTTCTCTGCTATTAGATAATCCACAGAAGGAATCCCAGTAAATTGCTGAGAGTACAAAAGGAAATTAATGGGGAGGAATGGCATGTGTTGGCTAACAATCTGGTTGAACATGAAATAGATTTCACAATGAAGAAAGAAGAACTTAATCATGGATCTTTTATCAGTTCTTCTGCTACTTTCTCTGATTTCAGTTTTGATTGTCTCTCTATGCTAGACAGCAAAGACTTTATAAATACAATCCATGTGCAAAGCACATAACAATCTGTATGATGAAACTTCTACTTTCTTAAGTTCTGACAGAAAACTATTTTCTGTGTTTTGCTCCAGGCATACTATCCTCATAAAATTATCCACCAGAGACTCATCTTACAAGAGAAAGTAATTAAATCCTAGCTTCTAATTAGATTAAACTTGCTCAAAATCTTTGACATTACTTCTCCAACTTCACATAAGCAGGGAATTTAAGAGATTATCTATGCACATTTTTTTTTTTTTACTTTGAAAATTGTTAAGATTTTTCAACATCAATGTAAAATGACAGCGCATTAAAAAGAGGTATTACGTCCTGGTGCATCTTGAGACATGGAGTAATTTTATATGCAGAGCATTTATTAAATGCTTTCCATTTAATAAGCTTGCCTGAGAATCATCCTCAACCTGCTGCTTAATTCACAGTACCTAACCTGTCCTTCAGCAAAGTTTGAGAAAGAAAGGAAGGTGGCGTGGTAGAAAAGCAAAGCAGTGTGGTAAGCAGGCACATTCTGGTTCTCCCAGCACTCTAAGCAGAACAGGAGATAGTGAAGGATACAAAACAAAGCAAAAGTGGAAGTCGGATAGCTTGGAAATAAGGAAAGGGTATTCTTGGATTCAAAAGACAGGTTTGGGTGGTCAGTTTCACAGGCAGCATTGTCTGCTCCATGGACAGCCAAAGTTTCTAATTAAATTATTTATTCTGACATTTCCATCAAACCAAGAGCCTTTTCTGCCTTCACCATCCTGTCTCACTTTCCAAACACCAAAACCTTTACTGACTAACTAAGTCTTGTCCACTCCATCTCTTTTCCTCCAGGTTGTGAAAACTTGCAGGTTTTCAAGTCTGAGATGCACCAGCTGAACACAGCATATGAGTCACAGGGAGCTTGGGGGCTGCAGCCAGAGCAGCCAAACCTGACATGTCCCAGCACTTCACAGTCAGTTGTCCCAGACTGCATTGTCCCCCAATGTTCTCCAGACTGTGGTGTAAATGTAGTCCTTCTCTTGGCAGGTCTCTTCTGATGGTCTGATGCCCCTTCCATGTTTACTCATCTCAGACACAAAGATTGGTCCCAATCCTTCTGATATGTTACTCTCTTAATTTTAAACTTCATTAGGAGTCTCCCTGTCTTATGTCTTAATTTTTAAAGGCATTCAAAATTCTGAGTTTTCAGGGAGAAGATAAATCACCTACCAGGTTGGCATTTAAGGATGCTCCAAGTACTAGAGGGAAAGACTGATACAGGATCATCCAGCAATGGCAATGAAACAGAGGCAGCAGCAAAGACAAAGGAGGACAGTTAAGTTTAGTCCAAGTTCAGAAATAAAGGTTTTTGTGGGTAGGGCAAACACACACAGTAAAAGAGTCAAGTCCACAGAGAGAGAGAAGGCAGCAGAGACACCAAAATGCCAAGGTTGGAGAGGCAGGTGAAACCCCAGACATGCAAATACTCTTGAAAGCGAAAGGAAAAATTACAGAACTGGAGGACAGACAGGCTGTGACTAACAGCATCAAACTTGGGGAGCACATAATGAAAGAAGGAGCCTTCCCTCTGTACTAGGAAGGTGTCCACATGTCACTTGTTCATTACAAGCTCATGGATGCTGTTTCAGTTGGACTTAAGAGGGTGAATGGCAATAAGGAAACACTTTTAACAAAGTAATGAAGGGAAGAAAGGATCTGTGTAACCCAGAAGAGTCATGGTGGCATGGTGAGGAAGGAGAAGGGGAAAAGGAATGGGAAATTTTAAAGAGGCAGTGGACTTGAAATAAGAGAGACTATGTCCAGGAAAGGAGGGAAGGCAGGTATGGATCAGGTAGAAAGCAAGACAAAAGTAAGACTGAATCAGCATCTTTGGCAAAACCTCTGACTGTGAACTTGAGGACTGGATTTGAATATATTTCAAAAGTGAAAAGAGTCGACTGGGAGCATGAGTGAGGAATTGAGTTATGGCCAGGGAAATACAGACCGTCTTGCAAGGAAGATACCAGAACCAGAAACCATGTAAGCACACAGAAGCTCCTGGAATCTGTCAGACTTCAACTGATAAAACAATTGTTTTAATCAGACGGGAAAATAGACCTTAATGCCTGTGTTTTCTCAGCTGCAAGCATGTGTGTCTGGCAGTTCTGTTGTTTGAACAGCATGAGGGAGAACTGGCCATTTGCTCTCCTCTGTCCTTGATTTGTTGACAGCTCTGTTAAAGTGTGGCTTCTTTGCAGGATGTTGTCATCGATCTGTCTTGACATAACAGCAGTCCTGTTAATATCCAATTGCTGCTGAAAATGCTGCATCTTAACCCCAGTCATGTGCAAAACACTGGATGAGAATTCACCAAACTCGTGGTGGTGGCCAAGGATGAGGAAATGCAGCACTTTGCACCTTCAAAGGATTGTACAAAGAAGTGTGTTATTTTTAAATCGAGTATCCTGTCTCAAATAATTGATTCTAACACGACTGAGAGGCATTATTCATTTAGGACAGCTTTAGATTTTGAAGGACTGCATTTCCTGCAGTCAGAACTTACCTGTTTAAAGAATTCCTGAGGAAATTAGTGATCCAGTGGAAATTTCCACTTTTCCAAGTTAGAGATACAAAAGACACCAACAGGAAAAGATCATCACGTGCAGTACAAGTGGGTTACTTACCCATGTTAGACAAAAATAATTGGAGAGTTAAAAGACTCATTCAGTATGAAGATGATTTCTTGCAAAATACAGCAGGAGCAAATTGGAAGATGCAAATTCCAAGAAGCACACAATCATATTAGCAATGAGATCATAGCATGTAAGAATAGCAGGTTAGAGCCACAGGGATTGTTGCAGTTGTTGGGAAGTGTGTAATGCTGGCAGAATAGTGAGTTTAATATTATAATTGAATGAAGGGAGCCACGGTATCATAGCAACTGGTCATGATCTTGCCACTGTATTTGACTAAGGGAGGGCACGTGTGAAGATTCATGGTGAATTGTCTGTGCTGTTTGCTTTCATGCTGTTGTGGTTTAAGCCCAGGTGGAAACTGAGCACCACACAGCCATTCACTCACCCCCCCTCCTCTCTCCACCCTGCCACTCTGGTGGAATGGGGAGGACGATCGAGGTGAAACTTGTATGTTGAGATAGGAACAGTTTAATAATTGAAAATAAAGTAATATACAATAATAATGATGATAACAAAAATGAGACAAAAAGTGATGTTCTGGGATGTGGAATATCCCTTTGGTCAGTTCGGGTTATGTGTCCCAGCTCCCTCCCAGTTTCTTTTGCATACCTCCTCACATGGCAAAGCGTGAGACTAGGAGAGAAAAAACAGTTATTGGCTTAGGATAAACATGATGTAGCAAAAACCTAAATATGTGTGTTATCTACACCATTCTCTTTCTAAATCCAAAACTCAGCACTGTAGCAGCTACTGAGAAGAAATTAACTCCACCCTAGTTGAAACCAGGACATGTGTCCATATTGCTTCACAGTCATGTTTTAGTTGCACTATATCTGGATACATAAAAAAATTCTATATGAAAGCTAATCTTTTCCTTCTTCTTCAAGTGTCTGTTACAGTCAAGCAATCTCTATTAAACAGAAATACATGGTATGCGACAAGATTTCCAGTGAGCCAGAGTTCATGATACTGGTTGTGGCAAAATTGTTCTGTTGGACAAGTAAGAAGTTAAACCCAGCCCAAAATTGGGAAAATGTTATGTAGTTGTTTTAATAAGGGAAACAAAACAATGATTCCTAGCAGTCTGGAAGTCTTTAGAATTACTTTGGTTGGAAAATGGATGGAAGATATTTAAGGTATTTTTTATTAAAACAACTTGGGGTATATCCGTCAGTTTTAAAAAATATTTAAGACTTTTTTTAGAGCTTACCAGTGTGAAAATCCATAATTCTACTTACCAGGTGTGTTGCCAGCTTTTTTGTGGTATCTGTAAAGCAACACTTTTAATTAACATTAAATATTGTTAAGCAGAAAGTTAGGATGGATCCAACACCGAAAATTGTAATGCATGAAATGGAGTGGTATATTTTATGGGCCATAATGAGCATAACTGAGGAGAAGACAAAGGCCACCCTGTTCCCTGACTTTGCTTCCCACGTCTGTGCAAAGAAACAGAAAATATAAGTAGCCCAGGCCTGATGTTTTGACACTATTCAAAAAACAGACCAGTCACAGCTTTAGAAGTTCCTTTTAGAAGACATAGAAAGGCCTCATAGCTAATTTATCTGCTTAGAGTTGACACCAGAAAGGGAGATGGGAAATTCAGTGACAAACTTAGCCTGCCATAAAAACCAAGCCAGTGCCTCTGGTAGACTTGTGTTCCTCTCTTGCATCTGCACTGAAGAGGAGGGTTAAATCCAACTATCCTCTCCTAAGTTAACCCTAAAGAACACATCAGAATGCATGAATACAAGGTGAGTTTTCACTGTCAAAATTTCACTGTTTATTTGAAAAGTGGGACTGTTTTAGACTGTTGACTTGAGGATATAGTGCTGTCTCCATAAATCCATATTCTGTCCTTTAACCTTTACTTCAGCAACAGGTGAAGAATGTTGGCATATGAAATGATCATAATATATGAAGAACATATTTTGATTTGATAACTCTGGAGGGTATTTTCTAGAAATCTAGTTAAAATGGCAGATTTGTTGGGAGCAGAGAGGTACTGTGCTTGATTTTGTAATAAGTTTAATTGGGGATATTGTATTGCAATGCTGCAAAGACATGTAATTAACCCCTCCTGGTTATTCAGTGTGGCAGGTCTAGTCTGACCTACTACTGTGGCCACAAGGGAAGAGGAAATGGCTGGTTCTTCCCTGGCCCTGTTCCTGTTGAGCAGCCTCTTCTCTAGATTTTCTACAAAAGATGCTGAGGCACAGCTTAATTTAAGTGTACCGACTGTGTTGGAGAAGGGTAGGAAGTCTGCTTCCTCTGGAAGTCTGTCAGAATACCAAAAGGGGTATGGTGCATTGAAACATGCTAGACCTCAAACCTGTGCTGAAGAACTTGTGAAAATCCATCACAGCAGGTGTTGGTTGCAAGTCGTCTTTTAAATCAAAACAAGGACTGCATGTCTTCACAGCCTTGTGTGTAGAGAGAGTCTCCAAGGCACAGCTTTATGTTCTGTACTTCTCCAATACTATTTATTTGACTGTGTGTCAGCACCTTGCAAAGCCTGGCAGCACAATCCTGCTCTTGTACTGTTCTAGCCAAGTTTGGGTTGCAGGGTCTGTTTCAACCTTAGCACTGTTCAATGTGTTTTTGTCATTCTTGGCAAGCCAGGGAACACAATGCATTGTGTATAATGGGTGTTTAATTGCTTACATAATAAATCTTTGCCTTGTTTGTTGCAACAGCTGTAACTGCTGTAAACTGCTTAAATCTCTGAGTCAGATGATACTGATTGTTTTAAGATTACTGAATCTAAATTTAGGTGGGTTCTTTTTTTTTCTCCCAGTAATGTCTAATGCAGACAAACTTAGAATTCTGATGTGAGGTCACTCTGTCAATTTTCCTTCAGGACAAGAATTTTCTATATTGTAAATTCATTGTTTGATCATTTTTGTATATTTAATTTTTAAATATAGCAAGCACATACAGTACATTTAACCATGGAGTAATAAATCACTATTGCAAAGATATATTTTATTTCATACTAAGTTTTAATTTCCTTTTTTTTAATGCCATACAATTGCCTGCAATTATATTCCTTCCTGATTTATGATAAAGAAGTCTGTTCTTTTTGTTGTGGGTGTATATCTCCCTCAGATATTTGCAGTGGGCTTTTACACTTCTTTGCTTTTTGCTTAGTCAAGCAATGACATCCATATTTAGCTTTTAATCTTATCCAAAAAATCAGGTTATTTAATCCCCTCAGAGTTTTTGGTGTTCTTTTCAGAACTGCCTCAGATTTTCCTAACATCTTACATTATCTCTGTGGTAGTGAATGCAACTAGGTCTGGTGGTTCAGGCATCATCAGGGTTGTGTTATGGGTGGTGGTGTTGCCAAAAATCACTTTGACATAAGTGTCACCTGCCAGGGTACCCTGCTTAGGCAGATCTGCATGACAGTTGCCAGCCTGTCTGCCCTAACACTGGGACTGTGTCCTTTAATGGGTTTTCTTTTGTTAGCTTAGTCCATCTCTGGGCTCCCAGGCTTCCTAGGCTCCTCCTTCCACTCAGTGTGTAATCTAAAAACACATTAGGTTGCATCTTTCCAAAGTGAACTTCCCTCGTGCTGGATTATGGTAACATCAGCAATTTTTGTTGTCCTCAGTGAAGATGGTTGTGCCTGCAGTTGCATTGTCCTTGGGTTTGGAGGTAACATTATGACCTCGAGGAGGGTGCTGGATTTCAGACCAGGCTTGGCCTAACACCTTCTTGCAGACTGAGACCTTTCCACTTCAAAGACAGGCACATCAATTGTAAAATGCCACAAGATTAACTTCTAAAGGCAGTACAGAAGCAGGTGGTGGTGTTCCAGCTTCCAGGCTGGGACACTGTGCCTGCAGGGTGAGCTCTGTGGCCAAGCCAAGAATGATGAGCAAAGGGATTTGTCTGCTGTGCTGTTTTATTCAGAGACTTGTTTTTCTTGTGCCTGCCAGATTAACCTGGGGTCCTCTCTAGTGTAAGAAATTGCATGCCTACAAAATGGAGAACAACAATCCTGGATTCCAGGAAGGTGAAGGAACAAAAATCAACTTTAGACCACACTGAGCCACTGGTCTGGTGGGTGTGGGAAAGCTTGTCACTATTCTCATCCTTCCCTTCCTTCTTAGGTGGCATGGTGACTGGAGCTCATGGGATTTCCACATTTCCTTTTATAATTCTTAGTTTTGTTCTGACTCTGGCCATCAGACAAGGTCCTTCCTCCCTGCCGGGGAAGCTGGTTTGCTCTCAGGCTGCTGCTGCTGTTTGCTCAGCACAGTGGTTCTGGCTTCAATAACCTTCACACTCCACATTTCCAAAGACAGCCACGATGCTGTGTAAATCTGACTTGTGTTTTCTATGCATACATCTTTATTAAATTTACAACCTTCTGTTTTGCTCTGAGCACTCAATAAAGTCCATGCCTGTCTTCATAATGAAATAGGTGACAGACATGGCAGAGTATTTTTGGTTTTCCCTTACACATGTATATTCACACACACATCTTCTATTAGTTGCAGGGTTCCTGTCATTTTTAGACTTGATAGGATAAATCTTACTTGAAAATTTTGGCTAAATGATATTGTTACATAAAATAAACCCCTGCATTGCGCTGAGCTTTGTGCTGCTGAACTGAGCACCTCCTCCAGCCCAGGGCTTGGGTTATCATCACTCTTTGCCTGCAACCCTGTCTCTGTTTTTCAGCCCACAGATTTCTCTCCACGTTGAACTGATTTTGAACATGCATGGCATGCAAAAAAAAAAAAAAAAAATCTGTAATATTTCCTATCTCTTGTACTAACAAGAAAAATACTGTTCTGATTTAAATTGTCAGTTTGATAACTAGTCAGAGCTTAATTAGAGAAGGTCTGAGCCTGAAACAACACAGGGTCAGATTTTGCAACTCATCTGTAGCCCTGAAAGCTGAAAATAGTTTTTAGATTCGTGGAATTAGTGTATCATCTTGTTAGATCATTTTCAGAAGAATCAAATAACATCCAATTTTTCTGTGAACTGTAACAACAAGGGTTTTTTTTCATTTTAATAGTTTTTGTTTGGGAGTAGAATTTAATTGTACAAAATGGTGTTTTGTAGCAGATAAAACTGATTTTCCAGGTCCTTTTCTTAACTTGAAAGAGCCTTTTTTTAAAGTAATACTTCTGATCTTGGCAGCTATAAAAATTCTTCCTTTTAATCAATATTTGTGTCCTGATGTATTTCTTAGGACATGTTTTGTAAAAGACAGTAATGAAACTTTCCCTCAGACTTTAGGAATCAGGCACCATGTTGTCTCATTGTGTGTTCCTGATTCTAGGCACCATTGTTGTCCAGCCATCACTCACATAAATGAAGCCTAAATGCAAGCTCTTACAGGATCAGACCCTCTGATAAGGAAGTCTGGATATCCAGAATTGTCAGCAGAGACTTTTCAAGGGGATGGGTGTGAGCCAAGGCATAGGCACAAGGTTGTTTACACTCATCACATTTTTAACATGGCTAGTTTGGAGCCAGCACAGTCGTCAGGCTGTTTCCAACCTGCAGTTTATTGTGGCACCTCAGTTTTATAGGGCGATAGTTGTGTCTGAAGACATGAGTCACACCATATCTGATCAATCTCTAACTCATTTTACCACTTAATAGAGATGCAGCCCAAAAGTTCTTACATGGAGGTTATGTTTTCTTTCATTTTCTCATCACTCTTGACAACGCTGTGAGTGACACAGTTAATGGCATTTGTGAGCGCTGAGATTCAATGTTTGCAGACTTACTGGTAAGTTTGGATAAGAATTTTATCTTTGAAGAAAGAAAAGCGAAAATAACAAAAAAACTCTTAAACTTGAGAAAACAGCTTAGAAAGTATAAGGCTAATTTTTCCACAGCTGTATGGCAGGGTAAAAAAAAAAAAACACCTTGGGACTGCAAAAATTTATCTCACACCAAGGTCTGGCCAATAAACTTGAAACAAAAAACAATTCTTGAAAGAATCTGGGCACCATGAGGACAGGTAGTCTGACTGCTCTCTGTGGTTTGTGTTACATGCTGAAGAGGCCACTAGTGATGGAAATAGGCTGCTGAAAACTTTGCTTTCTCTACAAGTGAACAGAAATTGGGAATGCTGTTTAGGTATGGGAACCTAAACCAAACATAAAACAATTCCTGTTTTTTACAAATGAGGTGAAACTTTTGTGTCTGACTGGAAATGAGATCCTGTTGCAAAATATGCGTTGTACTTATATGTGTCTGTTAGCTCTGAGCTGCCTCTCCTCTAAGCAGGCATGATGTGCACAAGGTCTTGTGTGCTTATTTTATGCTGATGGTTAGGAAGGAACCTGAATGTGACAGTCATGTTCATATTCAGGCCTTCCACCTCTTTTTGCATATGCATGACTTTATACAGAAAAAATGGCATTATTAGGCTCTGAGGAGAGAGCAAAAAACTCAACTCATAGGAGATAATGAAAGGCAGCAGAAAATAGGACACTCTGCTCCCTATACACATAATTTATCTCCATCAGAAATATGTGAAAGTAAACACTCCTTTTTCCCATCTTCGCAGCAACTTTGTGTGCTGACAGTGCTAGCTCAGTGCTGGTTCAGGTACTTTTTCCAGGTGCATTAAGGAATAGATTAAAGCAGAGAAAATGCTTGTAAAACCAGCTGCTGAAATAAGGAGTATTGCATGGGTGCTGGCCTCCTGCTGGTGCAGTCCAGGGCTAATCCTCCTGGACAAAGTGGACAGAGATGGACAGCGTGGCCAGGAGGACTGTGCTGAAAGCCAGCAGTAGAAACTAAACAGTCTGTGGGTTTTGTACTTTAAAAATGCTGTGTGTTGTTCAGGAAAGACTCAGAGTTTTTATACCACAGAGGAAAGTCTTTCTGCTGAAGTGTATGAGAGCACTCTCCCAATGTTTTCTCCCTGTAAGCCTGCACTGCTGATGGAGGTGGGCAGCTGCAAAACCTGGCCTGAGCAGACCAGCACTGCAACGCCAGGATGGCAGAGGCTTGGTGTCACATTGGCATCTCATAGGTAGGGTATGTAGCTAACTCCTGCAATTTTTATCAATACTGATATCACACCCAGGTAGAATAAACCTAACTGTGCCTGTTGTCTGGAGAATACTCAGCTTTGGTTTCCAGAAGAGGTGCATGCACCCAAAGACATAGCTTTTTTTTTGAGCATAACCCTGTTCTGCACCCATAGGAAGGTGGTGATGATGTGCAAATGCACACACATCTCTGCCAGTGAGGAGAGGCCCCACCTGTGCCATGGTCCCCTTGCAGGTGGTGATTTGTTGTGATGTGGTATCCCTTTGGTGATTTGTGGTAGTGGGTGTCCCCTTGGTATGGGGAGAGCATCTCCTTGTGCCCTGGGGAAGATCTCTTTGTGTGCAGGCATAAGTCACCCTCCATGCTGTGCCACTGTGTCACATTTCAGATTAATTTCGTGGTTTTTTATCTTTGTTCCATCCAGGCTCTTGGCACCAGTTCCTTTCTGAGTCTATGTGTGCCATCAAATAGAGTTTATGGCTTGTACCTTTTTCTCCATTTACATTATTTTAAGTGAAAGCTTGTTTTTCTTACCTACCACTGTTTCTGACCTCTGGTAATCCTACCATATTTCTTTGTATTAAATGATGTTTATGGCTTCTTTTCTTTCTTTTTTTTTTTTTTTTTTACAGCTTCAATTTTCTGTGACATTTTCCAAGTCATTAGTATAAAACTGAATTAAATTGTTTGTCTTGATTTTCATTGCTTGAAAATATTTAGCCTATTATAATTTTACAACCATCCTTTGTCTACTTGGTTATGCTTATATTTAGTCAGAATTCAAATAAAATGTGTCATGCACTAATTGTGGCCCAGTACACATCTTCCTGGTCCTGAGATTATAGTCTCAGTTTGGGGTTTAGAAGGATTTTCAGTGCCATTTTTTGGTAAGCTGATCCCAAAACTGATAACATGGTTTAGTTAGATTGTTTGCAAAAAGGTGGCAAATATAAGGTGTTTTTTACCTGGTCTTTATTCATAGTGGCACTTAAAATTGATATTTGTAAAATTATGCATGAGGGAAGTGAGAAGCATAACTGCTCCTAAGGTACTTGTACTTACTTTAACAGCAGTGATGTTCTGAGGAGTAGATCTGTATCTGTAAGTTCAGTTGGAATAGTTTGTTTTTTTCATTAATTTAGCTGTTTGATTAAACTCAGGTTAAATGAAATCCCCAGTAAGGACCATCCTGGGCTGTGTGCAGTAAATCAGCTGCTTTTGATCACATCAAAAACCTGGAAAAGCTATGAGAAAGTTGTTCTTTTAATCTTCAAAGATTAGGTATTCTTACTATTTTTTGATTATTGAACATCTTAGAAAGCTTGGATAGCAGTCCTTTTTTGTTGTCCTAGGAAATGCAATGACTTCCAGTCAAAGCAGGAGGGTGAACAAACTGCTTTGTTTTGCATTATCTGTGAAACATAACACACGCTCCTGCTGCATGCTTACTGCAGAATTAAACAGCATCCTCTGACAGAGAGCTCAAAAGAAATGGATATTTCACCAAAAATCAATAGGCTGGGATTGCTGCTAGGATAGCTAATGTCCCTTACCACTACCCTCTACATTGTGTCCTCAGCTTTAGAATTAAATTTGCTTAGTTCCATTAGAGATTTTTGTTATTATTATTGCTTCCATGTTTCTCCCAAATCACGTCTGAAAATTTAAGTGTGCATGTCCAAGCACTTAGCAGATCGTCCTGGTAGAACAATGGAAAACTTGGAATCTTAAATAAAATTACACTGTATTTGTTAATGATTATTTTTCTCTGATTATGGACCGTGTTTAAATCTATAAAAAATGCATAGAAACCCAAGTGGAAAGAAGTCATAAAATTAATAGCTTGCTCCTGGGAGGTTTTCTCTCATTAATGTTTTTCTTTCTATCCCTAGTTCTGGGGCCTTTCAGTACGTTCCCATTTGGTATGAGTCACACCAAGAAGGAGGACCTGAAATAACCAGCTGTCACTGCCTTCTGTTAACTATGAAAGAGTTTTTTGCCCACCTGGACACTACCAGGCAACTGAAATATCAGCTTTTTCAGTTTTGCTCAGGGCAGAGTCACCTATTACCAGGGAGGCTGCTTCCAAAACCCTGCCAGTCAGCGTGGCAGAAGTTCACCAAAGTCCTCACAAGGGCACTAGACACTGACCTGACAGCAAGTTTTTGTCTCATGGGATCACTCCTCCCAAGCTCTTTTCCCATTCTGATGTGCAGCATTGCCCTGATCAGTACCCCTCTGGGTGTTTTTTTCCCACTGCCCTGGCAGAGCCAGCATGGGACATCACAGGGGGGCCAGGCAGCCCTGAAAATGGGATGCCACCATGGCCTAGGTATGCTTAGACACTGACCCAAGGTGAGCAAGGAGCGTGGTTCCCTTCAGAACGCTCCACATTCACTGCGAAAAAATGGGCACTGCAGACCATAAGGCACAGACAGTCACTTCTGAAAGCAGATCACCTTCATATACAATGGGAATAGAAAAGGGGCAGGAATCAAATGCAGTGAAAGTGTAACACACCTGGATTGCATCCCTGGTTTGCAGCAAAGTGAGCCAGGGCTCAGGTGGAGACAGTGAATGCAGTGGCAGCCTAGGGCATCAGTGCCAGGAGAGTGGCCAGGGCACCTTCATGCTCCTAAATCTGACCTAGCATGCTTACAGGGCACTTGTCAGCAAAAAATAAAGTGATTAAGGATGCCGGAAACTAGAAAAAACCTCCACATCTCTTTATCAAAGAAACTCATTCCAGACTGAAGGATAGCCTGGAATGGAAGGGAATACTGTCTAGCAAATGTAACTGGGCTTCAGAGGAACATCTCACCCAGTGTTGTGCATGAAACAGTCCCATGTGCTGGAGAAGATGGCACATGGCAGTCAAAGGGCAGGCAGTGTCCTGTAATGCAGGAGGGAGTTTCCAGCCAGGGCTAGCTCACTAATATGAGTTGCTAAACTGTTGATATTGTCATCAATTTTATTTTGGGGATGTTTTAGGGACTAGAGTACAACCTGCAGAGCAGCATTTTAATGGCTTCTGCAGCACACACAGTGCTGAAGTGAGTTGTTCATGAATGGGAAAATCAGAGTATCAGAGAGGCAAGCTGGATGACCTTGAGCAGCACAGAATTGATTTGCAGTGAAATGGAACAGCCCAAAAATGAGCAAAGAGGTCACTCATGTAGAGATTAATAGCAAAAATATTTGCTGTTAAGTGGCATATCACTGGTTAGTGAAGAGGGGAAAAAAAAAATTCTCAGTGTATTAGACATGTGAGGCTGTACTTGCATCTTTTCTGGAATAGTTTGTGCAGTTCTGGTCTCCATAGTACAGAGCAACCACATTTTTCTTGGACTCAGTTCAGGGACAGTGGGGGAGAAGAGGACATTCCTTACTAAGGGCCAAGACAACTTGGCTTGCTTAGTGTAATAAAATGGATGCTGAGAGGAGATACAACATCTCTTCAGAATTACTGCAGGAAGCGAACTTGAGAGGGGAAGAAAAGGATAAAGCTGGTACTTACATAAGTGCAATAAAGATAAATTTAGCTTGGAAACAGCCAACCAGTCTGAGGGGTGTGGAAGAGACAGCCTGGGAGAGCCTTTCAAGTTTTGTGTTCCAGCGTTTAATTGCAGAATCAAAATTTGCCATTCAGATAAAAATGGCAAAGGAGGAATTGCCGAATATTTACAATGAATGTTAGTTGATTTTTGTTTTGTTTACAATTGCTTAACTGCAGTATGCAGCAGATTAGCTATTAGCAAATCCCTTGTACATGGAGATATGAGGTCAGGCCTCTGTGATAAATGGAAAAAATAAAGGCAATGCACAATTTGCATAGCATGGTAATAATGAAGTCCTTCCCACTTTCTTGCAGGTATGTGTAGCAAACAGGAGGCTTATAGCTTAATAGTGTCAGATGACATCTGATTTTTCAAAGGCATAACTGTCATCTCATTTGAACAAGTATTATGTGACCTTTTAGACAGATCATATAAAAGTCAATGTCTTGGTCATTCTTCAGTATGCACCCAGCAATGCCTATTTCCAGAGCTAGGTGAAGGATGAAGAGGAGTATTGACCAAATATAACTTATTAAATATATTCTTCTGCTTCAGTTTTACTGAAACTTCTCATAAATAAATGTAACAAACTGCAGTTAACCTGGGTCTATTATTACGGCCTTAAACTTCTGAAATTTTAAGTATCTTATATTTCCTCTTCATTTATAGCACTAAATGTGTCAGAAAAAATCAACAGGGATTTTATATTTCACCTTGCACTAGTATTACCTTAGCTGATGAGGTTGTAACTGATATGTAGTGGCAGTTGGGATTCAGAAACTCAATTTATGTCTTTTTTTAAGGGGCAAGAATCACACTATTACATTTGAGATCAGACAGTTTGGTGACTGTCTGACCTTTTGTTACTGACTTTAAAATACTGTTGTCATGGATGGCCTGCCTTTATGGGACTGCATCAAAAAATAGAAAAGAAAATTCAAGATGATTGAAGTTATTTGTTAATTTCTGAGCTGTTCCAGTAATAGCTAGTATCAGTGGTAAAATCTGCTTGTCTTCGAGTTTGGATATTGCTGCCTTCACATTACAGCTACCTGGATTCATTAAAGCTTGCACTGACAAATGAAAGAGCTTGTTGACATTGGTAATAGGCTCTTCTAGCAGAGTGTAAGTTATTATCTGGAGAGACAAGGTCAGTTCACATCTAACCTTCTTGAAAGACACTGGCCTGCACTTAATGTTTCATTGCAAGGCATGATTCCCAGATTACAAACCATTACTGTTGCACGCTTTCCAAAATCAGTAACTTTTATTTTAATGTCTGGTCACCAGAGCTGAACAGAACATTGACCATTACTGTAAGAAAAATGCAGCCTCTGGCTTTCTAGTGAGTAGCCTGCTGTAGGTATCTCTCAGCATCCTTAGGAGAAGTGTTAATAAATACCATTCTGATACTAAATTAAAACCTAGCAATGTGACGAAATGAAAGTATGGTACAAGACAAAGATATTTCAAATTGTAAATTTATGTGTTTATATTTATAGAAATTGGAGTGTGCTAAAATGCTACATGAGAAATTAAATTTAATCAGTTGAAGTGTACAACCTTGAGTATCACAACATTTTTTTTAATTGAACTATGATTATTCTTTCGCCTCTAACTTACATAACACCATTTCTGTTATACAGCATGATCTGAGTTTAGAGTTTATTTGCTTCACATATGTGTTGCTTTGTATAGAAAATGTAATACCTGTAAATTCAGTTGTTAGGGAACATATAGGCACTATTGCTTGTGACTGGAAATATAAAAGAAAAGATTTACAGGTTGTTGTAATTTGTTATTACTATATACAAGTTTATCTGCTTATCTGCTAACTGTCAGAGCACTTAGCTCTGAATGCAATAGATACATATTGAGTGTTGTTCAGCAATGGATATCACTGAGTTTCTGTTTATTAATTTAAATGTTATTATAATTTTGTCTCCTTTTTCTTCAAGTTGCAATTTACCCTAATTTTTCCTTACAGATCTTCCATTGTCCTTCATCCCTAATTCTTACATTCCAGAGAGAGCTCACAACTTCTTTTTGTTTGTGTACTGGACCTCTTTGAACATGCCCCATTTGCCCATGATTTGTTTCTGCAGGATCTACTGTGTGCTTCAGTTATATCCCTTATTCCTGTTCTCCTGTAAATTTCTAGAAACTGTTTTTCTTTTGGATCATTTATAATTACGGTGTCTAAATAACACAAATGAGGTGACCACAAGCAGAGCTTAACACTTCAGCTTCTGTGTCTTCATTTTTTCTTAGTTCACTTCATTCTTCCCCTTTCTCATGCTTACTTGCCCCAAGAACACATCTGTTTTTTGACCCTTTCTCCCTCACTTCTCTTCTGAGTAGAAGGGCACAGTAGAGAAGGTGGCTCCTTTAGGAGAGGACCTTACTGAACCAGTAGCTTCTAAGCATCAGTCAGGGGTGCTGACTGGGCTTTTAATCACAGCTCTTTTGAGAACCTTTCCCACTCACTGAATTGGAGAGCATTGCCTCAGCTTTCATGAGCAATATTTTGTAGTTGTTTTGTCAGATTAACCAGTTTTTTACCAAATAGAATCCAATAACCCCAGAAACCTGCAGATTAAGGAAAAGAATTGACAGAGAAGCTTTTAGAGATATGGGCCACTTCTTTGCACTGGAGAGAGCTGTCAGTGTGCTGTGCCCATCCTGTTGTGAGTATTGCCTCTCCTGGGCATCCTTTCTCATAGTAGTCATGCACCAATATGACAAAAGACTAACCTACAGTTTTAAACTATGTAAAAAAGTGAATAATCACAGTGTTTCCTGCTTTTAATTTGATGAGCAGGCAGTAACTCAGCATAGCTAGGAGGACTTGCTTGTTTTGCCACATGGGTGGTACAACACAGTGAGTCATGACAACGTGCTTCTCAAACTGGCAAGCTTCCCAGCCACATCCTGGGGGTTTTCCTGATGCCTCTCTGTTCCTACTGACCCTGCCAAGCCCCATGGCTTCAACACAGCAGAGCCTGTGCTGCTGCAGGTCGTGGACCCCCAGGCTGCAAATCATCTTCCTCAGCAACCAGTGCTATCTGGCTCTACAGTCTCATATATCATTGATAGCTGTGATTTTGCATCGTGGTCTCCACTTGCAAAAATCCTGGGTGGAACACAGATTATTCCCTGTGACTCCTTGTCACTTACTGGCTATCAGTGGTGGGAGACAGTCTAGAACATCCATCTACAAAGGATGTCTGAAACAGATCCAAGAACAATATATCAATGTCCATTCATATTTAACTCTAAGGTCTGACTCGGGATTTGTCTTGCTGAGGTGTAATTTTGGAAGTCAATGTTTGGAAGTAATTTTTCTTCACTGAGTGTAGCTGCTATCAGAAGATGATTGGTAGTCCTGTTGTTTTGCCTGTATTTTTTGTGCTCATAGAACAGTTAATTCAAAGCTTTGCTGAAGTCTCTAGTAAAGTTTCTATGTTACCATGACACAAAAATAGAAACACTGTTGTCAAGGTGATGTAGCCGAATTACCGCCCTGTTGTTCCTGTTTTGGTTAGAAAAGATATGAGATTTTTGGTGTTTTTAAAACTGTTTTAACTAAAAGTTTTAATGTTGTTTTACATAATGAAGAAACAACAGCAAAAGCAATCACAGGCAAAATCACATGAAAGAGGTAGTATGAATTGAATAGATAGCACTGAAAATAGATTTGTCCTTCAGCTTCTGCTAGGGGCAGTGGTGAGAAAGGAGAGGGTTTTGGAACGATGAGAACCACTTTGATATTATTATTTGAAGTAGCTGCAAGCAGAAGCCGTAGATAATAATAATCTCCAAACTGTAGAGGTTGAAAGGACCGAGAAGCCAAGAATGACTGCAGCTGCCTTGAGTGGTGGTGGAACAAAGCCATGGAGTTGTGAATAGTTTATGCAGATTGAATATAATCATAGTTGAAATGTGCAGTCATCAGGTTTGAGATCCAAGAAGCAGGTGGTACACGTGTCTATGTCAGGATTCTGGAGGGGTTTCCTGGCATGAACCAACTCAAAGAATCACAGACTAAAGAAACAGTTTTGATATCAAAGTTTAGGTAAAACAAGTTGTCCATCCATTTGAACACAAGACTAAAGTCTTCTCAAAACATTCAGTGAAGCAAATTGTTTCTGTTTTAAAATAAAGCTTTAGAACTCAATGCTACTTTTTTTTTTTTTTTTCCCCCTGGAAGTGCTAAATGGAAGCTAATGACAGAGAGGAAATTATTTCCAAGTTTTGCAACTGGCAGCCTTTACCAGAGGATTCATGAGCTTTTCAAATACATTTTTATTTCATTTAAATTGTGGTTTGTCAAGAACTGGGCAACCAAATGTGCAGAGGATGTGGCCAAGGCAGGCCTATTCAGAATGCTGTATGACCTGGTTATAGCTTGCAGATCTCTTTACTGTTTTTAAGAAAAAAAATCTGCATTGAAAGTTACACCAGTGTTTTTTTTCTGTATTCTTAGCAGAAAATGACCACATAATTATTAACGTTTTAATTGCTCTGCAGCTTCAGTGGTCACTTAGTGATGTGATTTCTTAATTTCAATTAATCTTAAATGCTGAAGAAGAAGAACAGTAACGGTATTGAATAAACAATCTTGTGACTATTGAGGCATTTAAATATTTTTCTATAGCAAATGAAAAACATTAAAAAACCAACAAATCCAATATTGATTCTGGATTTGAAAGCAACTCTGTTCCTTCTTGACTAAAGGAAAATTTTATTGGTGAATTATCAAATTGAATGAGATCAATTTTCTGATGTCCATTGCTGTAAAATAATTTAATATATGCATATATGTATGGTCCAATGCAGAATGAAGTAGAAGCATCAGCTATGTGGTTTCCCTTCCATTTCCCCTTTCAGTTGCCAGCTTAAAAAAAAGCTTATCAGGTACTGAGACAGTAAGAAACTGTGAGCCAAGGCATTGATCCATCTTCCTTAAACCTTTTCATTATAAATTCTATTATTAGAAATTAAAATCTTGGTATGCTGTCAGTTCAGTCCACTTTTCTTACCTGCATATTCATGCTGATCATTAGCTATTCACTGCATGTGTGTGTTTAATAACCATTCTGTAATGCTGTCTTTTTTTCCATTTTTCACGGTTTAGTTATTCCAGTTGGAAATGAGTAAAGCTGCCAAAAGATTAAAGAAATGGCTTCTTCATTATTTAAGTAGTGATTGCTCCTCACTGGTCAGACAAGTGGCTTTGGATTTAGGTGACCACATGTCAATACCTGCAGTTTTGACATCTGTATTTAAGATCAGCCTCCCAGGTTCCCTTTATAGAGACAATGGAGACAAAAATGCATTTTTAGGGTGCACTGTCATCCCAAGTAAAGCTTCTAAAACAGATCAGATGATTTGCACACCAGAAATGACAGGTATAGTTGACTGTAAATGGAAACAAGACTAACTAGCCTAGATGTTGGCTTTGTAGATGTCCAAAGATAGAATATATGAATCCCATCCCTGTGCTCAAATCAATCATAAATGCCCAGAAATTCTGTGCAATGGCAATGTTAATGGGAATGTACTGTGGCCATGTTTTTTTTGATATAACAAAACATAGTGCAGTGATGATCATGTGCTGTTCAGCACAAGTACCAAAAGCAGTGCAGTCATGTTAGGACTACTTTTCAAGTGGATTAGATTACCCTGCTTTTCACCCTGACTAAGTAGTACTAGGGAATTAGGATGTTCACATTCTCTCCAACAGATCATTTTGGAAACTGCATTAATACTCTGATTGTAGACAAACAGAGATAGTGTTTAATATTTATGTTGGCAGATGAATGTAATGTCCTTGACCAGATTTGGTCCTGCTATGAAAAGCAGCATATATCAGATTGGTATTATTATTATTGTTGTTGTTGTTAATATTAATAACAACAACAACTATAACTATAAAAATAAAAATATTCACCCATTCTTGTTCAAGCAAGCTCACAAGGAGTTTATAAACTCTGAAAAGGGAGGCTCCTGAATGGAAGTTGCTTTATTTAGGAGTGACACATGGCAAGGAACTTTTGGATTAAAAAGGGTTAGAAAAAGTGGCAGATGTTGAATGCTGAAATGTTTTTCAGATTCTGTAGTTAATTTAGGATATTGCCTTAACAATGATTTTTTTCTATGTTTCTCCCCTTAGGATGATTTCCAGCATGCAGCCTCAGAAACCAACTGGGAGTCAGTCACAAGCTCTGTCTCAGTAAGTAATTTCTCAGTTTTGCCCATGGATGGATTAATAGGGTGGCTTGAATCCAACTCAATAAAATGGCACCTGCACAGAGAAACCATGTATTCACCTTTGAAAGAGGAGGAATAAAATGTTTATCCAACTGATACTGGAGTCAAACAGTATGTTTTTAGGGATAAAACATTCAAGATACACCATTAGCTGTTGAAAACACATGAGACAGCCATAGGGAAACATTTCTTGCTTTCAAACTCATCCTGCCAGTATGAAAATAGAAGATACAAACTTAAAATTTTTAATCCTAGAATATCTTGCCCTGCATGGAAGACTGTATGTAAAACAGGCTGTCAGGAAAATGCATCTGGTCTTTCATTGTCAATACTGAGAATTTTTTTAAGTGTTTCCAATAAAATATTATATCTGAAGTCAGATACAGTTACTCCATATTCAGCAGTGAATTGCAGCTTGGGAGAAAAATTAAGAAAGAAAAAAACCACGAGTAATCTAGTATAAAATTTTCATTTTTTCTTCATTACATTTGATTTATGTCATTGGCAAAAAATCTGTCCTCTCTGTCATTTCCCAGTGCAGGGGAATGGCATAGTAGCATGAGAATTCATTAATATGGGCAGTCCTCTTCTGTGTGCTTTGCTGCCTACTCTGCAACATATCACAACTCTTGTTAACTCCTCTTAAGACACATGAAATGGGGATAAGTGCTTAAAGCAGTGTCTGGAGCATTCATGGAAGAGAGCTTATTGATAGCACCTTTGTTACAGTAGCTGCCAGGAGTAGCTGGTGAAGGAGCAGTAAATAAAATATGAGTAAATTTTACTGAGCAAGGTCCAATCAAGGCATCAAGTGGAGAAAAAGTTCTCTGCTGCCAAAATTAGAAGATGTTAAACCAATCTCACTTGTGTTTACCTCTTGAATTTGCAAATGACACTCTCCTTTCATGATAAGATTCACTGATTGCCTGGAAACCAACTGTGCTGAAAGTCCTTAGGAGTGGAGTTAGCAGGGCTGAGATTTCCTGGATGTACCAAGCAGGAGATGCTAGAGCAGTTTTGCTAGAAGACACAAATTCTAATTTCAATCTATTATGGGCTTGGAAAAAAAAAAAGAAAAACAAAACACTTCAATGTGACAGAATATTTTGTTTAAAAATATGGTAGGCTGTTGTTTGAAAAAGTAAGCCTAGGGCTCCCTCATCAGGTAACTATGTAAATGAGACTAAGCATATGGTAAACGCCATGTTAGTTAACATCCTTATCATCATAAAATGCTCAATATACCAAGCAATAACCCAGAATCCTTCTCATATTGAAAAATTAAGTCCATCTTTTGCATCTTTTTTTCTGGAAAATTGTTTTTAATATGCTGCAGATAAGGAAGTTCAATACTTCCTTAATTACAGTAGCAAACTGATGCCCAAGGTCAGATGGAGACCTACAGCTAAACCAGAAGCAGAACCTCGGCTTCACTAGTTTTCCATGTCATTCCCTAACCAATAAAATGCACTTTCTCCAGCACATTGCACCCCCAAGTCCTTTTTATCCTCACAGAAAATAAGGTACGGAGATGGAGCAATTTTTCACAAAGGCACCAAGGAAAATGTCTGCAGACATCCAAGTTCTCCAGGAGAGAAAGATTCAGGGATTCTGTTACAGTCTTGAGAGGCAGGACAAATTAAGACCTGTCAGTCTTGGACAAGATGTCTTAACCATTCTGCTGATGTTCGGGTAGCATGGCAGGTCTAAGTTTCTTCTCTCAAACCCTCAAGTAATTCAAAGACTCGTTTTAGCATCTAGACACATTAAAACTCTCAGAATAAACATTTTAGAGTGAGCAAATTCCTTCTCACATGTCTGAGGCTACATTAAAAAGTTATATTTTGCTTTGGGGTTTTTTTGGTTTTTTTTCTCAGAAAGTTCAAACAAATGCTTCTACCCTTAACCCATCATAGCAAACCCAAGGAAAAAAAAAAGAAACAAAATCCAACTCCTTATCATGTTAATTTCCATTATATGTAAAGTAATTTTATGACCAGCAAAAAACTGTGATGCACATTGAATTGCCTGTCAGGCTCACAATAGAGACAGGAAAGTGAAAAGAATGAGTGAACAGAAATTAAGGGCAAGAGCATATACCAAAAAAGATGCCTTTGTGTTCCAGTAAATTAAAAATGTATTCAGTGGTTTTAAGAAATGCAAAGGAGATACATGATGTGGAGTCTTTGCTCTTCATTGCTTCTTACATTTCCTCTTGTCCCCTCTTTGGATGTGATCTGAGAAGTCAGATTACAACAAGCACAAACTCTCCTAAAGCCAGCACCTCATTCTTGGCAGGACAAAAGAGAGGCAGTTGGAGTGGCAGCTTTGAAGTTTCTTTTGGGCCTGTCACATGATGTTGCTGCCAGGAGGCTATCTGAGCTGTTGAAATAATTCCTCTTGATTTGGCTGTCACTGAGAAAAAGTTAAGCTTTCTTCTGTTGTTGAGCAAGGCTGCACAAATCTCTCGAGTAGGAGCTTTTATATGAAAAGAAAATGGGGAATCCCAGCTGCCTGTATGAGTTTGAAATGCCCTGCATATTCACAGCCTGACCTCCACTTCTGTAATGAAATGTACAGTTGAACATGTGGGAAAAAAAACCTCCTGCACTGAATAAGGCTCACACCTGGGCCCCGATTTTTAAGCTCCTGTTTCTTCAGCATCCTCACACCATCTTCCTCACTTTTGAAAGGCAGTCAGGGTCTGATCTTTCCCTACTGGACAGCCATGAGCCCCACCAAGCTCTCCTCAGTAAGAAAGCAGCATTTGGGTGCCTTTTCCTTTTGTAATCTCAGCAGGTGTGTTAGCACACTGCATGATGCTCCTGCAACGTTACTTTAAATAACAATGCTGTGTTCACTTCATTGGTGTGAGCTTTTCAACTCCCGGGACTTCCATCTCTCTAACAGTCTCTATTGCAAGCCACTTAAAAGTCAGGAGGGAGGCTTTGAGATGTGCCTTCCTTTTTAAGGGGTCATGAATTTTTACAGGCCTCTGCACTGTGTCTTAGCTCTGCACTAGAGAGGCATTGCAGTCTCAAGTGGGTCCCCTGAAACCTCCTGGGCCATTAGTGGTAAGCAGTGAAGCACAGCAATGCTTTCCTGACTGCACTATTGTTATGTTCGCCGTTTCTTCTCCTGATTTTTAATTATTTGGACTTCCCATGTTTTCAGCAATTATATGCAGGAAAACATCAAGGATTGTTACTTTTGTGATATAGCTTACCATTAAAGACAAGTGTTTTATTTTAAAAGCACTGTATTTTTATAGTTTTATTTTAAAACTACTTTAGAAGGAACTGAAGGACCCAATCCTGCAAACAAGTGAGTGAATTTACTCAAATGAGTTGGCTCTCCCATTACGACCCAACTGAGTGAAGTTAAATCACAAAGATTAATAGTTTAACATATGCATTTACTTGGGGGATGAGGCAAAACAAATATTTTGGGAAGCCATTAATTTCAACAGGCATAATATAGCACCAGAATTGTTTTGTCCTCTAAGTTAAAACCCCTAGAAACCTAAATTCTTCCATGAAAACCCAGCTCTGAAGTAATGCAGAAGCAGAAATATGCCAGTTGAAAAAAATAATGTCTTTTGATTATGGTCCTTCAGAAAGTAAGAGATCTGCTTTAGTAGATTTTTTGTACATATTTTACATACTGTTTACATACTATTTGGCCTTGTGCTTGGACAAGGGAAGAAATGATACAGGATAGTGAATATTGTGATCCCAAATAAAGAATCTTATAAATGTTTCAAGTCCTCTCCAATAAAACTGGAACTCCTGCAATCATTCTATCAAAGTCAAAATGTGCCAGAAGTTCAGTGGGAGCACTCAGAGAATGGTACTTGGTCCTTACTGGTGGAAAATAAATACTCTGTTTTGTATTATGATATAAATGTGAGGATATCACTATGTTGGTCATCCAAATATTCATTGTTACATTGTTAAGATCATGGAATTATAGAATGGGTTGAGTTGGAAGATTCCTTAGAGATCACTTAGTTTCAATCCCCCTATTGTGGGCAGGTATGCCTTTCATTAGACCAGGCTGCTCACAGCCCCCTCAAACCTGACTATGAACAGTATCAGGGATGGGGCATCCACAGCCTCTCTCAGCAGCCTGTTCCAGTGTCTCACCACGCTCACAGTAACAAAATTCTCTCAAATCTAATCCAGACCTACCCTCTTTCACTTAAAAGTTACTCCACCTTGTCTCATCTTTACATGCTCTTGTAGAAAGTTTCTCTCTGTCTTTCTTGTAGGCTCCCTTCAGGCATTGCAAGGACACTGTTAGATCACCGTGATACATTTTCTTCTCTAGGCTAAACAATTCCAATTCTCTTAGTCTTTCCTCCATCTCTCTAAACATGTCCCTCCTCTGCACTTACTCCAACAGGTCCATGTCCTTTCTGTGCTGGGACCCCAGATCTGGATGCAGCACTGCAGGTGGGGTTTCAGCAGAGCAGAGGGGCAGAATCCCCTCCCTGCCCTGCTGTCCACGCTGCCTTGGATGCAGCCCAGGACAGAATTGGCTTTCTGGGCTGTGAGAGCACAGTGACAGCTCATGTCCAGCCTCTCACCCATGAGCACTCCCAAGATCCAAATATCATATTTTTTCTGTTTGCTTGTAAGCTGTATTTTTGGCAAAAGGTCGATTCAATGTAAATTCATCAGTGTTCTGTAATACATTTAATTTTGGGTAATAAAGGGCCATTTTTTCAAGTCTCTAACCATGCCAGATTTGTTGTCCAAATTGACCAGAGAAAGAAAATCTAGTGAACTTTTTGCATTTGTCTTTCTCTGCTGTGGTTTCTGATCTGCGTCTTGTGAAATAACCAGCAGAGCTGGTATCTCCATTTTTGTGGCCACGGCCAACAGAGTGTTTTCAAAAGACATTTTCATGACATCTTTGTATATGTGCAAACCATCATTCCCTTTGAGGAGTGCATGTAAATACTGACAGTCCACCAGTGGCAGTGCATTTGTTCCCTGCATCTTCTCTGGGATTTGCTTGAGAATTTCTTGGTATCTCTTCTCCTTACAAAAAGAAAACACAGGTCTAAGAGAGTCCTGGCCCAAACACTTGAAAAGATGGCCCTAAGTAACTGTTTGACTGAATGAGATAAGTTTGTCAGTAACTGTTTTCAGTTGTTTAAAGAGGTGCTGTGATTTATTGCAAGTGCACTGAGATGTATGTCACTCTTAGGGGGTATCCTATCCCTCTCCATCAGTGACCGACCCTACGCTGACGGCGGAAGCGCTGGATCAGACCATCGCTGCGTTTGACACGGTGGAGGATCTGCTCAAACACTTCAACCCGGACTCCTGGCAAGAAGATCTTGAGAATCTGTATACAGACAGTGGGCACCATTATCGAGGCAGGAGCTACCATGACAGGAAGTCCAAAGGTAGGAAAAGTCATTATGTGCATACTTTGGGACAAGACCAGGATATTCCTTCACTCTTCATAGGATAGTCCATCAGTCAGGTACTACATTCTGGTGCTCATGTTCCTATTGGAGTCACAGAGCAAGATACCACCTATTAAAACCAGGGATGTGTTGTTTAATCCTTAATTTCCAGGCTCAAAATTACCCTTTTTTATGATAAATTCACAAATGAAAACACAGGTCCACATGTAAAGACAGATGGTTCTCAGCTTTACCCTCTTAAGCATTGCTTTGTGTGTAAAGCATGGGACTCCTAATTACCTGTGTTATCATCCTTCTTTAAATACCCTGCTTAGGGACTGTTCTCTGTTGAGTGAGGAATAATCACTTTTATCACATTGTGCTTAGGGAAGCATCTGGTGCAGACACCTGTATGTGCAGCTGGTTTTTTAGGATGTGAAAATCTCACTGTTTTTCATTATGTTGGCAGGGAACACTATTATGGTTTAACATCTTTGTCTGTAATTGAGCAAAGCACTCATTTCTGGGTTATGTTTCTTGTTTCCTCTGTTAGTTCAAATCATCCACCAAATGGTAAAGCAAAGGGGCATTTAGCTGACAGTACAAAGCCATAATGGTAAAGAAACACTATTAAGAAGACACGGTTTTTCTGTGGGTTAGCCATGCACTGAAGGGCCTGATGAAATTGCCCTTCATATGCAGCATAGATGTAGGAGATCTGTTAGGATTCTCCAGGATCACAATCACTGTAATTTTCACAGAAGTTCTGAATTTTATTTGATTTCTCTAGTTGTCATTTATTTTCAAGTTGTGTATTCATATGCATTCTTCTTTATAACTTTAAAATTGTAATTCCCAAATCACAGCCCCATTCTGTGCAATCTATCATTTATTTACATCTCAGATCCCATGCCCCCATACCGTAAGCATGTTCTAAGGAAGGAGAGATAGTTGTAGTTCTGTGTTTGTAACTTACTTGTTACCAAATTATCAGGCTTTGCTCTTAAAAGGGATATATAGACTGCATCTGTATTAGGGAAAACTGTGTCAAGAAGTGTTACCAGGCTCTGAAATACGATCATCATATTGCTAAATTGTCAGCCTGGGCATTGCTGGGCATGAACCAGGATATGGCAGAGGTCATTCATGTCTCCACCTTGACTTGGAGAGGAATAGGTGAATGGTAGGAATGTGGGCTGTCCCATGGCTGCTGGAGCAGGAGAATAACCTCAGGCTCATGCAGTGTATTAGTAGATACAGTACTGGTGTACAGTTTCTAAGACATGCTGGATTTCTTTGTTTCTGGGCTCAGCACTTCAAAGGAATCTGTGATAAAGCCCTGAGCAGCCATTCAGCAAAAAAGTGAACCCCTTTACTTTGCTCCCCTTTTAGCACGCCAAAAATTGCAGGCAACCACCACAGGCCTTATTAGAGAAAAAAACTTGACATAACTGTCACTGCATGACTTTCAGGAGTGGTTTGATCTCTGTGGGGGGTGTAAGGAACATGATCTGTGTGTCCCTTATTCATACAGCCTGGATTTGGCACCAGTAGATATGTATAAAAAAGAAATTAAGGGTCTGTTCTGTTTTTAATAGAAGCTGATTAGAAACCTGGATCCTGGATTATTTATGTTTTCCAAATTTCATTTCATTTTCAGATCATATTTGGCCTAGTATCCTATATATTTAAATAACCACATAAATATAAAATAGCATTTGATGCTTTATTGATGCTAATTATGCAGGCTACGGGTATCAATATGATCTGGTAGTCCTCAGAATATTCAGATGCATAAAATTTTCTCCACTTATTATAAATGTAATTCAGCTTCTTGTGTAGCAAGAAGCTAAACGTTTTTCCAGTTACAGCTTTAATACTTGATTTCTTTTAATAGGATATTTTTGTGGTGGTGGTTTGGTTACAGGAAAAAGAAGAAAAGTTTATATAACACTTTTCCTTTTGTCTTCAAACTAAAGGCCAAATTCCCTGACTTGTCAGCAGCTCTCTGGGCTAAAGTACCTCACCAACATGAAATTTTTTAAAATTTCAGTTAAGAATTTTTATTTAGTCATAAACTTCTGACAAGATTAAAGGCTTGTTCTTGGAGGATTTGAGGAGTAAGGAAGATCTTTAACAAATCCTTAAATTAGAAATTCTTAGTGGCTTTTAAACACAGACAGTATGGATCTCTGAGGAATGTTTATAGCCACTGGGGTAACCTTGCAGCAAAGAGAGCAGTAGATTATATCATAATTTATTTCAGATACCTATCTGTTTCGGCTTCCAGCTTGGGTTTTATTTTTTTATCCTACGTTAGGACAGCCCTGAGGCAGGTAAGAACAATTTGATTATATCTCTGCCTATCTTTCACAGCATTTTCAGATCATACCATATAAATGGTATAAATTAATCACTCATAATTTCACTCTTATCCAACCTTCTCCTCATAGCAAAGTGGCACAAAATTGAGCTAAAGAGGCAGTGTTGCTGAATACTAATTCTGATAACAGGAATAGGTGATAAATTATATTTAATCGGTATATTTTCTTAATGGTATATTTGCCAGTTAATAATCTACAAATACCAAGGTCAGGCAGATAAGACGACATTTTTTATCATAGCTAAAACTCACAAATCAGGGAATAGATGAAGTAGGAAGACACGTCAAAAACTTAAATTTTCCGCCTCAAGTCAGGGTCTTCAATAAAAGGTTGTTCATGTCCATGTCAAGTCAGGTTTTTAATATCTCCAAGAATGGAGGCTGTTCAATCTCTCTGGAACCACACTCTGAACAAAAAAACCCAACCAAACAAACAAAAATTAATTTTCAGCATTTGAATAGGTTTTCCTATGTTAAAATTTAATTCCAGAAGCTGTTCTTCCAAAGTAGACTCCTGCTGCGTCTTTGCTTGCTCCCATCACTGCTGTATTGATGGAACAAAGCAAACTGTATGAGGCTCAACAATCCCAAGTGTTTGGTCCTGCCCTTGGGTCACAGCAACACCAAACTGCACCACAGGCTGGGGCAGGAGCTGGAAAGCTGCCAGGTGGAAAAGGACCTGGGGGAATTGGTCATCAGCCACTAAACATGATCCAGGGTGTGCCCAGGTGGCCAAGAAGGCCAATGGCATCCTGGCCTGGATCAGCAGTGGTGTGGC
>JAHLSL010000023.1:14837868-14852680 GCA_025920805.1 Petroica traversi
GAACAGGACAGAAGAGAAAGGAGAAGACACATTCAGATTTTCACAATTCTGAAATGAGAGACCTTGTATAAGCTATAAACTGTTGTGTACATCTGCATGAAAGTATGATAGACATTTCAAATAACCTCTGGAATTGTAAATGTACTCGTAAAGGTTTGCTACCAATTGCTGCATTTTAGAAACTCTGTAAATACAAATATTCAGCTTTATGTTCATCCTAGGCTCTTGGAGAAAAACAGGTCATACCGAAGTATATACTTTAAAATAATTCCTTTTACATTACTGTAACATATTGCTAACCTCAGTGTCGTAGTAATTTGGTTATTACAAATATTAAGCATCTCCAAAAAGATACCACTGGCTATCAGGTTATTTAATACTGTTCATGGCAAGAACACAGGTAAAGAAGTAAACATCCATGTTTCACAATTATGTTGAGCTTCTTCACAAATAGCTTTCTATTTTCTATTATTAAGTTCCAGCCATCAATTAAATATTATTTAAATTTTCCCTCATACTTGTTTGCATTTATCTTTAGCTGTTGTCTTGGATTTTTTGCCTCCCATTGAATAAGGATTTTTAATTTTAAAAAAACCTCCACCTGTGAAATTGTTAGTGTACAAATGAAGAAAGAAAGGAAAAAGAACAAGTCCACTGTTTCTCATCATAGGAGTAAATCCAAATGTCATGGGGCTGGTACTCAAAGAAAGGGGTTGTCTTTAGAAAGGAATGGAGTGCTTTGTTTTGTTTTCCCGTAAATAAACCTAGGAAGCAGGAGCACATGTAGATAGATACATTCTGGTAATTAACAAGGCTACCCCTGTCTCTGAGCTAATTTTCTTTTTTGGAAATAGTACACAAGAAGCCTTTGGCTATCAGAGGAAATTAATCAAGTGGGACATTCTTGCAATAACATCTGTCTGCAGTGACAGCTTTACAAGTTAAATAAATAAACGCTTGCTGGCATAACCACACTGCTCTCTGGAAGGGGAGTAGAGAGGTCAGACCATGGGTCTTCACAGAATGTTTTTTCTGTTCATTGCCAAATCAGTTCCCAAGATCAGGCAAGTTTCACCATATCCTTAACAATGGTTTCTAATTGACATTACTTAAAATGGTCTAGCAAGAAGTTAAAATTTTAATGTAATTTCTCAGAGGTTTGGAAGCAGTGGCCAATAAATTATTGCAAACTTCCATGCAGTCTTCTTTGAAAGATTCTGGGATGGCTGCCAGCAAGTTTCAGTGCACCAGACAGGGAGTGCAGGCATCACAAATGCTGAATGCTCGCTCATTCATCGCAAATTTGAATATTCTAAGTACATGGAATACCTTCTTAAATAGCTGATAATTTAAAGTATTCCCTGTGATGAAAAACCAGAATATTTCTCCCATCCTTCTTCAGTTGGGAACCAAGTTGTCTGTTGCATGCAAACTACACACATTCATTCATTTCACAATCTAATTCAGATCTACATTCCTATCTGCCCCCTCTATGACAAATGAGATTTTCCCCTCGCATGTTACGCGATGTAATTGTTGGTCACTGCAGTGAAAGATTTTCTTATTAAACCCTTTTTTAAAATGCTAGTGAAACTTACAGCATGTTGTTTATCACTGGAATAAGCTGCTCTTTTCCATTGATTTCAATGAAGCTGGGTCCAATAGTTTGGCCTTCTTTTGCTACTTGACCTGTACCACAGCTGATAATTGGTTTGCCAGTCCATAATAGGCCTATATATTTTGCCCTTTGTTCCATGAAAACAACTATAATCCTATTGAAATCTTGATCTTTTATTCCTCTAAAATAACAGTTGCTGTACTGAGGAGGTTTGTCTTGGTGCTGTGACTGCAGTAAATGCAAATTGCAAGATCTTCTTAGCTCCCATGAGAAATATTTAGATAGCTCACCAGGTTTCCAGGTACATTTATCAAACTGCTTATTGTGATATCATTAAGCATGTGCAGTGGAACAGTCAGAACCATCAGCCATATGTGTTGAAATCTAAAAGCCACAGGGTTTGGTCAAAATTTGGTACGGAGAAGATTTCATCAATGTCAGAGCATTTAGATGATTCAACCAGCAGAAGATGTGATTGGGAAATACTATTTCATTTGGTATTATCATATTATTGTGAGGATATAATTGTGTTGGTAATCCTAATGTTCACTGTTACATTGTTGAGATAGAATCAAAGAATGGTTTGGATTGGAAGGGACCTTAGAGATCATTTAGTTCAATGCCCCTGCCATGGACCGAGACTCCTTGCACCAGACCAGGTTGCTCAAAACTCATCCAGCCTAGAACACGTGAAGGGATGGGGCATCCATAGCATCTCTGGGCAACCTTTTCCAGTGTCTCACCAGCCTCACAGTAAAGAATTTCTTCCTAATATTTAATCTAAACCTACCTTTTTTTTCAGTATGGAGCAATATCCCCTTGTCCTATCACTACTTGCCCTTGTAAAAAGCCCCTCTCCAGTTTATTTGTGATTTTTTCAACTCAAGTTTAGCCACACTACAGCTTCAGTCAGCTACAGCACTTCTCTGAATGTCTTTGATGGCTTCTACAGTGCCTCTAGTTTATTTGAAGATCTTAAGCAGTATTGACCCCAGTGTTGCCCTGCGGGGAACACAAGTATTAGCCAGCCACTTGTACTCAATTCTCTCAGATATTCCAGTTATCTACTGAATTTGTAGTCCACCTATTCCATTATATCTCAGAAATCTGTCTGTAAGGATGCTATGGATCACTTTCAAAAATCAGCAGATGCCTCTGCTGTGTTCGCCTCATCTAGCAAGACAGATGTCTCATGCCAGCTCTGAGGTTGGTCTGGTTAAATCTATTCTGGATGTTCCCAGTCATCCCCTTGTCTGTCATGTGCCTGGGCATTGCTTCCAAGAAGGATTTGCCCCTGAATTTTATCATGGGCTGACCAGCCTGCAGCTGCCCAAATCCTCCTTGCCTTGCTTGAAGATGGCCTTGACATGTGGTATAGGAATACCATGGCAAGGTGGCTAGTGTCTCTTACACCTCAGCTCTGCTCCATGACTGATGCATGAAAAAAAGGTGTAAAATGTTCAGATATGGTAATGTTAAGACATTGTGTGAATTTGGAACAGAAAAAGTGTTAAAAGCAACCCTAACAGACCGCATGTCTTTTTAAAATTAATCAGTGACCAGCAGCAGAGGTTTTCTCCTCAATCTTTAAGGCCTCCCTTTTTCAGAATAAAACATGGCATTAGCTGCAGTCTCTGATTTCGATGCCTACCTCTGATTAAGATCTCAGAATCACAGCATATTTTGATGAATGCTTCAAGGTAAACACATGCCATAGAGCTATGCAAAACGAGGATGGATTTAAGCAGAGGATTTAAGGGAAGGAAGGGGTAAACATTGGACCCCAAGTAACCAGTTTAGTGCTCCAATGCATCGCTTTTATGTTTGCCTTACCTTTAAAGTGAGTCTCTGATGCAGACATTTGTAATAATACTTGGGAATTATTTACATCCAGTCTAAAGCACCTTTTAGTTCTAGTTTTAAATTAAGGACTCCAGTGGTTTCAGTCCTTGATAAGTAAAGCAGCTGGATTTCACACCAATCACACCAAGGCTTGGTTACATTTTAGTCACAGCAGTGAAGTGATGCATGAAACTGACTGTAGTGTAAAATCTCATTGTTATATGGATGAGGAAATGGACTAGCTCCAGAGAGTAAAACAATTCAAAGACAGAGGAAAATGCATATTGAAGCTTTCATCAGAGAGAGATGTTCAGAATAAAATGTGTTCTTTTTTTAGAGGGCAATAAACCATGATCTAGAGTTTAGGATTTAATTAGGCAATGGGAACTGTTGCTGTGTGTCAGTGTAGTGCTACCAGGGTACAGTATACACTGCGTGCTCACCTTATCCCACCAAGCCCTGCAGTTCTGTAAAGAAGAGTAAAAAAGACTGTCGGTTTACCTCCAAATGAATTTTAATGGAGGATTACTTGTTTATCTCTTAAATTGTTTATTTAGGCTTTTCGTCTCTGCTTGAGGTTACTTATTTTCATGTTTCCAGCATCACTAAAATAAGAACTTTTTGTTATTGTACTTTTCCATTTCAACCTGGACTCTGATCTGTGATACCCTGACATAAAATGGAGATAATTCACATCTTAGCTGATTACTCTGGGATTTGGCAGTTTGAAAACATGATAATAAGCAAGGATCAGAATGCCTTGATTATGATACCAAGAATTCATGCAATTTTCCTTTGGGAAATCTTCCATAGGTGCTTCAAATATAGTTCAGCATAGAGAAAAAATACACTAAATAAAATGTATTCTGCTACTGGTTGACTTCAGAATTCCTGAGAATGTATTCAGAGAAAGTTTTGAGTCCTCATTATAAGTGGTTTATTTCTTCATACTGCATAGAGAAAGAAAATTATGCTAATAACCTGGTTATCCCCTCCTATGCTTCAAGCAAATCAGCAGCTCTCCACAGCCTGACTCAGCTATAGCCTGAGAGACCCTGCAAAGAGACTTTGGAAGGTCATCAAAACTAGGCATTTGAAGACAGTGAGCAAAGCCTTCCCTCCAATGAAAGCCCTTTGCAAGGTTAGCCCTTATGTTTGAGCTGAGTAATTAAGTATTGAGGCCAGAATGTGTAACATTGGGATGGATATAGTCTGCTCTCTGCAGGAAAGCTCCCCCATCCAGGTCCTTTCCATGTCTGTGCTTTCCCTCTCCAGCAGTCCCGTTAAAAAGACTCCTTTCTGTGTTGATAACGCAGCAGTGCCAATAGAGGTATCAGCTCAATGCAGGAAGCAGTGTTGAGCCTGAGGGGAAATGTCAGCTGTGATAGAGCAAATTTTGTTTAGTCTCCCAAATATCTTCTGGACACAGATGTCAGTTCATGTGAGTTGTGTCTAGGCCCTCTTTACTGACCAGCTTTTTATTGGAACCCTTGTTTACTGTGTTACCTCAGTTGAATTAAGCCTGAATCAAGCCTTTGAGAATTTTATTCTAATCAGCACCATCAATAAATGCCAACATAGTCCATTACCAGTCTGTCCGTAGCACCCTGCTCATATCAGTATCCATTCCCCTGGATTGCTGCAGTGTCAGAGTGTGGATGATCCAGGCTTTCCCCTCAAGAAATCTCATTAATGATGAAGGCAGAAAATTTTCAGCCCTCTTCTTTCTTTAGTCAATTTTTCCTTCAATGAAATGAATACTAGCCAGACAGTGCTTTGCTTTACCAGTTAGCAAAGCTGATTGCAAAGTTCCTGAAGGGAACATTTAGAGGAGTGGGAAACACTTCCCTGTGGAAAGAATTAGCCTGAAAGCCTGCAGTGAGAACAGGTGGCTTGAAAGAATGACAGTGGAGAAGAAAATATCATTTGTTAAAACAAAGAAATCAATATACCCTGGTCTTGTCAGTTGTGGCTAAGGACATTCACAGTGTATTTTTCTCTCAGTGCATGAGTATACCACCAGCCCCATTGATTTTGTGCTTATAGCAGGAGGATGATCTATACCTCTTTTGGAAAGATGCTAGCTCTCTGGAGAGAACCACTGAGATTTCATGGGGGGATGTATCATAATTGCTATAAAATAGCAGTTTATCTCCTAAATTCCAATTGACTGAGATACACCTTTCCAGGAAAGTGGATCTGCTACGATTTTCTATAATAGCACTTCTGACATTTATGTACCCTTGCCTCTTGCATATCAGCCTTGTGAATATCTCCAGGTCAGAATGTAAAGATGCATGATATTTACAAATCACAGCTTCTCCCACAATTAACTTGGTGGTGTTGACAAGGCTTGAGTCACAGAAAGTATGAAGTGTCTTTGTTGTAAGTCTTCACATGTTTGTATTAAAGCACAAGCATAAATGTTCTCAGAACCAGAGGTTATGTTGACCTGTCAAACATGCCCTGAAAGTCTGATATGTTCACAAACAGACTGTTATCTCAGTTTTCATTTGAGCCATCCCTATTTTCCTGTTGATTCTTTTGTTAGCAAATACTGTTTGGAGTCAAACGGAACATGAGTTCACTTGTCCCCACTCCTGAATGACATACTGAGCTTTTGAACACTTAATTGGTGGACAGAATCCTAAGGAAAGGAAAAAAACAGAAAAGGAAAGAAAAATAAATCAAAAACTTTCTATAGAAATAGAACTGATTAAATTTGTTACTTTTATCTCTAATACAATTGTGGAAAATACATTTATAAAAGTGGGTTTTTGTTTTACCTTTACAAGCTAAAGCTAGAAACAGCATTTAAACTCACATTTGATAGTCTGTAAGTTATTTTTATGGCTGGCTTTACTACTTGTTTACATGACAGATTTCAGATACTAGGCGGTTAAACATCAAGCAACTACTGGCATTCAATGAACCTATTAATTTTAATTGTATTTATTTGTATGCCTATTATAGTAACATTTACCAGATGAAATTAATATTACTTAGATTGGTTTCTCCATCTAAAAGTGAGTTACCTAAATTCTATTCATAAACAATACATACAGGCAGCTTGAGGAGGAAAGTCATTCAGCTGTCCTAAATGTTTTTGTGAGGAAGGGATGAACCACTTCTCAAAAATGTTTCTCTGCTGACTATAGGTAGGGCCTTGTTTTTGCCTGTAATAAAAAAATAAGTCTTAACATCGAAGTAAGCCAGGTATAAGCAGAGGAGGGAAGTAGCAGAGATGGAATCTCTTGCCCAAGGATCCAACAGAAGAGTGACAAAGCAAATAAAATGACCAGTCTTCAGCTTTCAGGCCAATATTTTACTGCAAACCTTCCCTTTACCTTTATATTCAGTGTGATCTCTGTTATGGCAGTCAGTGGGAGAAGGATGACAGCTTGGATGGCCACCTGTAATGATTTAAAATTGGTAGGTATATCTGTTCAGAAATCACTGCTATAGTTCACATATTTTTCAACCAGCACCCCATCACTCTGTGTTATTGACTGCCTGGGGAACAGCATAAACCAGAGGAATGTCCCACTCTAACCTCACTAATGAAACTTCTTTTGCATTGCAGTTGACCTGGACAGGTTGAATGATGATGTGAAGCGTTATAGCTGCACTCCAAGGAACTACTCTGTCAATTTAAGGGAGGAGCTGAAGCTGACAAATGTAGTTTTCTTTCCCCGCTGCCTCCTTGTCCAGCGCTGTGGAGGAAACTGTGGCTGTGGGACTACAAACTGGAAATCCTGCACCTGCGTGTCAGGGAAAACAGTGAAAAAATATCATGAGGTATTTTTATGCTTTCTTTGTCACTTCTTTTGGGTATTTATTGCTTCCCTGGATTCTGAAGTCTTTTCTCAGAGCTGTGTGTGCTGCTTTATGTGTAAGTTAACTTAGAAGTTGGACAGAAGTTTTGCCACCTCTGAGTGGATGCTACCACGGCATGCTAGTGAACTTCGTTTCAAGAATGAGCCTTATGTTAGACTGATTTTTCCCAGTCAAGGACTGATGCAAACTGAGTGTATATACCACTCTTTTCAGTAACACAAATACATGTGTTCCTTGAGATACTTGACTTCATTTCCTCTTGCGTTAAATTTACATTCACACTTGGAAATTAGAATTAAGTCACTTGTAACCTCACTTCTCTTCCACATTTATTACTTATAGGAAGCAGCTGAATCATTCAGCCTTAGCTTTTTTCCCACTCAGCAATTTTTTAGGAAGGCAACATTTTTGCATAGGAACAATGCCCATTATTTTAATCCATTCAGAATGCATTTAGAGAGGAAAAACACAAGGAAAGAGCATTTTGTATTCTTGCCTCTAATGCAGTATTTTCAGATCAAGTCATGAGCAATATTCCCTAAAGTGAGCATAGCTAGGAAAGTTGCTTGGTAGTGGCCTTTCAGTTGTTGGAAGGTAGGGCAGCTGCATGCCATGCTGGCTTACCTCTGACACAGATCTCTTGTAAGAGCCTGATTTACCACTTGGCTTAAAGCCCAAGTGAAAATGAACTTTATGGACTTTAAACCTGGATGCGATGTGGGCTCATAACATTAAGGCAATATCTTGAGAGGCCCTGTGGCTGCAAAAGCAGAGGGTTGTTGAAGGTCAGAACTTGCCCAAACTGTGAGCAGTGTGGTTACTCTTTTCAAAGGTGAGAGATATTTTCTCTCACGTAACTGCAGAATACAGCATACTCCACATGCTAGGACTGAAGAATAGCTAATATTTTCTCTTATTTTAAACAAGATACAGGGGATGACCCTAGTAATTACAGAGCAGCAAGCCTTATCTCAATGGTAGAAAAGTTAATTGGAAAAAAAATTAATAGGTATAAAGCACCTAGATGACTATGAGCTGATAAAATTAATTCGGAATGCCTTATATATTAATAAATATTTAAACAGCACCACAACATTGTACAAGAATGCTAAAAGGACTGGCACCTCCTGCAGAGAGCAAACAGTCAGCCAGACAAGATCAGACATGGATTAGAAGCTGGTTAAGAGATAAAGAGCAGTGAGGTGGAAGAGATGAGCAATTTTCTAAATGGGAAAGGGCTATCTGAGGGTGCCTCCTGTACAAAGATTATTATTTCATGTGTTTTCAGTCTGGAAGGAGGTGAACAGAGTGGTGGCAGAAATGACAGGTGGCACAGGAGATAACATACTTTAACAGCAGAAAAGCTGTGAGGAATTTCGGAAGGTCTTTGTAACTGCTTATAAATGCAGGTTAGAAAAGCAGGAAGCATTAGGATGAGTAGTCTCAACTGTTTATTCATATAACACTGGGTGTGTGAGGGGAGGAGGAAGAAATGAGGGGTGTAAATTAGGCTGAAGGTCAAGCAGTGAATCACCGTGAAGAGCTTCAGGAAAACTTGTTTAGTGCAGTGATAAGAAAAAGAGGAGGTCTTTTGCGGGAATGGAGATGAAGGGGTAATAACACAATAAATATTGTGGTCTGGATAAATTGGTGGGGGACTTAGCTTTTGACCACTAGTACTTAAAAGAACAAAGGCAGGACTAGAAAAAATAAATAGAAGCAGCAAGTATACATAACGAGGGATGTAGGGGAAGACACAGATCAAAAACATTTGTAAAGAAAGTGGCTTATAAGTTTTGGATAATTTCATTTAGAAAAAATAAATGGTAGCAAGATAGGGCACAGTGAAAGATAGGAAATAATGAATAGTAGCCAAAGGAAAATTAGGTCTTCCTAAATAAGCTTTTCCTTAAGAAAAGAACCAGAGAGAGACTGGAAGGGAACTAATTTAGAATTATTAAAAGGAATTTGGTTTTTTCCACGGTAAATCTGTATTTCAACATTTAAATAAGAGTTGTGCATAATTAATAAGATTTCTGAAAGAATTAGAAGTAAAATATAAACTAAGGAATCCTGAGTTACCCCTGTATCAGAATTTAAGTCAACTGTTGACAGTATCTAGAAAGAAAAATGCTGATGATAAATATGTTTTCAAGCATTTTTTTTCAGGTATTTAGAAACAGCTAGTGCTAGGACGCATGAATATCACACTACCCAGGTGTCATGGCATATGTATGCCCCAAAATAATCACTGAATTCAGGAAATGCAATATTCACACAAATACATCGCTGCTAATTTATATTCATTTCTTCTCTGAAAATCATATGAATTCAAGACAGTGTTTCAGTTTTAACATTAAGTGGCCTTTGTAAGTTTAAATTTAAATTTTATCCCTTAGGGATGAATTAACAGCTCACTGAGCAGATATTTAGCCAAGTATCTCCCATTAACATGAATGGAAGTCATGCAGCTAAATTCCTGTATGACATACTAAAGATGTGTCCATTAATTTTAGTCCAAAATGTTTTCCACTTTATTATTATTATTAGCCACGCACAGTTAATCAGTTTTATTCTTATTCTCCTTTGACACTTTAATTTTACTTATATATCAGGCGGAAAAGGCACTGAGGAGAGGCCTCTCCACATACCAGTTTTAGAACCATGGAGCCAGTTTGCTCTCTTAAAAGCCAATTTGAAATCCACAAACCTTAGCTAAAGAGCTTTTAGTTGCATAACAAAGGATGGAGCTTCACACTTTATGAAATCCCCAGCACCATTAATTTGGTTAAAAAGCTCTTCTTTCTACTGCAGGAGGACATAGGCCACATTCAAACACAAGTCTCAGTTAATTTGATTTACAGAAGATACCAGAAGGAAATATTAGGTGGTGGAGCAAAGAAGGTGTTTGAAGTAGCTGAAACCCTGGACTCCTTCTCTTGCCAGACTGATTTTCCCTAATCTCTGTCCTGAAGCTTCATCTACTCCTGAGCTCCTGAACATGCACATGGATATGTTTGTGTCATGCACATAGATATGCTCGTCCCCAAAAGTAAAATTGTCCCTGGAGATCACTTAAAAGTTCCCTGGTGTTTCTGAGCTACCCAGTTTTTCTGTGTGAGAAAGACAGGCGGGCAAATTCTCCAGAAATATTAGGCTCCTATTTGGCTTTGTGACGAGTGCATCTTGGCAGCTGTGGGAACCTTAAAGTCCAGGGTGTTTCTTGAAAGAGAGGCTTCTAGTTCAGAGAGATTTCAAGGTTATCTTCTCCTTATGCTCTTAATGCTCTTTAGTTCCCTCTCAGTTCCTGTTCAAAGCCTCCCACTGCAATCACAGAGTGCCCTTCCTAGCCAAGCCTCTCAGGACTAACAGCTATCACATGGAGCCTGTAGCTTTCCCGAGCTGAGAGTGCTGCTCCAGCTCCCTGAATGGAATGTACAGCACTTTTCTGTCATGTTCAGCTGTAAGAAGTGATGCAACAGGAGAGAAAATGAGAACATGAGATGACCACAATTATGGCTAGCTTTGTCTTTATTGGACTGGGTGATGTTAATCATGAGATCTTGGGTCTTCTTTATAGCCTGGACTTTTGCCATGACTTTACCAAAATACTCAGCAGTTTTCAGAATTGAATGGGGTCATAACTTGCCTAAACAGACAGTTTTATTGGTGGTTTGGTTTTCTTTATTTTTTCTTGCAGGAGTCTTGTGATGCTCTGTGGTTTTTCATGGCTTCTGGGTTTGCTTTGGAGCAGAACAAATACTCTGGACATATACTCATGACTTGCCACATAGTGTCACAAGCCCTTCAAACCAAACAGGCCAAGTCCTGGCTGGGTCTGAAAACATCTCTCAGACATAGTCTGCCAGAGTGATACTGAGTTATGTTGCAGTGCTCTGTGCAAGGGAAAAACAAAGCAATAATGGGAATGGATGCAGCATTAATGGATGCACCTTAATCAAATGTTCAACCCTACTGCAGTCTAGCTTTCTAAAGAAGACCTGATACAAAAGTGTGTTTCCCATTGCAGTTCATTTCCTTAAAAATGCCTGGAACTTCTCTTTAAAGAGGCACAGGCTCTAAACCTGGAAATTACTCAGCACAGAGAAGATGTGGGGGAACTCAGGCCAGGACACAGCTGTGGCTGTGCAATCCAGCCAGCATGCAGGTACCTCGGAGAAATAAGAAATCAGTTTCCCCATCTCATTGCTGTAACTGATGAGATGTGAAATGAGTTTCCGTGGGGAATAAGTGCTCTTAAGGTAGCAACCAGAATTTGTCAGGATGTATAAACCTCTGCAAACACAGTGCTGAGCTGCACAGCTAAAGGGCATCTAAGGAAAAAAGCAAAGTGATGATACCTGGTTGCCACTTCTACCTACTTACTTGTCTCTCCTGTCCACTGGCTTCTTTCCCGACCCCCCATCCCATCCCTTTTTGAAGCGTTATGCCTCCATTAAAGTTTGATGTTGACTGGAGTTTGTCTGGTGCCTTCACAGGACATACATTCAGTTAATTCTCAGAGAGAATGTTTTGATCTGTGTTAGGGTGGCAATTTCATAACCTTTGAGAGAGGCAGCAGGTACCCCAGAGCACACAAGTGTCTTGACACAAGTTTCTGGGGCATGGAAACAGCTTCAACTGAAACCAACATTACAAAGGGAAAACAAGACTGAGGGAATATTAAATGGGAGAAAAGAACATGGGAGCACAATAGAAGATAAAGAAGTGGCATGGAAATTCAGTAATACAGAGTTATTGTAATGGAGTTAAGAAATGTAACTAATACAGTTTGATGCTGGGGGTGCTTTTTTCTTCTTTTATTTTGCAGAGAAATGAGAAGTAAACCTTAAGGAGGCGTTTGCAAGAGCAGACAATAATTCTCACCCTGTCCTTACACAGGGGAACATAAGATAACTGATCAAAAAATGATCCAAATGCTGCTGACACAACAAAGGGAATTTGCTAAGGGATTAAAAAGAGCTGGAATCATCAAAGCAGTGTGCAAGGAATATGGTCTGATTGTTGTGTGTCCTGGAGTTGATAGTACATGTATAAAGGAGATAAAAGGTTGTTATGGTAATAAAGGCAGAGAATTAGCCTGACAAAAGAGTTAATTAATGGAATATTGTACAAGAAGCAGCAATGGGATTTATTTGGAATGCAAGTTCAAGGAAACAAAATGAGTCAGAAGTATCTGCTAGGTCAGGGATGAGCAGAGAGAGCACAGAAGTGCAATGAGAGAAAAAGGTTCATATTTAACTAGATGAAAAATAAAGTTCTTGGATTGACAGCTGGAAGTTAAGCAAGTGAGACATCCTGGGATACATGTCATGGCAGAGAGGCAGTTTGTGAAGAAGGAACACCTGTATCTAGTCAGTGATAAAACAATAGCAGTAGCATGATGCACACATAATTCCTGACAAGATCACCAAAAGTGAGGGTCTTGTTTAAATCCCTTAATTTGCCTGCTACTGCTGATCAGCAAGCCAACTCATTTTTCTTGTCTCTGATACCCTGTAATTATCTCTGGTGAGAAAGAATACATCTTTGGGTCTATGCCATTGGTTTAGGCTATGTTCCTACTGGAGTAAAGGTCCTTGTGCTAAATTATGAACCACATTCCCATAATGCTTGGCATCTTATACTCAGAGCACAGCTAAACTGTGTGTGACCTTTGGATTAGATAACTTTCAAAAATCGTGGAGTAAGATTTTTTATGTCTATCAGAACTTGGATCTGTTTTGCACTTTTGATGCTTCCTCTTTCATGAATCTCAGACAATTATAATTTGGTTTGCATGCTAGAATGATGTTATTTTTAGATGTGCAGAAGGAGATTAGATAATGCCGCATAGCAGAATTTTAAAATAAGTTCTGCAAAGTACAAAATTTCACTATCTAAAATAGCATCCAGAGTTGCTCACAAGCAAATGAAGCTAATTAGATATTGGGTAAGCCATAGTCATGTTATTGATTTTCGGTAGCCATCTTAGGATAATCAGAAAGAAAAAAAAGATTATTTTTGAGTGAGGCTTCATTTTTTTATTGGTTCTCAAAATACTGGTCAGGAATTTAAAAAACAATGTTACTGTTGTTGCTATCAGGTAAATGATAAGTCAAAAATGCCTGTGGGTAACTTTTTTTGAGTTTTCACTGGGTTTGCTATCACTCTTTGCTTTTTAATAAAACAGAAATCAGCCATTATGGACTGTCATGACTGCAGGGGTCAGTGATGCCTGGCTAGGACCATCAGCAAATGCTGAAGTGATGGTTCACCTCATCTGCCTCGACCCATCTATCACTGTGAGTCCAAGCTTTGGGTTCCTTTCCTGGTCCCCAGAGCTAGCCCTGCCAGAGGTGTGTCTTTCAGGGGTATCATGCCTCTGGTGTTGCTGCTTTATTGCGGCTTCTCATGGAGACATGCCACGTATGGATCAGGTTATCTCCAGCTGGATCCTCTTCCTGGCAGTCATTGCCACACGGCTCTCCTCAGCCCCTGACCTTGAAGTGTTCTTACAGACCTGCTGAGATGATGGGTGCAATCAGCCCTGGAGAGCACCTGCTGTCCCCAGGGCACAACCTAGACTGGTACCATACATCTCCTGGAAAAGCAGTCCTCAAACTGGCTGGAAATCCCCCAGTTCCTTGGAGGGCTGTCCAAGTGGAGAGTGGGCCTGACTTAAACAAGTTTTCCCTAATTTCCCTTGAAGTTTTTTCTGGCCTCAGCCTCCAGATCCTGGGTTTTGTCATGGCTTTGCTCTCATTTAAGGAGGCTTTCAGAAGCTGGCATCCAAATTCAATACGTGATCAATGAGCAAGATCTCTGGCAAGGAAACACATGTAAGCATTTTCTTTATATTTCCTACATTGCAGCCCCCAAGGAAATTATACAACGGCCACTGTCATCTCACCTTGAAGCTTCTCAGATGCTCAGGCATATCTACAAAGTAAAATGCCATCCAGCATATTGGTGTGCTCCTATGGGGCTCTCTGCACAGAAAATGCCCCGCTGCACTTTTTTTTGTATTACCTATAAGCAGCAAATCAAGCTCAGAAGCAGAATAATCTATCTTGATTTTATTTTAATTGTTTTAATAGTTTTATTACCATAATTTACTCAGTGTTTGATAGGAGGGGCATGACTGTAGTTACTTGCTCTTTGTGAGGCAGTGATCTGAATAACTGAGGCACTGCAATTTGATGAGAAAATTGATCTTTTAATTTGAAAACTACAAGATTGTTCTTTTTCACCTCCACAAAAAAACCCCAAAAAAATCAAAAAACCTTTTGAGCATTCTAGACCTGTCATATCCATATTTTCTTACAGCTACTGATCCCATCAAAAGACGAGTAATAAAGTGTCCTGAATAGAATTTATTTGAACTGTTCTCATTAATTTAGTAGTTCATCAGCTTTAAAGGACCTAACCATGTGATGAATAAATAGCAGCTATTTGCTGAATAAAGAGTTGTTTTCCATCTGCTGTGGTCACCAGAAATACTTCCAGATTCTT
>JAHLSL010000023.1:14852690-15015417 GCA_025920805.1 Petroica traversi
AGCTGGGGAAGGGTCTGGAGCACAAGTGCTGTGAGGAGCAGCTGAGGAGCTGGGGCTGCTTAGTCTGGAGAAAATGAGGCTCAGGGGGACTTCATCACTCTCTACAGCTGCCTGACAGGAGGGTGGAGCCAGGTGGGAGTGGGCCTCTTCTCCCAGATGACAAGGGGCAGAACAAGAGGAAATAGCCTCAAGTTGGGCTAGGGGAGGTTTAGATTCTATATAAGGGAAATCTTCACTGCAGGGGTGGTTAAACATTGAAGCAGGCTGCCCAGGGAAGTGGGAGGGTTGCTATTCCTGGAAGTATTCAAAAAGCATGTGGGCTATAGCATTAGGGGACAGAAGTTAATAGTTGGCTTGGCAGTTCTGGGATGACAGTTGGACCCAATGATCTCAGAGGTCTTTTCCCACCTAAAGGATTCTATGAATTGATAATTTCAGCTGTATTCAATCACTGCTTTCCTGTCTTGTCTGAGAAAGTACCTGACAGTTCATTTTCTTATCAGCAAAACCTATATACTGTGCTCATGCTTCTTGATAAAAACACAAGGAAAGTCCCCAAGCTTTCAGATGGCCTGTTAACTTAAATACAGTCCTCATCTTTGCTCTCATCCCATTGCATACTTTGATTTGCTCTCAGCTGGAAAAATCAGATCTACCTACCCATGACCTTGCAAAGTGCCAGTCATCTGATTTTGTCGTATTTTGTTGAAAGACTTCTTTAAATAAGGACTGTATCATGTGTTCAGTGTCAGCATCTGTACTTGATTTTAAAAGTATGTTTTCTTACCAAAAGCATCTTTGAAGATGTGGTCTATTTTTATCTCTGTAATAATTGCAGCAGCCTGATTGTGTTGAGTCCCTTTGTGCTCAGGACGACAGTGTGGTACAGCAAATTGTCCTAGTGTCCATCAGGACTTACAGCATAGATGGATGCAGCAGTGTTTGAAGTAAATGAAAATATACTATATTTTTATTGCTTAAAAAAAAAAAGTATATTACATGTTTATTTATTTCTAACAGGGCAAAGTAATTCTGTTTTCCCAACACAGTAAAGCAGCATGTCTATACCTTACTTAAGCATAGTCCTTTCTCTCAGTATTAGGTAGGATAAATAAATATAAATTTCATCACAAAAGGGAGAGCAAAATAATAGACTGTGTTCAGTGCTTATCACTTTTGTTATATCTCACAACTTTTCTAGCCTCAAGGCATTAATGGCATAGAACAAATTGTCTCGTCCTGAGAGCTGATAACCTGCCTGCTCTTTCCCACCCAGCCTGCACAGCGTCTCTGGTTATCCTTTGGCAAATGCATCACACTTACTTTCTGGGGCTTTCTAATTCTGTTGAAAATGCTAGTACTCTTTTGGTCTGGCACATGGCCTCTTACTCCCTTGTCCTTTCCAAAACCATCTCAACTCTCATGTGATGTTACGACATCAAAATACAGAAAGTACTTTGTAAAAAATAAATTTAAAAAAAAATATTGTAACAGAGTGATCTGTTAGTTATAAATCAGTATCATCTGTTAGAGCAGAAGTGTGGATGCTTCAGTGGCTGAAGTGTTAGAGACATTCAGGTCCCACTTCTCAGTTGGTCATCGACTTTGGGAGGTCATGCACTTAACAGGTGTCTCTTCATCTTTGAACAAACAAGAGAAATCCAGCTGATCTAGCAGTCACTTGGGCAAGCTAGCTCTTTTTTTACAACCCCCTTCCTAGGGGTCTCAAGATTATCTTGCCTAGATAGAATTTTTTCAGAAGTGTCTATTATGATGTATACTCCCTAGGAAGTAATTTTGTTTTCTTGTTTGATATTATTCTCAGTAAATCTTCAGAAATCATTTAATTTGAGGCAGAATTTTTTAAGATAAGCCAACAAAACTCAGATTCCACAGAAACTGTGGTATCTGACACGTATTTTGTGCAAGCTCCTTCATCTTCTTCTGCCTTCCACAAGTATTCAAGTTTTGGACTAATTCTAATCATATGTGCGTCAGAAATTCCAAAATTGCATAAAAAATGTTCCTAAATGTTCCTTGTTCTTCAGAGCAGAAATATTGTACAAGGGAGAAGAGGAACAGGACAACTCAAATACCCATGAGACTGCAAAGATGAGCCAAAGGAAACATGCTTGATAGTTCACATGCAAAGGAGCATATCTGGACATGGTTAGGAAACTGCATGATATACAAGATACCCGAAGTAGGAAATAATACTGTTTGTGCAAGCTCCAGGACAAATAGTACAGCAGGATGTCAAAGGGTGCAAAGGAAAAGCTGGATATGAACCAAAAATATGTCCAAATTAATGCTGGTCGGGGCTATTAAGGGCTGTTGATTCCCTTGGGGCCGCAAAACTCTCATCCTCAGATCTCCAACCGTGTTTTCTAATTCAGTGAATTTTTGTTGATCCTTCCAGGTGCTGAAGTTTGTCCCTGAGGCTGGGCATACCAGAAGAAGAGGCAGAATCAGGAACAACATGTCCTTGGTAGATATACAGCTGGATCACCATGAGCGTTGTGATTGTGTCTGCAGTTCAAGACCACCCCGATAAAAAAGGAAAAACGACAAAAGAAAAGAAAAAAACAGACACACTAATTGCATCTTACCGGACTTTTACTTTCAAGCAGGATTGCTCTGAGGACCTTTACTCACTAATCATTTGAAATTTGCTACTAGCCTGCCTTTGCAATTAGCAAAAATCATTGCTGTGCTGATTAGTGCTGTGGCAACTCAACAGGTATATCATACATTTATGTATCAGCATCCAAGAATTTAGGATTGTGGTTATCTATAGCTGCATTCTGAGGGTTGAGATTTTAAAAGTTCATTTGCAGTCCTTGGGCACACAGTGCCCACTGAATTTAAATACCATGTGTGTAGGTATTTGTGGTAGCTGACCACAAAATAGTGTTGTATTTGGTTTTCCCTCACCAGTTCCCACACTCAAATTCTTCTCCCATTTCTACCTCCTCAGCTCTCCTGATGGTAGGTAGGGTTTTATGGTGGGTATAAATGAAGAGAGAATTTGAGCCTGTATGAGTGCAAAATGGTTTTCCCCCCCCTCTCAGAGGGAACTTCCTAGCATTCTGACCCAACAGATTGAGATAGAATGCATAAAATCCATCATTACATGAAATTACACATCAGTAAACTCAAATCTCACTGTTTGTACTTGAGCAAATCGTGTGCTGAAATGAGTAGATGCTTTGCATATTCCAGGACATTGAGGGTGGTAGGGGGTTGCAGAGGCTGGTACTTTTGCTATGGTGGCTCCATGGGAGCCACCACCCAGATGCTTCTGCTCCTGCCAGTTCCCCAGGTAAATACCTGTGGACTGGAACTGATTTTGGTCACTACCTACCTGATCTGGATTCCTGCCCCTTGCCCAGAGTGGCCCCACAGTTGCCCAAGAGGAGCCCTCTCTACCCAGGAAGGGAGAGACAGACCTCCCCTCAGATCCTCCTCGCTGCAGTTTGAGGAGTGCCGTGCTTTCCAGTGGAGGAGACGAAGACAGGGCACTTGTTTGTTGAAAATATTGATTTGTTTCGCAGCTGTGTTACTGGGAAACAAAACTGTGTTTGAGATTTAATTATCATTGTTTGGTTTGGGGTTTCTTTGTGTGTTTGTTTTAAATATGGATTATTATAACTCTGTCATATATGCATTAATCTTACTTATCTGAGGTTAGTTGTCTCATTCCAGTTCTGTGTATTGCCATGGTTAAACTGTTGAGAGCAAATTTCTTTTTTTTTAATTGCATTTTTACTGACGCATATTAACTCATTAAGCAATGTCTGTCAGTCATGGAAAATGTGCATCATTTATTAACTTCCAGAAGAGTGTAACTAAATACCACCTCATAATAAAATTAGCACTTTAAAAGCTACAGCATAGCTTCCTATGCCTTTTAAACTATTACACAAGTGCTCTAACTGAAAAAGAAAAAAAAATCCTTCCAAACTAACTTTTAAGGATTTTCAAATGATGCTCCAAAAATGTAAAAAACCAGGCAGATCTAAGTCTGGCAAAGAATTGGAGTTTTAATCATGAATGTAACAGAGGGAATAGGGTGGCACATTTAATGGCTGAGGTTTTATGTTTTATAATAGAGATAGACTGCATCGAATCATCTTGTCTGTGTTGGCTCTTGTCTTTCTGTCTCTCTGAAAGAGTGAAGTAGGTTGACAATAGTGCATTATAATTAGTGGAAAATGGCATGTGCTATAAAATAATGTCCTACAAGGCCTTCAAGCCAGTATGTTTTAGTACTCCACAGGTTTGTTACAAAAGCGCCCTAATGTTCTCATTTTCCCTCTTCATCAGCTCAAGTATTTTGTAAGTGCTTTTTATAATTTTAGCAAAACTTTGCTGAAATACCCCTTAGAAATATTGTGTTACTTTCTTTCCTGTACTTTAACCTTGGAGATTCAGAAAGTGGGAGGGCTTTATTATTTATATTAATTTTTCCTCTCTGGCTCCCAGATGTCTGTTTAAAAATGCTCCCGAATGCTGCTTGGGAAGTGATTAATCATTTTTCAAAGCAATTCACATTTAAAGAATAGCCCTGTAACCAAATATTACCACCTTCATTTTGTAGTTCAGGACTATTTAAAGAATATTTCATTATTTTTCTGACTCTAGCTTAAGAATAAAATTGACCCAGCCCATCCATAAGTTTTAGCTAAGTTTGGAATAAATTTTCATGCACGACTTTGGCAGAACTGATTGTTTTTGAGACAGTGCACTCCTGTGTGTATCTCTGTCTGAATCACGAATAAGCACTCTGACTTCATAGTTAGCATTGGTTGCAGGATGCACAAGTTTCATGAGGCGTTATGATCCAAATGGTGCTTTAATTCCCACCCCTAAAAGCCATGTGTTGTGAGGGGTGCTTATGCCTCCTGATCAGGAGGATTCAGCCTTGTCTGGGAGCCTGAGTTACCCCTAGAGGCAACGGGGAGAGGCTCTCTCGTTGAGTGCCTTAGTCCAAAGTCCTCACCCAGTTTGGGAGCTTTCCTTTGTCACCTTTGTCTGTCTAGAAAGATTAGAAATCTGATTTGGATATCTTAAGTGGGATAACCAAAGGCAGATAGTATAAATACTCCTTTTAAAGACTGAACAGCTGAGAATTCAGCTAACTTAGTTAGATGAAGGCAGCAGTGGATTCCAGGGTCCAATAGAAAAATTCAAATGCAAAGTAAAAATATCCTCTTGCTTAATGATGAGTTGACCTTCTTAAATATAAGCTAAGCTTGTCACAAAGTTTGAAGTATTTCTCCTGGGACACTTACTAATGAATGGAACTATTCACTGCTTCTGGCTGCCATACAGACACCACGCTTCCAGCCAGTGGAGGAGGGTCAAGGATGGGCTTCGTGTGGCAGTGTGGGGATGATAACATGTGAACTAAGAAAAACTCCCCAAAAAGCAAGCCCCGAGCTGCAGTGACCCTGGTGAACACAAGTATCAGCAAAATCTTTCCTTTTTATTTATTAGCAGAAATTGCAATGATTGTGTCTCCAAGCCTTTTTTCCCCTCTTTTGTCTGTGTATAATTGTTATGTTGTTTGCATACTATATTATTTTAAAGAGCAAAGCTGTTAAAAAAACTAATCTGTTTCAGTTTTATTGGTGGATTTGGAACCCCCTAAAATAAATACGTTTTCAAAGGCAATTCAAAAAGAGTTCTTATTTCCAACCACTCGTCAGCTTTTTATTTACGATATTCTTCTGGGATAGAGCCTACTTTCTCAAGTGCAATCTATGTATATTTTTTTTGTTATCTCAGTTAAATGCAGCTTTCTTAGCAGTACTTTTTACTTTATGCAGTATATAATGTGTCTTATCTTGATGAAAAAATAAATACTGCTTTTGAAAGAAGATACTCTGAGTGATTATTCATAGTTTGGATGGAGAAAAACCTGTTATTTACTGAAAGACATTTCCACAACATGACACCATCCTCACAAGGTCTCCTTTTGAATTTTAGTAGTCATTCCCAGGAGCATCAGGGAAGGACCAAAGTGCAATTTCAGGATAATTGAGTTTGAACCCCCGAGCTGGCAGAGCTGACAGCTTCCTTGAGGAGCAGCAGTGTGACAGCAGCACTATGTTTCTTAGAGCTGGATTAGAGCCCCCCTTCTCCATATTTGGTGCTGATCTCAGCCCCTGCAGGCTTGGCTTGGCTCCATGAGCAGTGTCCTCACTTGTCTTGCTATAGCTGCTCCTTCCTGCCAGAGGAAGCTGCTGCAGAAGCTCTGCATCTCACTTGAGCAAGGGCAGAGCTAAGCATGCAATGTGTGCAGGGCAGCTGAAGGAGCCTAAGGCCTCTCAAGGTAGGCAAATTTGAGCTGTGCTTCTGAGTTTGGGCATTTCCTACAGCTTTGCCAGAAGCAAATTTTGCTGTGTTGTAGCAAATAATAACCTTCATAGCTTTGGTAACTACTTTCAATTTAAGGTTCTTGTGTAAGCTGAAGCTGCCTTAGGCCTTCACTGGACCTTGGATTGAATAAGAACATGAAATTTTTGCTCAATTGATTATTCACAAGCTAGATCCCGTCTGTTAAGGGAAATAGAGATAGCATGCAGTAGTCTGGGAACCCAGCTTTGTAGTCTGTCATCATGCATGAGCACCTTTTTCTGTACAAAAAATGCCACTGATCTGAAACAGTCAGCCATTCAGATGAGTGTATTTATCTCCTTTGGTTTGGTCCTTGTTACTCAGAGACAAAAATTACTACATTTTTTTACTTTTTTTTTTTTTTTTTCTAAAGGCAGTCAGAAGAGACATTTTCAAACAAAGGAATCATTTCTCTTATGTAGAGTGAACAGGGCCACAGTTAATGGGTAGAGGAGATATTTTTTGGAAATACACTGAATACACTTCGTAGACAGCAGCTCAGCAACTGCAGAATGTTCAAGGATGGCATAAAGCTCCTCCCACCTGGCATTTCTGCACACCTCCATAACTAATGACTGGCTAACATCAGTTTGTCCTTGTGCTCTCAGGACAAGAAGTGTGTGAGTGAAAGTTTAATAAATCTGAAACTTGGAAAGCAGCTCTGTATCCCTTCACCTGTAAAAGTACATGGTTCACAATGTCATTCAGGAACTCACCATCACCTTTTTCTAAAAGTAGTGTGTTTTTTAAACATTCATTTTCTCCTTTTGGAAGAACACGGAATTTTCCTCTAGCTAATTTTAAGATCTGTAGCAGCTGTAAAAATTCTTGCCTGTAAATTCAGTTAAGATTTCTCTTGCTCTTGTCTGGAGTGCATTGCCCATACACACTGCTTCCTGTAATGTAAATTCAGCAGATGTCAAACTTATGCTCCCAGGGACTCCAGTGCAGCACATAATGAGAATTTAGAAATCAGTATTCCTGTCTCTCATTCTAGGAGTTTTAACTTTGTTTATTGACATTCTTGGTCAAATATGCTGAAATACATAACATTCATAGTTTATTTGGTCATTTATTGACAGGCTATGAAAATCTGCTTTAAGTGTTGAAAGGCCAATTTCAATTTTCTACTTCTTTTCAAAGAATCATAGAATGGCTTGGGTTGGAAGGGACCTTAAAGATCATCTAGTTGCAGATACTTCTCCTGGAAATGGAATTTCCAAACCGGCAAATGTTCTGCTATGAATAATAGGAGGGAAATATTCTAGGTTCAGTCTGTCTTCTAAAATTGATTTGACTTTAGATGGTCTGAAATTCTTGTAGCAAAAAAGTATATTTCAAAGCTGAGTTTATATAACCTGATTTTTGAAACTGAGTTTCAAAACCTCATCTATATATTGCTTATAGAAGCTTGCCGTGGCACAGACATGCTTTAATAAAAATGGAAATACTTATGTAATAACAGTGAGTGTGTTTGATGCTCCAATTTCAAGCTGACAAAGATTTTTGCTTCACTTGAAAGAATTTCCGTTTCAGAACTAATACAAAGCAAACAGGATAAAAATGACTGGATACTTTCAAATATTTTGACATAAAGGGTCAAATTCTCTGACATAAGAAAAAAGCCCTCAACTTTTATTCATTGCATTTCCTTAGAAAAATAATAAGAGCAGAAAACCTTTTTGTTCTGAGTTTGGAGAGTATCATCTCAAGTAGGGGGATACACTGAAATGAGCTCTCATATTTCAGTCTGAAATCAGTTCACCCTTTCTAAGATGAAGGTGGTCTGGAGAACCACCCTTCACGTCAATGCAATTCTGTCAAATCTTTCCATGTGCTCCCATTGTCGTCACTTTTTGTCAAAAAATAAATTCATTTGTTTTGATAATACTGTATTTCTACTTGCATGTATTATGGGAAGAAAGAGCCCTCTCCCAAAATGGAGAACGTTGAAGAATCCCAGACTTGCTGAGGTGGGAAGAGACCTCTGGAGATGGTCTTGTCTTCTGTTCAAAGCAGAGTCACCTACAGCACTACAGCAGTGCTCAGTCCTGTCCAGTTGGGTTTTGAATTTCTACAAGGATGGAGACTCAGCTGTTTTTACTAGACTTTATGAAGAGGAAGGGTGAGGCACTAGTTTTGACAAACTGTAGGAAGACAGAGAAAAATCTGACAAACTCTTGGACCTCTGCTGAGGTCTGTGGCTCATGGAAGACTCTCCGGTCTATGATGACCAGGCCTTTCTCCCTGCCTAGGGTAGCTCCACACATATCCAACAGAATCACCAGGACTGTAAATTCCAGGATCAGAAGGAGTATCTTTGGTGGTGTAGGGAGAGGGGCCAGAGATCCATGCTGGAGGACTTTTCCCCCAGGGTACAGTAATAATTTTTTAGCTTTACATGACTAAAGGCTTCTGCCTGCTCACAAGAAGGAGCAGAGGGACACATGGCACAGCAGGGAGCCCCAGTCACCTCACCAGAGCATGGAGACCCCAACACTCTCACTCCAGGCTGCCCTGGAAAGTCTCAGGGATGTGGGATACCCATCACCACAAGCCAAGAGGAGAGGGTCTCCATCACCTCACAGAGGGAGGGGTGGCCAGTGCCAGGGGACCATCATGGGAAGGCAATTGCATCAGCCTCCATCCGGGAGCCATCACAGAGGCCCCTCATGCATCATGGAAAGACTGGAGACTGCAGTTATTTTGCAGCTTCCAGACAGATCCTCTCATTAAGGCATAGGAAAGCATTTGTCCAGCTTTCCTGGAACAGACTGGTTGGATGCAGCACAGAGCAGAGCCCCCCAGAGCATCTTCCTGAACTTGTAGAGCACCTGATGTAAGAGACCTTCATTAAACTGTTCTGATACCCAACAGATGGCATTCATTGCAACCTTTACATCAAAATACCAACCCCTGGATTCTGTTGCTAATTTATTTCAAAAGGTCAGGCAAGGATTTGTGTGCCCTCAAGGAACTGATTGTGTTATAGGAAGCTTCACTTTCAGTATTCAAATAAATCCACATAGGAAAAATGCTGCAATTTTCTTTGTTAAACTGTATCCGAGCACCAATTACACAACTGATTATTAAATGAACATAAGCCATGCAGGCTTGCATGAAGAAGACTAATTGTTTTTTTCAATTAAAATAAAGACACTTGGGTCCAAATTAAGACCCTGACAAGAAAAGGTAAGCAAATTAGTTTCACTGGAAAATGCAGCTACTGCATACCTGAAATCATCAGGAGTGAACAAGTCAGCAATTTTAATAATCAAAATGGAAGTATCCCTTGAAAAGTCCTTCTACATAAAGCTAATTCAAGGAACAAATGAAAACTAGTCCTTGCATTTTAATATCATTGCTGACTGCAATGAGCTATGGCTAGCATCATGAGCTTTTTATTTTATCTGAGTATATAATTTCTTCTGTCTGACAAGCATTTTAAGAAGCTACGCAACTTTCATCGAGTATCAAACTGCTGTTCTTTACCCCTCCCAAAAGTGCTTATTGAATTGTCCAAGCTCCCATGGACACGCAAGTCTATACATTAAAAAAAATACAGCATGTTTAGAATGATTGGTGGGTTTGTGCTCAGGGTGTTTTCTTGTGGCTGATGTGTTTAAAGGCAGCAGTTGGCTTTTAGTTTCCAAAACACCATGTTGAATATTCATGTAGGACCCTACTGAATAATCGACTACCATTGGCAAAGTAATAACCCACCTATCAGCTGAAAGTGATAACCCACCTATAAACCATGTTTTGAGGCATCTGCTAAGTGAACTGTTCCTTCCACTGACACCTCCTGCCTTTTCCACTGTATCCGGGCACTAAACCAGATTAACATTACATAAACTGCAATGTCTGATCCCCTGAGACAATGACCTTCAGGGACATGCAAATAAACACTCAACAACTGGTTTGACCAAAGAATCAACCTGACATTTTTTAGCTTATCAAAGTGAAGGCTGGCACACAATACTGTTATTTACTCTTTATAAAATGTGTGTAAGCCATATGATTATGCAGTATAAAACAGGTAAAAAGTTCCCTGTAGATAAATGCTGGAACTTTTAAAACACCATTCTAAAGTCTTTAACTCAAAGAAAACTTATGGATGCTGAATGCCCTAGAAAAAACAAATTATCTAGGTAGTCCTTAAAAACTGCAAAGGACCTTATGAACTTTCCTGCATGTAGAGCACCTGATAAGGTACCAAATAACAGAGAAACTCGCTGTACAATAGTGTATGATAATATACTCTAAAGTTGTAGTGATCTTTCTGGTCTCAGGAAGTTTCCAGAGTAATTTCTTTACCTTCATGTTGTTCCAGGTAATTTCTTTACCTTCATGTTGTTCTGTACCTTCATGTTGTTCTTTACCTTCCATGTTGTTCCTCTCCTCAGTTTAATAAAAAAATGCAAGAATTTTCTGATCAAATGCATCTTGGGAACTCATCTGTGTATGTATAAATATAGCCACACACACATATATATATATTAATAATTTCTTTTCATATACAAGTATATAATCTTTTCCATAACTCCCCATTTAAAAATAGGCAGAAGAAGTTCAAATCCTCCACCAAGATAAAATTCATCAGCAGGCAAAGAGATATATTCTTACACTATTGATAAATTTCCTTTCTTAAAAATCACTGAAGTCTTTTAATACAAGTGCTCTGGAAGACAGTCTCATTTTTCTCCCAGTCCTCTCTTCCAGACTTTCATTGTTCACACAAGAAATCCTGAGATGTCTGCTCAGCAAAGCTACTGAAGATTGTTAGTTGTAGTTCATTGAAACTCTTCAGCTGAATTTCTTTCTGTGAATTCTTGGCTTTTCTGCACAAGCCTTGAATGAGTGCCAACAGCTATGCTTTGTCTTTTGAATGCTTAAAACTACAAGACATCAAAGAAATGTGCCTTTGATAGAGAGATCCAGTTCACAAGAAAGAGGAAATGCTGCATATACCTCTGCCAAGGTCTTTGAATTAGGCATTGCTGTTGACCTCAGATACCTGTCAGAAGAACCCCAAGGTCTTACTGTCTCAAGATACAGAAAAGCCTGAAGATCTTAGGGAAATGGTGAACTGCATGAAAGCATTAACACTTCCTTGCCTCATTTCACTTGCAAGCAGCAACACCTTGAGCTGTAACTCCTAGAAAACCTTCTAGCACTATCATTTTCATCTAAGGTGATAATTTGTCTCAGGTTCATAGGGCCACAACCTGTGGAGAGAGGAAACCTTAAATACGTTATCTAATATGTACTACTGCAGTCTTGACAGAATGGGAAAAGACACACCGAGGATGAATTATGAATGTAAGCCTTTTTTCCTCTAAAAGCAGCAAGAAAATCAATCTAGCTTTGAGACTCTGCTTCAAATCTGTATCATGATTGCATATTGTTTAACAGTTGTCAGCACTGGATAATTAACTGAATCTTTGGCCCCGAAACCTAGCATTGTTAAGATGTCTGGTAAGACATTTCTGGCTCGGCCTTTCATCCTCTGACAGTCACAGGAGAGAATCAGGTCCATGCAGGGCAGCTTCCCTGACCATAACACAAATACCTAAACCAGGTCAGGGAAGGAGAACAGAGAGAAAGAAGCGCTCCCTTGTCAAGGTCACCCAAAAGCTTGCTTCAGAACAACTTCTACAGCTTCAGTTCTTAATGTATGCAACTAATTAGAGGGTGGTACCATAAGAAATAGGGACTGGTGAGACGTGGAAAGAGCAGCTCATTCAAGCTAATGTAGAGGGTTACTAATTCTTTTTGGTGAAGGTTGATTTGTTTGATACCAATAGATACGTTTGTAGATGGAAGGGTGAATAATTGGACTGAGTTGTCACTGGTAACTAAACACACCTCTCCCTGGGCTTTGAATAAAGGTCATCTAGATTAACTGCTCCTACTTAATTGTGTAGCCATTCCCCATCTCTTCCTTCTAAAACAGTGGTTTTACGTGCTATTGCTACACAGGCCTGAACCGGAATAGGATGCTAAATGCTGTCATATTTGTTAAATATGGTCTTGAGGTAGCATTTATGACCAGAATGCATATATTGGCATGCTCTGTAGACAAAAAGGTAAATTCAAGCACAAGCACACTACTGCATTGCAAATAAATAATTTTCCTCTTTGAAGAAAATCACTGATACAATGCTCTTTATTCACACTGCCTAGTCCAAGGCAGTGTTTGCCAACTAAACTGGCCATGATGATTACCTCATCCATTATTTCACACTAAAATCTGTTGAAACTAAAAGTAAACAACAGATCACTGCTAAGTCCTCTCCCATATCTATTGGCAAGCAATACTCTCTGTTCTTTCCAGTGATGACTGAATGGCAGGATGTAATGTAACAAAAAAGTCATAAAAACTGCAGAAAACAGAAACTTCCTGTCTATTAATTCTGAACTGTCTCTTAATTCTGAACAGTTAGGACAGAGTGAAGCAATGGGCAATTATAAAGTACATTCCATCTAATAACAGGAAGACTGAGTTCCCCTAAAATAATTATTACAAGAGAACGTACAAGTGGCTGGGAGACTTACCGTGCCCAACTATTGTTTGGAATTTAGCTGAAATGGATTGTGTGAGGCAGAGGAAGCTATAGAAATTCCTCTTTTCTTCGGGAAGGATGGCAGATGGATTTATCACGCTTGCAGAATACTAATTCTATTCAGGCGTACAATGTCATATATCATGTCATTCGTGGTGTGGATCATTACAATTGTTTAGATAGGTAGTTCTACAGCAAAATCCCGATCTCTAAACTCCCAGGTTTAGTTAGGCTACATGCTTAAATTCACAGCTTTGTGTTTCTGACTATTATTTCTACTCCAAAACAACCAGTTTCCTCCAGGTTTTTCAGGTCCCTCTGTATCAGGTATTCTGCAGAAGCAAAATTTTATTTTAACCCCATGTCCAGGACAGTTTTTTTCCCCCAGTGGATTCACAAGATAATTGATTCTGGTCCACAAAGAAACAGTTATTCTTTCTGTGGTAGTCCTGCTGATTATTTTACATTAGATCTTGACTGCAAGAAAGTTATTTTGGTGAAATGACAAGGCAAAAACCTCTCTGTGGAATTCAGAACAGTCATGCTTCACTTGAGCTGAAGTTTTCAGCTTGTGCCGAGTATTTATTTACATGCATCAAAGTGACATCACCACAAGCTAGAAAAAACATTCTAAAAGCCCACATCCAAAAGCAAACACAAATCAGAGTTTCAGTTTCCCCAGTTTTCCTAATGTATCATATTATTTGAAAAAATAGTGAAGCTTAGAATATGTTGATACCTTCTTCACAAATACTTATGTTCTGTAGAGGCTTTCCTGAGTTGTTGAAGATAAAATCCAACCCAAAACCATTTTTCTGAGAAAACAGCTTATTTTTAAACAGGTTCATTTCCAAGATGTGCACATCTGGTGATTTGCAAGCCTTGGTTGCACCTACTGTCCCTGCAGCAATCAAACCTCATCGGCATCGGCCGGTGCTCATTCTGAGCAATAGGTGCCAATAAAACCTGCCAGAAGAGGCTGAACTCTGGAGCACTCAAGGAAACTGTAGATGTTGCAGATGTAATGACAGAAAGCTAGCCCTCACAGGGTTGTTTTTCTTTAAGAGACATAGATATGCTGATTCTGGTTTCAGAAAAATTAAAATTAAAATATTTATCTTGTAGCTGTCTAGTGTAGCTGATTATAAATTCCCAGTCACGTTAAAGACAAACTGGATATTGAAAATCACCTTTGAAATTCAGGATTTTTGTAGACTCCTAATGTGTTCATTTACTCAATGCTGGGCCCACTGAAGTGTGTGATTCATTAGTAAAAAGCCCAAAGAAATAATTCAGCAGGATATTATGGACAGGATAAGCAATATGAATTCGAGAAGAGATGTTAAACTGAGAAACCATGGTGCAGTACGCCTGATGGGAGCTGTGCAATGACCAAAAGCTCTGTTGATTAACTCCACATGACATTCAGGTATCGCAGAGGGTAGAACTGAACTTATTAGTTGAGGAATGGGTCAAGGAGTATGCTATAAATTATGCTTTTGGTCTCTCAAAAAATCTTCCATGTTTCTTACTGTGCTAAAAAAATCCTGGATTGCAGAGAAACAAATGATAGAAGCGTTGCAGGAATTAAAGTGCAAGAGAGTTACTGTGGCATCTTATTTCTAGTGCTGTATTTCTTAGCAGCACTGGCAGCATGATAGAGAAGATGCCATTTGATTTAGTGCTGCTTTCATACTGTAGAGAAAGACTGGATTGATTTTGTTTTGATCCAGTAAACTGAGACAGATTCTAAACACTAAAACAAATTTGTGCTGCAGTTTATTTCTCAAAACATTTTTTTTAATTATAGACAGTAAATATCATAAGTGAGCTTAAAAATAATCACCTGAGCAGTTTTTGAGACCGAAAACAATATTATCCAGAAAGGCCACTTACAAGAATTGTTCCACAATGCGGTAGAAATATTTATATACATAATATATAAAGCATCAGTTTTCTGCAGTTAAAAGTATTTTGGGTTTAAGGTATACCTTTAAAGAAAAGGAGAAGTGCCTGAGGAATATAAGGGTCCCAAAGCTGAAAGGTGAGAAGAAAATTCATCATAAGCTGGAAAACAGATTGTGTGTTATTAATTCTGGTTTGGTTTCATGGATCTGAGCATGTCCAGAGGGTACAGCTTCAACCTCTGAATCTCAAAGAGACCTGCTCACAATGGAATTTCAGCAAAGCTTGTGTGTGCATGCTCAAGTTAATTTCTTGAAGGTAATGAGGTTTAGTAATGTGTCACTTTGACTTAGGACGGTTTGTACTTCATCCAAAAAGCGAAATTCCAGTATCTTTGATATCAGCCTAGTGGACTTCAGCTTCTTCTGCTTCACCTCAACACGTTGCTAACACATAGTCATGAAGAGAGCTACACCATGGAAGTATCTGGATTAAAATTAACTGAAAAGAAAGGAAAAAAAGCAAACCCATAACTCAGAATTATCACTTTAAGCTGTTAGGAAAGGGTGGCTGGGGAAGGCAGTATCAGTTCTTTCCCTGACAGCATAGTGCAAAGCTAATTCTTCTTCAGCTGAAAGTAAATTCTTTATCATAAATTAGGTAATTGTAATAATTAAATGTTTTAGCTAGCTAAACTCAAGTTTATTGGTAACCCTTTAAGGAAGGAAGGAGGGAAGGAGGGAGGGAAGGAGGGAGGGACGGAAGGAGGGAGGGAAGGAGGGAGGGAGGGAAGGAGGGAGGGAGGGAGGGAGGGAGGGAGGGAGGAAGGAAGGAGAGGGAAACAAAAAATATAAAAATCCAATGCCTAAGGAGAGAGCCCCAACTGCAGAAGATTATGCCTTTGCACGGACTTGCAATGGCACAAAGTGAGACAATTCTGAAAAGCTGTAAAAATCCTGCAAGTTGAAAGAAGCAAGTGTTCTGAAAATGATCAATCTTGCTTTAATGCACTTTTGATTACAGCTTTGTGATCCGAGCAACACCACCTGCAACGAGGAACAATAGCCAGACCAGGAATTAGTGTTATTAATAAAATGTGATGTTTTTTCTTGTTTGAATATTCATAGCAGAACATGCAGGCATTTAAATATGTAATTAAATGTTACCTGCCACCCCTGCTGACTGCACAGTAAATAGTGCCAATTTTTCAACAAATTTTTTTGAGTAATGCTGTGCTGCAGTCAGCAAATTATTCTTAAAACTCTGCAGTCAGAACAAACACACTGTAAGTTTTACAGTCTTTAAAAGAAGTAGAAACTTTAACCAACTTATTAGTTGCCAAAAGCATACATTATCACTTTGAATTTTGAAGTAAGATTCAACAGCTTTCCAGATAATAAATACTATCTGAGCAGTGCACACCAGAGCCTTCCACAGAATCTGCAGAATTTTACTACACCAGGAGGGGTGTGCTTTATAGCCAATAAAAGCATGATTTCATTAAGGAATTTTATCATATGCAACATTACATAAACTATTTCTTTTTTCACTGCAAAAATTCCCACTGAGATCAATTGGGCAACTATCCAATTCCCAGGCTAGGAATTCTATGTAACAAAAAGAATATGAAACAGTAGAAAATAGTTTTATTTCAAACAAATTATGATTTGAAGCTAGTGTCTGGCATTGCCTTGTGAAGGATCCTGTTTCCCCACTGAAGTCCAAAGTTGTGGTTCCATAATATAAAAAGGCCTCTGAGTGCTCTCAGGCACTTATGTCAGGACTCTTCTATGCCAGAACATTGCTGAGGATTGCAAAAGAAGCTCCACATCAAGGAGAAGCAAGTTTTTCTGGGTAGCACATCCCAAGTTACAGGAAACAGCTGAGAAAAAAGTAAGGTCTCAAGGAAACAGCATGAAGCTGAGTTGGGGGAGGTTTAGGTTGAACACCAGGAAAAGATTTTTCACCCAGAGGATGATTAGGCACTGGACCAGGCTCCCCAGGGAAGCTGTCACAGCACCAGCCTGGCAGAGTTCAAGGAGCATTTGGACAATGCTCTCAGGCACATGGTTGACACTTGGAATGTCCTGTGCAGAGCCAGGAGTTGGACCCAATGATCCTGATGGGTCCCTTCCAACTCAGGATATTCTATGATTCTGTGATTCTTTGAAAACTAATGGTATTGCACTGTGTTATTTCTATGGACAGCCAGTTGTCCTTCCCACATGCAGTACCTGCATGTATCTTCTTTAATCCAGTGATTCAAGGTCTCTAGGTATTTTTGTACAATTACAAGAAATTAAAATCTTGTGCATGTGATCTAAATGAAAGCTCTGTAAGTGCTTATACACTGTGATGGAGTCAGTCCTGACTAACTGAGTAAAATCGAGGTTCATTTAATTTTCTATTTTGATTCTGAATTTTTTTATTGAGTTCTGCCATCCCTCTAGATATTCCTTCTGATTCTTTCCTCTCTGATTCTATAAAAGATTTCTCTTTTTGTCACCTGCAGTTTCAACTACAATTAGATCATTCTTTGTTTTATAGTTTGGATAAACCACATGTCTTTCTAGGGTGCATTTTGATAATTTCCACCAGTGTCCTCTCATCATGCCCATACAGGAGGAAGGATAACTCTGATATTTGGAGGCACTCTCATTCTTAAAACGACCAAAATGTAGAATAGAAATGAGTAGAGCAAAGATGTATCTAAGTTACCACAAAGAATTTAGATTAGATATTTGACAGCAACTGATGAACTTTACTGGATCTGAGGTTATGGAAATGAGTAGGAGACAGCTTTCATTTCATTGCAGAACATAAAGAAGGAACATATTTATTCAAATTACACTTAAGCATGGAAGTTTGAAATTCGTGTAAACCACGAGATCCCTCTATAGTCAACGGGGTGAGATTCAGTTGACCAGGTGAAAATGTCCATAACATAAGCATTCACAAGTAAATCACTGATAAGAGCATCCCATATATGAACAAGAGATAGAAACAGTCAACCTAAGGATTTCTACATTTAGTCAGAAAAATTATGCACTGAAACTGCTTATTTCCTTATGGCAATTTTAACAACATGGTCAATCTCTGCACTGTAGACCTCTAAAAACAGGTGAGATGAATCCCACTGTAGCAGTCAAAGGTGCTTTTGAGGTGGGAAGAAGTACCCATTGGACAAAGTTGTGTGTGGCTGGAGCTGAGGTTCTCTGTTCCTATCTTCCTGTCTTCCTTTACTGAATTTAGTAATGCAATACAATTTCTACCCTAGACATCTGTTAAGTATCTGACTGTAGAAATTAGTGCACTATCTGGACTCCATACAAGCCATAAATTTCATGGATAATAGGATATTTAATCATAAAAATTTAGTACCTAAGTCCATATTCAAACTAGTGTTTTCTCTATTCTTTCAAAGTTACTGAGTTCACCCAGCTGTCTTTTTTTTTTCTGCAGGAAGCATATGTTCCCAACACTTAGATCTTAACTGTCTGTTTTTAAGAGGTCTATTGAGTTTAAAAATATGCAGTGCCAGTGTAATCTGATACATGTGAACAAACAACAAAGTATTGACTGGGAAATAATGTAAACCAGATAACAGTTGTGAATTCTCTGCAAGACTGTAAACACGATACCCAGAGGCCAGTACAAAAGCAGTCTTGTTAATGTCTTCATCGTTGTCCCATATATGGAGAAGTAAAAACTTCAGCATATCTTTAAATGACAATGCATAGGCGGTGAAAAAAGGAAGGCACTATGAACATAGTGCATTATAAAATCTCAGTCCAGAAGGATCCTGAGTGCTGTCCAGCACAAATCACATGAATTTCAGTAGTAAGAAGTAAAAATCTCTGTGCCCAGGTGGACTAACTCAGTCCATCACAAGCTGGGAGATGACAAGCTGTGTAGCAGCCATGACCAATGGACAATTACTGCTGGCACCAGGCTGAACATCAGCCAGCTGTGTGCACTCAGTGCAAATAGTGCAAGCTGCATCCTGAGATACATTAAGGTGATTGTCACCAGCTGAAGAGAAGGTGGTGTCCACACACATGCACCACTGATGAGACAACACCAGGAATCCTATATCTAGATTTAGCCTTCCTAGTTCAAGAAAAACATTGACTTACATATAGACCTGATGCATAGGAAAAGTAGAAATGATGGAGAACTTAATTTTCAGAAATTAGTTAAGTAATTTCAAGGCCTTTTAAAAGTGTACCACTTACGGAAATGGCAACTTATTTGTATCCTCTTCCTCTTTTTCTACCTTCCTTCCCCCAGGGTAGATCAACAGCTAGATAAGACACATAGTGAGAGGAGATCAGTTGCCTGAACACTGATACTCAGAAACACATTTCTCAGATGCTCTGTGGTATCTGAGAAACCCAGCTGGGACCAGCAGATGTGAAAAGAAGGTCTGTAGAGTCCTAAGACCTTCTGGAAAGGCAGCTTGAAAGCAGTATTTAGAAGACTGCATCCCACCCTATTAGTCAAATAATTTATTGTAATTCTGAGAAAACACAGTGGCAGCATACTGATTATTAAAACATAAAATTTCAATATCTCATTTAAAACAATTTTCAGGCTCTTAGGGTACTTCTTCAAGTATTTGTCATCAAACACATTGAAAAGGATTTATTAATATCCTGGAGCGCACAACTACATTTTAACCACCATTTTCCTTTAACCCTGTAATCTGTGTATTCAAGACTGACACCAATGATTATAAATAGCAGTCATCCAAATTAATAACTGTAATACTAAAAATTTGGGAAGAAAAGGAAGAGACAGGATTATCTGGGCAGGGTTATTATTTGCTGGTGTACAACTCAGAATTTGAAGGAGAAATTAAGTATCTAAAGAAAAAGACAAGCATAGGGTTTTTTTAAGATGTGTTGACAGGCTGCTTCAGCAGTTTTAAGTGTTAAAAAACCAGACCTAATAATAGTTAAGACATAAAAAAATATTTCTTGTGAAAGCCTCAAATTCACAATGAATTAGATAAATAGGTCTTATTATACCCATGCTCCAGAGACAAAAGAGTTTCAAGAGTTGCCACAGACACTGAGGAGATGTAGGGATTTATCTGAGTCTAGGGACTTCTGGAACTATTCATTATTAATTCCACCTATACTGTTTGCCTTCCTTTGGTCATTTTCTGGGTTTTGTTTTATTTATTTGTTTATTTTTCTAAAATCAAGAAACCAACAAAGACATAAAAAATTTAACTCAATCACTATTTATTATACCCAGTAGGAAGCACAAACACAGATACACTGGTACACATTTGCACATTCTAGCTGTCAGTTACACTAATTAATCTTTGTGGGGTCTTTTTCCTGAGATGTTTTGGTTCTGAGTTTGGTTAGATTAAACAGAAGAAAATATTCTCATTAATTCAGATCTTTTGCTTTACCTAGCATTCACAGAGAATTTATTGGACCAAAATAATGTGAACATCAGTCCCACTCGGTTTCATTGCCTGGAATGAGAACCCATTCATAGAATCAGCTCTATGAATGACTTCCAAAAAAACATTAAAAACTTAGTAGAGGTAAAGACAACAGTGAGATAAAATCTCCTTAGATAGGGATGCCAAATATTTAAAATCACACTTGAAACATCAACCCAAATACTTGAACCTATATACATTCCCCAAAACAGTGTTAGCTTTTTAATATTTCTCTTCAGTGCTACAGCCAGTGAAAAGCAGCTGCTAACTCTGTGACATTTAGCAACGGCACTTCCACCTTTAGGGAATTGAGATTGATTTTCCACAGCTACCAGTGTAAATACCTTTTACCTGGGAGCATACAATGATACCAAGGTCAGAGGGTTTGAGGGCAGCAACTTTTACAGGGTTGGACTTCAGCCATGTGGTCATTACAAGTATCAATTAATGTCTCCCATTTTACACCCTGAAGTCACCTGCAATTTCAAAACAGATTAAGCAAAGTGGTCCCTGCACATTCATGGGGGCAATTCTCTAAAGTCAAGTATCAGACTCAAAAGAGTCTGTCAGAAGGCAAGACATAAATCAAAACTAATAAAAAATTACCACTGCACTTAGCGCTGGTTCTGCAGTCATCACATGATACAGCCAAAATATACTGTTCCCTTTAATCCTGCTGCTGTTGCTTTTTGGGGAAAGTGGGCTTATACAAACAAGAAAAGGAAGCTGACCTGCTTGGTGGATAGGCTTCTAGCAGGGCCATATTGGTATTTCCATTTTTAAGAATATTTTAGACTTCCATTTCTCGTTTTCTTCTCAGTATCCCACCTTGTCTGAAGCAATAATTGCTCTTAGGTAGACAATTTACACACAGCATGCACCTCCTCTCCATCACTATTTTCTCCACATACCTTTGAAACTCTGAGTGTCTTCTACTGTGAACCTTCAGTATCATTCAGCCAGACAAGAAGAAGGCAGCAGAAGAAAAATTTTATATGGCACTGTAGAAACCAATGCAGAGGAAATTCTTCTCGTACACAATGTAATGAAACACCTAAGGACACACAGAAATAATTTACCATCCCTGTCTTGAAATATAACCCTTTGGATCTGAGAGCTGAGAACATGAATACTTGTATGTGGGAAGTTGACTCTGACTGGACACCAGGTGCCCATCAAAGCTTCTCTACCACAATCTCTGCAACTGGACAGGAGAGAAAAATTATAATAGAATTCTCATGGCTTAAAATAAGAAGAGAGAAATATCACTCACCAGTTACTGTCATGAACTTAACTGACTCGGCTTAGGGATATTACTTGAATATATTACTAATCAAAATCAGAGTACAATAATGAGAAGTAAAACAAATTTTAAAAACACCTTTCTACCACCCCTTCCTCCTTCCTGGGCTTCACTTAATTCCCATTTCTCTGTCTCCTCCCCTCCAGTGGCACAGGGAAATGAGAATGGCATTTATGGTCAGTTCATACCATGTTGTCATCTTCTGCTGCTTCCTCCTCAGGGGAGGATTCTTTCCCCTGCTCCAGTGTAGGATCTCTCCCTCAGGAGAAAGTCCACTATGAACTTCTCCAATGTGACTCCTTCCCACAAGCTACAGTTTTTCATGAACTGCCCCTGCATGGGTCCCTTCCACAGGGTGAAGTCCTTAGGAATAAGTCCTCCAACGTAGCCCCCTGCACAGGATCATGAGTCCTGACAGCAAATTTCCTCCAGTGGGGCACAGGAACCTTCTCCAGTGTGGGCTACCCACAGGGTCATAGCCTTCTTTTGGGCATCCGCCTGCTCCAATGTGGGCTTCCTCTAGGGGCTGCAGGTGGATTTCTGCTCTGTCATGGATTTCCATGGGAAAGCAGGGCACAGCTTCCTCACCGTGGTCTGCACCAGGGGCTGCAGAGGAATCTCTGCTCTGATGTCTGGAGCACCTCTTTCCCTTCCTTCTCCACTTGGGGTCTGCAGGGTTGTTCCTCTCACATGTGCTCACTCCTCTCTCTTCTGGGCACAATTATATTTGTGCAGTAACTTTTTTTCCTTCTAAAATCTGTTATCCCAGAAGCACTACCACCATTTCTAATTGGTTTGGCCCTGGCCAGTGGCCTTACTTCCATGTTGGAGCCAGCTAGCATTGGCTCTCTCAGACATGGGGGAAGCTTTTGGTAGCTTCTCACAGCAACTGCCCCTGTATTCCATCTCAGTTCTGAAATCTGTCTATGAAAACCCAATACACTGTAATACACTTTGGATACCCATACTTCCTTCACATCCTTCCCATCCTGTGCTGAATACCAGGCTGTCTGAAAGGGTGCATTGCCTCACACCTGAAAGCTTTCTATAAACTATTAGATACTAAAGTCAAGATAGGATTGAATACCTGCAGCGTCTCTCTTTTGTCAGTGGAAAGAAATTTGATTGAAAGATAATCAGAAAGTAATTTTTTGTATTCATGTTATCACATAATGTAAAACCCTGTAGGTGCTGGAGTTATACAGCTGATACAAATGAATAAACTAATTTACATATGAAATGTGGCTTCTTTAATTTTATGAAGAGGCAGTGGCTTAATGCCTTTATTATTCTTCTGAAGATGTTGCACTGGGTAAGATGTTTATCCAGAGTTATTGACTGCCCAGTAAAAGAATTTGAATTCAGAACTGTTAAAGGGGCAGACAAATCCACGTAGATATATTTTTGAAAATGAGTCTGCCAACTATTAAAAAGATGTAAGTGGAAAGGCTCAGAAGTGCTAATTATTTGAACCATTTAAATGGAAAGTGCTGGTTTCGTATTTAACATTTTTGCATTGCACTAATCTGTGCTGGCAGCAAAGTCAATAAAAGCTTTACATGGAGTCTGAACACAATGTGATTTTTCCTAGCCAGATAAATCTTCCCTGTCCCCACTATCCTTATTATCCTCCTGACAATGCATCTAACAATTTGAATAAATGTGTAATTGAGATATATGCTGCAGAGAGAATTTGCTCTGAAAACATTTTGCAGGAAACAGCCACAAGCAAAGGTTCAAGTTTTGTATGAGTTGCGTGTAGTTCTCATTGCTCTGGGGGACGGGAATCTCATCTAGAAAACAGGAATGTGCATCAGTCAGGAAACTGTTTGACTTCCAAATCCATTTCTGATTCCAATTCAGTAGCTGTAAGGCTTTCCTAAAGGAAAAAAAAAAAAGAAATCCAATTGCTAACAGCTGTGGGATTATCTCAGGTGTTTATTGCCTCTGTTCATCCTAATTGAAAACAAGAACAACAAAACCTGATCACAGGTATCACTTTGGATGAAAAGTGGAAATGAAATGGCAGAAACAAGAGGCAAAATTGACTGGATGAAAAATAGCAATTCCCTCATAATCTTCCCATGTAGGCTGCCAAGTCTTGCCCCAAAGGCACTTGCTAAGATGATAGCTATAAGAATATAAACCAAAAAGACTTCCTGATTCACTCAGTCCAGTCTCTTGGTGTTATATTCAGCCAAGTTATAAATTTCTCCTAATTATCCTTAACAAAATCTGCCTTAAAGAGTGTTGACTTTATTTCCCCAGTTGGAGGAGCTTTGGAAAAGTCTACCGAAGAGTCAGTCTTTAGAAGTTTAGGAAATTTCTTGTAAATTCTGACCTATTTTCATATATAACCAATTTATACCAATTAATTTTCCTGCAGAGAAGTCCTAGAGTTCAAATGACTCTTACCCACCCTGGAGAAATATTACCCATATTTTTACAATGAGCCGACATCAATTTATTTGCAACCCATCTTTAAGCCCTTTCTATAACCAGTAGCACCTTTGACCATTCCAAATCTCCTCAGAAGAGGTCTACTTTGGAAGGCTACTTATCAATCAGATTGCTGCCTAGGAAAAAGAAGCTTGGAATTTTTTTCCTTCTCAGTCTTTGGGGGTTTGAATTCCTAGTTCTTAGTTCTCTTCCCTTCCAAGAATATGCCCTAAGTTCACAAAAATGCCTCATCACTAGCAGAATTGGGGGTTTTACACAAGAAGGCAAGTCAAATTCCTGCTGACAGGACAGAGTATGAGAGGGAGCCTGACTCCTGCATGTTTCAGCTGACCTGAACATCAGCCTTTCCCTTCCCCATCAATAGAGAAGACTGTTGCTCAAAGTCAGGACAACCACCAGTTCTGACAGTAGCTGTGAAGAGTTAATGCCACTCTCTCTCTTGTCTTTAAATGTCACTGCAGTTCTATTACTGATATCCCATGAGTTGAGGAGGTGTGAGGAGACCCCTTCAGTCAAAGGCAATCATAGAAGTGTGGGACAGAGCACGTCAGCCTCAAAGCACCTCTCCAAACACCTATTCCTCAGCTGTTGATGCTGGTTCTGAGGGCTGTGTACCCTTGTTACTGTCCCAGCTCACTGGAAAGATGGTAATTTCCTTCAGCAGCACTACAGAGGGAATTTCTACACTTCTTTGTGAGATGGGAAGATCTATTCTTCTATCTATGCCTCTTGGAAATACTACAAGTAATGGGAAAAGTGCCAGTAGAGGTAAGTGAGTGGATAGTCAGGCTGGTCATTGGAGACAGAAGTCCTTTTCTTGTGAGAATCAGGAATTCTTGTCTTGAATTATTTATAAACTAGGTTTCTCCATCACAGATATTGGCCAGTCATCCTCTAGTAGCCTGCTTTTGATTCCTTCAGTTGAATTAAATACTATATAAGAACCAAGAACAGAGAATCAAATTTGGTCTGTACTTACCCTGTCCAGCCACCTGACCCCCACTATGTTTTCAAGGCTTATGTAGGAAGATAATGTAAGTAACACAGATCTGCATCAAAAGTCACATCTTTTCAGTGCACCAGCTCTAATGCTGCATTGCAAACTATCTCATTTGGTGAAATTACAGTACAATTAATGCCTACATTAAAATAGAATTTGCATTGGGGTACTTATGACATTCCCATTAAAATCACATTAGTTCATAATGATTAACACTCTTTTACTGAGCACAGAACAAATTAATCTGTGGATGCTTTGTTTTACCTGTGCCCAGGAAAACAACTTGAAGAAGTAGATAGGGGAATGCATTGTCTCTGTTGCAGATAACTATTCAGTGCCTGTTTCAAATCAGAGCAGGTGGCACATGAACCTTAACAGGATTCTGTGTAAACAAGAACACAAGAAATTAATAACTCACAAGAATGGCCAGGTGACACAATACCACACTTGCTTTCTCTGTGACTAAAAGAGAGCCAAGGCCATTTCCACAATTAGTGCATTAGATTGTATTTTTTTCAAGCAATGATGCTAATTATTTTGAATTTGCTGAAATTATTACTTTTCAGGCCTATGACAGAGGAGATCAATCAATGCTGAACCCACAAATCCTTCATTTCTTCAGCTAATGCTTAGATGCAATCCATTGGTGTGATAGTTCTGACTAAACTTTGCAGATTGCAACTCTTGAAAGCGAGGGGAAATAAAGCTGGTTTATGTTTTGGAGTATCTATCATACTGGGAGAAGCCGAGTGAGCAGGCACTGTTCACCCTGGAAAAGAAACTGGAAAACAGGTGATGTTGTCTACAGTGATCTGATGGAATATTACAGAAGAGATGGAGCCATCAGACCATCATGTTTTTCATGTTCCAGTCGAGATCAACATTAGCTTGTTAAGGCTGAGCCAAAAGTGACCCCAAAACAGCAGAAAAAGCTCTGCTAGCCAATAGCCAGCCCAGAAGCCTTTTATCATCTGCAGAAAATTCTTCTTTGACACTATTCTTTTGCCCAAATGACTGTAAAAAAAGAGACTATTGTCTCAGTACTTTTCATTTTGTTAGCTACTCGGCGATAAAATATTCAAGCCTACTGGTGGGAAAGTGGTGTTTCCTAGCTGAGGTATATTGTTTCTTCTCCAAACCCAAATCCTAACAATTGTTAAGCGAATAATAAAAAAAACTCACTCTGAGGCTAAAATAAGGAGCACAGAGCTCTACAATTCAACACTTCAGAAAATCAATACTTTTAAATAAAGGTTAGTTTCTTCATCTCCATATTTTTTAGTTAACATAGTATTGCCTCTCACATATACTTTACACGAGATTTTTTAACTGGTCAACAAGAGGGATCCTGAAAGATTAACTCCCTGAACATGGAGCAGAATACATTTTGATTAACAGGTTGCTGTGTTAACAAAATTAAGTAATTAGAGACAAAATATTCATAGATGCTGCAGAAGCCCATTGCAAAGATGCAAATAGCAGCAGTAGCATAAAAAACAAGTCTCCTTGATCATATTTTGAGATACACTGCTGGGGAAATCATGATCAATTTATTCATGGCAGGCATAAATAATTTGCATGGATTCCTTTTATGGAACTAATTTCACCTTCTGTCTTCTTCAGTAGCGACATAAGCTTCATGACAGCTTAAAAACTGTCACACAATTGAATAAATAGTGCAGAGAACCACTAAAAAAATTATCCATAACCTAAAAATTGTTTGATAAAGGCTAATTGACTTCAGGAATCACTTTAATAAAAATACCATTATATTCATAGAAGTTATGAATGCAAAGATGCAAAGGCAAATCTGTATTTTCAAAATAAAATATAAGTCCCAATTTGTTGAAAAAAGCCACTATATTTAAAGTTACGAATCTGGGCAAAAAATTACCATGCACTCCTCATTTTTCCCCCAAGAAGTTGTCTATGAACCTGGAGTTTCCTGAATTTCTCTCTGACAAGAGGAGCATTTGGAGAGAGTTTGGGCTAAATTACTTCAAGGTCATTAAACAACTGATGCTATTTGCTTTATTTTATTATTAAAATATTCCATTCATATAAAGCACTTTTAAAGAGATCAACATTTCTATGCATGATTCTTCATTTGTTTCATGGCAAAGTTTAAAAGACCATATAGACTATAGACCCATTAAACTCCTCTCCCAGTAACACACTTCTGATTCATCAGGAATTTAGAAGCCAGCCACACAAATATTGTCTCTTTCTTTTCTCTCTTGTCTTATGTTTACACTAAAATTTGGTATCCCTAATTTGTATCTATGTAATGTAACCATATATTGGCATCTATAACGCAGCAAGATACTTTCTTTTCTTTGGTTTTCTGCAAAGCTATTATTGTGTTCAATAAATGAGGGTGTTTTTGTTAAATATATCCTCGGGAATTTGATAAATCTTGGCTGCAGTTTTCATGGTAACATTTTATGATTCCTACTTTGGATCACTGTGTAGCTTATGTGAGGTCTTTAAAAGCAGTTTCAGTATTTCAGTGCAAATTCTGAAAACTTTTTTATTTATTTGTCATAATCAAATCTGCAGAAGTCTGCCACTTGATTCACTTCCCACTTATTAAAGTGCATCTTCTGTTAATATTTCTGAAGATATTTTGAACGTTTTCCTCCATGTATGCATCAAAAACTAGCAGATTTTTTCCCCCAAGTAACACTAAATATGTGTACAACTATATAGTAAAGTAATAGTCAGCCTTTACTTAACTTATCTACTGATTTTTCTAGATGGTGGCATTTCTAGATATTTGGATGCGTAGAAAGATGAAGGATAGTTTCTCAGATAGATTTTAAAGGACAGGCTAAGGGATATTTTATCTGAGAGCAATTTATTACTCATACCTTTTGCACTTGTAACTACTAATATGTTGCAATTACACACCCTAGGGAGGAAAAACCTCGAGTTGTTTGGCTTGGCACACATTTTTGTGTAAGGAAATGGTGCCAAAAAAAAGATACAGGTGCAAGTCACTTCACAGTCTGAAAGGTGCTGCAAAGGGTGATTACTGTGCTTAGTTCTGCATGGCTGCTTGAGCACCCATCAGACTCGGCTTATCTTTCTTCCCACCATCACCCTTACTTTGCACTGGCCAGTGGGAAAGTCCAGGACAGCTGAGTAAACAGGTAATTCCCAAATCACCTGCAAAGACCTGGGAGAGTGTAGTGTGGTTTGTAGGTTTTTACTCAGGGGAGTAGGTCTAGCTCTCATACTTTCTCTGCTGCAAGCATCCTCAATTACAAGGCAAAACAGTGGCAACCATTACAGCAATGACAATTATCCAGTGAAATTTCCATTTGTTCTATTTATTGGAAAACAAATGCCTGGCTCTGGCTTGTATGACTGAGAAAATCCTCACAGAAAAGGTGCAATCAGCCTAAAATATTGTGGCTCTATGAGTCTTGGATTTTACTTTAAACCAGGGTATAACTCCTGCAACAGGCTCATCACATCATTCTCTGTCCCCAGTGGGACATGCCATCAGCCAAACAGTGCACTCTAACAAAGAGAGAATTATCTCACCAACATCTACAAACAGCAGAGTGATACTATTTTACAAATAACAGAAGTGAAAGAAATGCATTTGAGTGCTCATTATATTAGCAGCCCCGTTAGAAATATGCCTCAGCTCCTAAAAAATCCCCCAGTGTATGCATGATTACAAAATATGACATGGTGTCAGTCTGTTCTCCACAGCGTAGTGCATTGCTTGACAGCTAATGTGCTTTGCTGCACTGTTATTAGGTGCCTTGCTGCAATGCAGTATGCTACACAGAGTGACTCTGGTCTGTAAGGCTCTGCCCTGCTCAACCTCGAGTTCACAGAGTTAATGCTGATTATCTTGGAATGGAAATAACATGATTTTCCAGCACACGCCACACCAGAGATCATACAGTTAACAGGAGCTGTGATTGTCAGCCAAATCGCACACTGAGCACAATGATTTGAGCCATTAATTGCAGTATAGCGTTTCCTCTTGAGATAACAATGATTAAAATTTATGCTGATAGATAACTCTGGAGTAGGACTGAAAAAAAGAGATTTCTGAATGCACATGCAAGTCACACCTTTGACAATAACTTGCTGATAAGCCTGACAGTTTACCCCTGCTGTAATAAGAAGGAGCGTAAGCAGCATTGATGTGAAACAGCAGCATCCAGTGGACTGAACACCAACACTGAGTTTTCTAGGCAGCTCCTGAAAGATTCGTGCTGCTGTCCATCTGCAAATGGTCTGAGCACCTCGTATGTAAAACCAGCAGGCATAATGAGGCATTATTAGACAGTCAGCTGGAGCCCCTGTCCTTGTTTTTCAGTGCAAAATCTGTGCTTGCTGAGCTGATGAAGCTTTAGAGTCCATTGGCCCGGATCTTCAGAGCTGGCCAGATAACTAATAGGTATTGATTTCAGCAAGCTCTATGCATCTGGACACCCAGGCACTAAATCACTGTCACTGTGTAGTCTCTCTGTCTCTAAGGATTGTATACCATCATCTAATAATGAATCTGAGAGTGCCCATCCCGGCAATGTCAATACCACTACGAGATAAGATTTTGTGACTACATAAGTTTCATCCCATCACCCACTGGTGCAAAGCAGTCCCTGCCTCTCTATAAAAGGTGATCCAAACTCAGGAATATCCCAAACTGCATTTGCACAGCTTGTCCTTCTCTTAACCAGCTGTGAAGCAGTGCAAGCTCAACTGCACTTGCTGAGCTTTGTTGGTGCCAGCAGTACCCACTGCTCTTGCTGCTGTCTGTGGGTGGCCAAGAGTGTGGCCATGGGGCTGGAGGCAGCACAGTGGGGGCTGGAGGGACTGGTGGTGTCCATAAAGGGCAACGCTCCTTGCGTGAAGTTCTGAGAACATAATGGAAACTCCCCAAACTTAAAAAGCTGCAGAATTAACATATCATTGTGCCCTTGTGAACTGCAGATGAACCCAAAAAGATGCAGCCATGAGCATGGACCCACTCAAGCTGCAGCAGTCAGCACTACTCAGCATGATTAGTCCAATCACTCTACTGCAGGATGGGGATTGGGACATTAACCTTTTGCCACTTTTATTAACCCATTTTAACCTTCTAAACTCAAAACTTTGTCAGTCATGAGGAGTCATCAAGAAGAAAAACACTGCTGAAATTCAGCTCAAGTTAGCCTCTGAAGAAAAATCCCCCCCCCAAAAAATACTCAGAGGCTGATGTACTCTTTTTTTTTTTTTTTCTTCTGTGAATGACATTTTGGACCCAAACCCCTATCCTGAAACACAGCTCTGGGTGAATGCTAATACCCAAGGCCTTTAGGTGCTGTAACCTTTATATTGTTTTTAGGCTTGAGTTTTTGTTTTTAGGCTTACCACCACAGTGTCAGAGCAGAGAAAGCTTTGGTGACCTGCTCCCATGGGATGTACAGTTTCTGGGAAGTCAGGACAAGGACAGGCAAGCATGGCTGTGCTCTCCAGCAAGGCATTTTTTCTTAAAGACATTGCATCAAAAAATTGCAGGGTGGTAATAAATTGCTTTAAGTTTAAAATGCCAAGGTCCATCTTATAAAGTGGGATGTCTACATGAGGGCCCTTGGCTCCTGTGCATTCCCTTGCCTTTGCTTTTAGATCTCTGATCACTGCAGTATTGCACCACTATATGGTAAGTTCACTAGGTACACAAAAGACCCACAGCTCCCACACCTTTTCTATTTTTGGCTTGTCCAAGCAGCTTGTGGGATGAACTGCATGGGAAGTCCAAGTGCCTTTCCCACCAACAACATCCTGCTTGCTAATAAACTAAATATCTTCTTACTTGACCCTTGCTACATTTTTCTTCTAAAGGGTCAATCTATCAACCAGCCCCTTCACCTTTCTTCAGTTCAGAGCTTAAAATTTAGAACAAAGTTTCATGGGTTTGCATTTCTCCAGGCTCCGTAATTAAATATGCAAACCACAACAGAATAATCAAATGACATATTTGTGTCTAAGCATATTGTTATAAGTTTGAAAAATAGTGCCTGTGAGAGATACAGAGAAATAATGAAGAATATGTAATGCCAAAGGGATGCTGTATGCCCAAGATTTTCTTGTTACGGGGGGACAGCAGTTATCCTTGAGTCCTATAGTAAACATGAGGATTGCAAAGATAGGGCGATACACCCCACAGCATCGTGAGACCGGAGAAACAGTACTTGTCTTTTAATTTTAATGTTTATTACATCTCTGAATGTCCACTGCTCATTAGACACCAATTACCAGATTAAACCAGAACCCATGGGCCAAGTCTCACATGTAACTGCTTGCTATGTTTTTTCTGCAACCTGGCTTCACTGAGAAAGAGATGTGGTAGTCTTGAAACAAGCACCAAACAATTAATAAAATGTGCCTATAAAATGACCCTCTAGAGTTTTGTGTTTGACAAACACTTCTTACAGATGTGCATCCCAGCCATCTGCTGGTTCCTGCTCTATTTGTTTTTCTCTCTGAGCAGGTTGTGGGAATTCTCCTCACACTGGCTTTGCTGCTCAAGCAATCCATCACAGCAATCCATCTCGCATGTCAGTAATGTTGTTGCCATTCAGGCAGCAAGACATGGTAGAACTATGAAATAGAAAATTACCCTCTATGTCAAGGAAAAAAGAAACTGAAAATTGGTTATTGTATAAGTCTGGTGTTTTCAGTCTCAGGAATCATTCCCTATTGTCTGGTGCAGAGGAAGTTGTCACATCTGCACAGCTTGGGTACAGGATAGAAAAAAATCTTTGATAAATGTCAAAACTGTTTTGACCCAAGAGTCACCATCTAGGATTTCAGCTTTGTTTCCCACCAATTACTGTAATCCTCAAGACAATTATTTGCACTGACTCATTAAACAAAATCACAACACCGGTAAGGAAATTAACACAACTTATGTTTTCAATTTGTAAAAAATACTAGATCCAATAGCAGTAACTTCCTCATGGTTCAGTCTCTACCTGAGTTTCCAAGGGATTTCACTGAGATTGGCTCTGTACTCCCAGTCCTGGAAACCAGGTAATTTTCTTATTCACCTGAACTGCCTGGCCTCACATCTCAGATCAGAACAGAGACCAAACAATTACAGAATCATGGATTGTTTTGAGTCCTTTGAACACCAGATTTTTGCTGCAAGTAAAAAATTGTTTAAGGACATTTTTTTAATTTGAACTTTGTATGTGAGAGGCTGGAGGACTGCCTTGCTACTGGCACTTACAGGGAGGGGAAGCCACATGTAATGTTAGGGGATTGTAGCCTGACAGAGACAAGGCTGCCACACCTCCATAGCCCCAGATCCAGCCATAAGTGAGGGTGCACTGGTGTCCCCAGAAGGCACACGTGCATATACAACACATATATACATCTTGTGTACATGTATACCTAGCTGGCCACAAAGATCAACAGAAAAAGAGAACGCATTACTCCAAAAGACCCAAAACGCACCAGTGGCCTCATTCTGCCCTCGATCTGTCAGTTCACGCAGAATGTCCCTTGCTAAGAAATGGGATCCTGCAAGGTAAATTCCTTCAGCAGCTGGGCTCAGACACTCTTTCAGCTGTCTCAGGAGTTGCCCTGGGTTCCCAGTCTCCTCAGCTGCTTGCACTTGGACAGATGAGCCTCTGAGGCTGCCACCCTGCAGCTGCTGCTATGGACAACTCTGGCATGTAAGCACACACCATGCTTGAGAGGTGGGTCTCAGTTAACATCCAGATTCCACAGTCTCTCTGATCTGGACCCTCCAGAAGCCAACTTGGTCTCCCCAGACACAAATCTATTTTACACCAGAGAGCAGGGGCCTCCAGCCCCTGGTCTCAACCCAGGGGCTGCCACTGAAACCGTCTGCACAGAGGACAGGGCTGTTTGCCTGGAAAAATGGCTAGAAATGGGGTTTAGTCAGAGGTCAGGACAGACTAAAATGGTCACACATAAGACACAGCCAGGCAGGTGCACTGACCAGCCCATATTTATACATTGAGTCCCCTTATATTACTGTTTTCCCACTCACCTCTCTCCAAAACACCTTGGTTTCCCCATTCCCCATCCTTCCCAGAACATCCTGTAAGGCCTGTGAAATCCTATAATACCCTTTCCCTCCCCTCCCAGTGGTGATCCTCACATCTCTGGCAGTGACCCCTTTGTCCGTGGGGTGATGGCAACTCTCTCTTTGGCTTGTGATGATGGGGTGCTCCAGCCCAGCTCCCCAGAACATCCCAGAGGGGTGAACTGGGCCTCATATCAGTGATGGGGACACTGGGAGTCTTAGGATCCTTCATGGCAGGGAACAAGCCTTCAGGGGGTTAGCCAACCTCCTTCGATGCCCAAAGAGCAGCCACTTGGGATGTAACTGGGGTTCTCTTCACTGATTCTGAGGGCTTCTCTATGTGTGGGGACCAGCTTCATGCTACATAACCTGGCACAAAAACTATTACATGATTTGCCAAAGGTTACACAATCACAGTGTGCCAAATGCTTCACTTTAAATCTTCGTGGTGTTTTGAGTTCTTTTAAAAATTTAGTCCTATTTTCAGCAATCAAAATATCTACTAAAAAGAAAAACAAACTAGATTTGAAAATACTCATCTGAAGAAAGTCACTGAAGTACTCATTTCCTAAAATGTGGTCTCAAGCTTAAGTTGGTTTCATTGTAAAAATGTTACCACAGAGTACATGTATTTCCTATGGTATCACATTTCTACCTACAGGACTAATATGAAGTACCTGAAAATTTCACCTGTGCAGGAGCCTTCTAAACAACCAAACTAACTGTTCAGGGACAAGTTGTCAAAAATTAATCCATTCTGATGCAGCTGAACGCCTAAGTAAATTGTATTTTTTTTATTCTTTTAATCTCCTTTTAAAAGGAACTTAGTTTTTTATAAAAATAAAATACAGCAGGAAGCTGCTAGCAGAATCATAATTTAGACACTGAGGAAAGCTTTATCGCAAATGATTCAGTGAAGAAACTTTTACTGAAACTGAAATGCTGTACTCCAAATCTTATATCATAATATATAATCCTACCAGTGAGAAATAAAACACATCATAGCCTTGCAAAGAAGAATGATTTCAATGTGTGAATCAGTCATATAGAAAGGGATAGGCTCCCCATGGTCTGAGGAACTTTAGTTGCTTTGCTGAACAGCTAGGCAATTTCAAGAATTCAGATACATTATTTATAATGTAAAGAATAATTATGAAAAGTATTTTTCTCATATGTAATCTAAATATACTCTTCCAGTTTAAAGCCATTTCCCCTTGTCTTGTCACTACATGCCCTTGTAAATAGTGTTCTCCATCTTTCTTGTAGGCTCCCTTTAGGTACTGGAAGGCTGCAGTTAGTGATCCTGAAGCCTTCTGTTTTCCAGGCTCAACAAACTCGATTCTCTCATCATTCCTCATACAAGAGATGCTCCATTCCTCTGATCATCTTTGTGGCCTCCTCTGCACTCTCTCCAACAGGTCCATGTCCTCCCTGTGCTGGCACCCCAGATCTGGATGCAGCACTGCAGGTGGGGTCTCACAACAGCAGAGGAGCAGAATCCCCTCCCTTCCCTGCTGCCCACAGGGCTTTGGATGCACCCAGGACAGAATTGGCTTTCTGGGCTGTGAGAGCACAGTGACAGCTCATGTCCAGCCTCTCACCCACCCCCACGTCCTTCTCAGCAGGGCTGCTCTCCATCTGTTTCCAGCCTGTCTTGGTACTGGGGGATGCCCTGAACCAGGTGCAGCACCTTGCACTTGGTTTAGCAAAACCTCATGAGATTGCCAAGGACCCACTTCTCAAGCTTGCCCAGGTCCCTCTGGATGGCATCCTGTCCTTCAGGTGTGTCAACAGCACCATTCAGCTTGGTGTCCTCTCAAAACCTGCTAAGGGCGCACTCAATCCCTTCATCTGTGTCATTAATGAAGGTATTAAATAACACCAGTTATTTAATCCATCCATCACATCCATCTCTCCACACTGTGAGCTAACCCAAATTAATACAGAAAAATGCAAGATCTTTAAAATATTTTATATAGAAAAGCCTTCTTAGTATGTCCCCCTTTTCTCTGGTGTTATGCTCAGCCTGTCAGTGCTGTTCTGGGTACTAATGCCGACCATAACTCTTCAGGGCTGTCAGCATCCTGGGGTCTTTGCATGGAGAAGGGCTGAGAGCAGAAGTGTCTTCCTCCTTTTCTTCAGAAGAGGCTGGATGGTTATCCTGATTGTCTTGGGGTGCACATTGCATCATTTTTATAAATTTTCTTGTCCTTTTTTCTTAATTCCAAGTTGTTTAGCTTTGTTCAGTTCTCTTTGGGGCCTCAGAAACTAATTTTCCTGAGCAAGTTCCTTAGAGGAAGCAAGAGGTTTTTTCTCAATCCATGTTGTCTATATAATGAGCTGTCCTGTTGCTACTTTTTTTAGATAAATCAGATTTTTATGCTTCTTTTTCTGAAAAAGAATATGGATTATGGGATCCATACTTTTTTTCCAGCCCCAAATCATTGCTCAAGTTACATTTACATTCAAATGTCACCTTCTCTGCCCTTTTTAAAAATTTTCTTCTCCTGGCTTAGTTTTCTCAGTTTAATTAGGGAATAAATTAAATCACAATATCATAAAATTACTGGATGCACTGGCATTTAAATAAGTTATTAACATGTTGTTTGACTCTCTGAATAAAAAACACTTGGGCAATGCAATGTTCCAGCGCCAGGAACTTGCATTGCACTATACAGTCCTTCTGAGTGTATATGAGGTCCCATCCACAGTCTTAGTCATTACTCATTGGCAGTAAGTAAGCCAGCTAAGCATTTCCCCAGCTTATCAGCTTTCTGGGAAGCTGAAGCCAGGCCCTACAGCTGGTCAGAACGGCCAGTTGAAGGCTTGTCTTTCTTGAACAAGAATTCAGAAGGATTCCTGTAAAGGGTGTATGCAAGGTATTATTTTGTGTTGGGGTGGTGTGTCTAATAACAGATTTGCTGCAGTGTAATTCAGCAGAAAACAATTCTCTGGATTCAGATTATCCCCATTTATTTCAGTCAAACTGTGTTTCTCAGCAGGTTTCATCTATTCATATATGTGCTTTCAATCACTATCAAGTGTCTCATAATCATTAGAAGCCATAATCCTGACAGCATTCTCTAAAAGAGAGAGGCACTGCAATCCATATTTTATAAACAAGGAAATGAGATGAAGTAGCTGACACAGACCATCTACGATGCCCATGATGAAGCTGTAGAATGATCCAGGTCCTTTGAGTTCCAGGAGATGTCTCAGGCCCTGGATACAGTCACTCCCACAGCACTGTTTTTCACACTTGAGAGGATACAGGGAACAGTCCAGAGTGAAAAATACTGCCATTTTAATTTACATCAGAGAAATAAAAATAACAGAGATAAAACACTTCCTTTTGGGGAAATCTGTACATTGCAAAACATGTGCTAGGTTGGCAAAACTTTCATTAAATCCACTTGCAAACTTACACTGACTCATTTTGATTCTGTTGAATCATTGCTGTTAAGGAACAAAACTCTTGCTTTTCCCATTACTTTGCTGCATTTTGAGCTGTCATCACTCCCTTGCCACACAAGCTTTGAAGCACAGTCTCTGTGAGCTTCCAGTGGATTCAGCAAATCTTTTAAATACTTGCCAGAAGCCAGTAGGATAACTTGAGGTGCAAAGCTTGAGGTCAGCGTAGGAACCCTGAGGAGCTGTAGGTGTTTAAGGACCAGTTTCCAGTATCCCCTGAAACAGGCAGGAATTTTTTTCACTGAGCACAGTGGGATTTGGTTCAAGTTCATTTTCACTTCAATTTGTAAAATACATGAAAGGAGTAGCATATAAGGGAAATATTTCAACTCTTTTTGCACAAGCCAGTCAGCTCACCAGGTCCACGCTTGCAGTGCATGGTCACCCACTATTGCATGAACCCATTCCTGCACTGAGGGGGTGTCTGCACTTTCTGGGAAGCATTGAAAACTCATGAACCAGAAGTTAAGCTCAGAGGCTGCCAGCAGCTGCAGAGGCAGCAAAGGCACTGCAGAGTCTGAAGGACTGTGGTGGAGGTCTGCAGGGAGGATTAACAGGCTTGAAATGATAAAGTGAGTTGTCATCTATGAAGATGTATCATATCGATTATAGGAGAGCACAAAGTTTGTCCCAGACCAGCAAAATATAAGACAAAGTGAAAAAAGAAAAATGCATATCAGTTCAAATGAATATGAATGATCAAATGAAGGCAGGTGCCACTTTACATCTCCCAGACTCATATTAATCCATCAAAAATTACATCAGGTATTGGTCTTAGCTGGGGCAGAGTTAATGCTCTTCCCAGTACCTACAATGGGGCCGTGTTTTGGGTTTGTGCTGGAAACTGTTGATAACACAGGGATGTTTTCATTACTGCTGAGCAGGGCTTACACAGAGCCAAGGCTTTTCTGCTCCTCACCCCATCCCATCGGTGAGCCTGAGGGTGCACAAGGGGTTGGCAGGGGACACAGCTGGGACAGCCGGCCCCAGCTGATCCAAGGGACATTCCAGAACACAAGGCGACATGCTCAGCATATCAAACTGAGGAAGAAGAAGCAAGGGGAACACGTTGGATGGCAGAACACCTTCCTGACCAAAGGAAGGGATTAATTAATTCCTTGTTTTGCTCTGTTTGCATACACAACTTTTGCTTTACCTGTTAAACTTTGTTGAATCTCAACCCAGGAGTTTTCTTACTCTTATGCTTCTGATTTCCTCCCCCACTCCTCTGGAGGCAGCAAGCAAGTGGCTGTGTGGGGGTTAGTAGCTGGTGGGGTTTTGACCACAACATCGGAGGCACAGGACTTCTTTCCCTATGTCATACATCCATCTTGCTTTGCTCATTTAGTGCAAGAGAGAAAAAAATGGAAAGCCTGGCAAAGTTTTCATTTTCTTAACAATAAACAAAGGTCTGTTGCCCAGGGAAATGGAGGAGTCACTGTCCCTGGATGTATTTAAAAGACGTGCGGATGTAGCATTTAGGGACGTGCTAAGAGGGGAATTTGGCAGCACTGGGTTAATGACAGGACTCAATGATCTCAGAGGTCTTTCCCAGCCTAAACAATTCTGTGATTGGATGAAGTCATCCCCTCTCCGGGGCTGTTAGTAGCCTTCGCCGTGCTGCTGGATGTCGAGCAGGTCCCTCTTTGGCAGCGCACGGAGGACCAGCATGGCAAATGCCTGTGTGCAGGACAGAGCACTGGGGGGGGGGGAAGCTGTGGAGACAAGGGAAGCAGCACAGACAGTGTTATTCACGCTGGGAAGCAGGCAGAGGAAATGAAGCAGGAACGGAAACAAACAAACAAACCCCGCTCAAGGCTGAGCTGCACCCAGAACAAAGGTTCAACTGAAAAATAATTTATAACATTGTAAACAAGAAGGGAAAACATTAGGCGCACGGAATGAGGAAAACAGCTGGGTCCATTGCTCTATTCTCACACCCTCCCAGCCCAGCAGCGACATTCCCTAGAAAAAGTTTCACAAGCATGCATGGAATTCCCCGGCGAGGGCGGTGGTGGTTGGCGCTGCGGCTGCGGTGCTTCCCAACCCGTGCAGAGCCTGGCGCAGGCTGGCACACACCGATGCACTTGGCGTGTCTCAGCAACTGTGTCAGGCTGTCCCGGGGCTCTCCACACTCTGTATTTCCCTGTACAACTCAGGTTAAATGCTAAATGGAAAGAAGCAAACGCTGCAGTTCACTGGGTATCTCGTAGTTTTGATGATGGGTCCTTGGGGATTGGAAGGGAGAAGCTGCTTGGTTCAGAAGGCATAGGAAAAGGCTGGGCTATGAAAAAAATGCACTCTATTCCAAAGACAGCACAAGTTATCACCTGATTCTCAGTTTAAAAGAAGTTGAAATGTTAAATTGTTTTGTCTCAAGGCTGAGTATGTGGCTTTTCCATGTCCAAAGAACATATATAATATCTCATGCAATGAGATAAACATATCTGAATAATATAAAATCACGTTTAAGGACAAAAAGTAGTGGCAATACCTTGGCTAAAAGATACTGGCCTAGGAATTGAATAATTCATGCTTAGCATATTCTTCCAAAGTACTGAGCACCACTCTGTCAGAGATTCTGAAGCAGACAGGACAGACAGCAGGTCCGATCCTGCTCACTGGTTCCCACATTCAAGGCTGCTCATCCTCTGATGTCACTGGAGTTTTCCCACTGACTTCACAGAGGCCAGGTGTCATCACAGACAGAGGTGTTTTGCTGCAAAACCCACTTCAGCTTCAAGAATAATTCTGTAACCTGTAACAGAATAATTCTGAGGTGTTTTGCTGCAAAACCCACTTCAGCTTCAAGAATAATTCTCAGAATCTTCTCACCACGATCAAAGTTTTTTTGTAGGACTTATTTGCTATTACATTTCAGTCCTTTTGGGGGGAAAAAAGGTAAAATTAATTTAAAGTTCTTGCATCATTTTTAATCCCCCTTTTCCTTCAGAAGGTGTGTTTTCCTTTCTGCTCAAGGACCATTTTCTCAGTTCCCAGAAACCAAAAACCCACACCATGGCAAATGTAGGTTTCAGGTCTCCCCAGCAACACAATGGACTGGCTGCCTGAGTATCATTTCAATCCTCAAGCCCTCCACCCAACTACAGCCTAAGTTTACAGTAGCTGAGAGCCTGAACAGACAGTAACACCCATTAGGTGCTTGTGTTCATGTCTGCATGCTTGTCCCAGCCCACCACCAGTGTGTCCCTGCTGAACTGCTCAGAACTCCCACCACAGCCTCTGCTACTGACCCTGTCTGAGGCTAAACATGGTCATTGTCCTTCCTGTCCTCACAAAACACAGACTAGCACATTTCTTGGAGCAGGTTAAATCCAAGAGCTCAGGGACCTGATAGTTCATTCCCTCTGGAAGAAAACACAGGAGCATGACAAAGAGTTAGCTATGAGTTATCCAACTACAGTTCTCAGAAATGATGGGTGACAGAGGACGCAGACCTCTTCTATGGAGCACCTTGCAATAAACTTTGAGGTCCTTCATGGGGCAGGGTTAACCTGGATTCTGGGAATACCAAGAGCAGGTGCATATCCACTGCTTTTAAATGGTAGGGATTCATGAGGCATCCACTCCTATTAGACACATCATGTTTAGTTCACTGTGTTTTCTGAAAATTCCCAGCATACATGCCCAAATGCCTCCTTGCATTGCACAGAGGAGTCCACAGGCTGCACTGAAGGTAGAGAGTTTTCCTGGCTGGCAGTAATAGCTGGCCACTAGAGCTGCTGAGGTCCTGATTGATTCTGTCAAAGGAAATACACTGGAAATATTATAACAACCCAAAAAGCTAAAAAAATCAAGAAAAAGACAACTAAGTGTAAGTTGAAGTTTATACCTCAGTGTTCATTATTGTAACAATATTTTGCACTGATTTGAAGGGGAAGGAAGATACATTAAGAAAAAAAATTTTAAAAAACAAAAGACAAAAAAAAGAAAAAACATAGATTGGATCTCAACCTGACATTTTAGAGTAATTTTCCATGTATTGAGGTCTACAAGATTGGAAAATGTCTCCCAAGGGAAGGGATGGCAGTTCCATCAATTGGATTATATAATTGCTGCATTTTGTGCCTTTGGTAAAGCCTGAGAACCTCTCTCTGAACTGAATCTGGTCCAGGATCTGCCTTTCTAGAGAAAGCAGAATGCCTAATAAAGCTGCCAGAACATTTACTTATTTTTTGCAGATTTAATGACTGTGAGTTGAACAAGCACGCCATATGCTTGTAAGTCAAAGCATCCCTTTTATGTTTTGAACTAGAGCTATTCCCTGGAGCATGCAAACTTGTGAAAAACTTTCTCTATTTTCAGCCTCGTTGTTGTTTTATTCTACCTCTTTCCAGTCCCTTGTTTAATGAGGTGTTGGACTCCTAAGTAAATCTTTGCTGGGTTTGTTCTTCACGCTGCCAAGATCACGGCAGCCAGTGCTCACCAGTCAGCTTCTGAGTTATACATTCAAGATGCTGATGAAACAAACAATACATAATGGTTACTAATTTTGATCATACAGATACTGTAATCTGGTACCTGTCTCTGCTGGATATATTAAGTCAAAATCATCCAAAAGTAATTAATAGTCATTTCAGCAAACTTCTTGGGGGATTAAGGAATAACAGTGAGGGTAACCATCCCTGGATTTTTCTGTCCATAGATCTTCGAGTATATTGCAAAGTTGGTATCAGAAGCTCACCATTTAAAATGGAGAATCAAATGAATAGAATACTCTGTGATGTGGAGGGGATGTGAAGACCCCTTGTGGGGTCTTGTGGAAAAGTTGCTTATGTGAAAACAGATTTTATATTTGGAATCCGTTTTTTCAAATCTTCTTTTCCAGAAGTTAGAAATTTCTGCCAGCTCTTGTAAACTCTTAGCATAATGGCTTTACCATCCTCAATCAAAACAGCACTGACTCACTAATTTTGAGCACCAACCAGTCTGGGCTGACCAGCTTTCATGCAGCTTTGGAAACTTGCTTCTGAACTGGTAGAGCTGCCTCACTGTAGGCTGACAAGGAGAGCTGAGTTTGTCCCAGATTCACTCTTACACAGAAATACTGGAGCTTCTGATGTTAACTGCAAGACTGGTGTGGCCAACGTCGCTGGCATGCTTTGGGTTACTAAAGATAGCATTTACCTAATTCCAAACATCTTGAATATGGTGTCCGATCCAAGCAGGCTGTCTGAGCTCCTTTAGCCACCGAAAAAAGAGAAGCGCATCCAGAGAGCCATTTGTGGTATTTTTGAACAGTCCTGCATCCCTATTGTTACTTCAGAAGAAAACTGAGATTACTGAAGAAAAGATGCTTTGGACACCTGGAGTTAAATGACCTGGTTCCTCGCCTCTAGATCGCCAACACAGTTTGCCCATGTCTGTACAATTCTTTGTTTGTTGCTACATCTAGACTGGGAGAGCTCATTAAATTTCCCAGCTTAATTTGCTTTTTCAACACCAACCCTGAAAACTTCAAATATTTCCAAACAGCAGAAGGGTACTTGGTTCCTGTACCATGTCTGGGTATTTTCTCCATAGCCACCCATGCTGAAACTTGCCTACTGTCCTTCAGCCAGGCATGATCCCACCACTCTGCTCATGTTTTTGAAGGTGTTTCAATTAATTTCTGGAGGCTGAGGGAGGAAATTAATTTTCTTCACTATTAGCATTTTGAATCCTGACCTCTCTCCCCTGGCTTCTAGAGAGATTAATCCACAGACAAAAGCAGCTGACCAGATTGTGTCAAGCAGGTCTTCACACATGAAGGATGGTTCCATCCTGGGAAAATCAGCCTACTCTGTGTTTTATCATTTCTCCCAGATAGCTTCTATCTTGCTGCTATCAGAGGTCCAGATTCTGTTTACACAAATGGAGGGGAAGCAGGACTTTCTATGGCCGCCTTACCTCCATTTTTAAAAGATTGACATTATTGTTGTTTATACGTAAACATCAATATGACCAGAATTGAGCAGGAAAGACAAACAGGGGAATCAGATACTTTTTCTTTCATTATATTTCAATATTTGAGAGAGTTTATAATTCCTTTTTTATAATTTATTCTATGGGGTCATGCTACAGTTTTGCTGCAACAAAGCTTCTTTATTTACTATTCCACTGCATTTCTCTGTCTTTACTCAGGGACCCACACAAGAGTAATACATTATTTTCTTTATGAAAACTGCAGCATCTCAGGACAATTGATTTAACCACTGCCCCTGGTTCTAACTATATTACTCTGGCTCTACACCAGCATTCCTGCACTGATGACTTAGACACAAGCTTTCTATGCCTCTGAATTGTTTTGGTTTTTGAGTTAATTTTGTATTCAATGCACAGTTATGACAAAGACAAATAGATGGCTGTGCTCACTGTTATCTATGTCTGTGCTGTGCTATTAATTTGAAGCAATATATTTTGTGTGCACTAAGTATTCTGTTTACGTGATATTTTTTACTATTACCTTACCGCTTAACTGAACTCAGAATTTTTTTCTCCATATTTTACATCACTGTCATTTCATGTCCTTCTACACACCTGTGCTTTTCCTAGGTGAATTAAATTCTGTGCATTAGATGGGCCTTTTTTTTGTGGAAGCAGGAACACTGCTTATGCACTTTTTTTCAGGTGCCTATCCTTAGTTCCATGAAACAAACCCAGTTAATTACATGCAGTATAAATTCTCTCATCACTGATTATCTTGAAAAAAAGGCCTTCAGAGCTAGCAATTACTTATAATGTACATGCATTTTTTAAATCTCTACATTTTTGCCAGTTTCCAGATGTCAGAAGCATCCAGATGCTGGTGAAGCTGTTTCAACTGGGAGAGTGAAACTCATCCGCGAGAAACAGGGAATCATTAGGAGGATACATTTGAAAAACCAAGCAAATAGAATGGAAGGAAGTACAGATTACTGGGAATGGATGGGAATGCAGCAGCAGGATGCAGAAATGGTCTTTCAGCTCACTGCCAGACACATGAGCTGGAAAAGCAGTGAGCAAAGACAAATTAAAAATAGACATTCAGGTAGTACCCATATTGCTGAAGAGATTGGTTTGTCTCAGGTGCGCTCTTGTAGTGTGACTCAGATCAGTAAGGATCAGGGAGTGCTAGCAGAAAGAATATTTTACTACACTTTTGAATAGTAAAACTCTGTTGGAAGGTTCATCCTCTGTCCTGCTTTAGTACAGAGCCTGGCACTGTGAGGTGCTGATGTATGGCAAGTGTTCTTTGAGGTTTCTGTGGTAACAGCAATTACAGCAGCAATGGAACATTAGACTTTATTGGCTTTCTTGTGCCCACCTCTGGCAGTGGTGGAAGACTGCAGGTCAGTCCTTTTTGCATGGACTGTACAAATAAATTCTTTTCCCATGAACTTATTCCCACCTTTGTTGCAGGACAGAAGAGGGTGTCTGCTTTTCTTCCTGCTTAGAGCAAAAATAGCAAGATGTTTTATACCTTTATGTACCTTTATTAGGATAAATAATAATATTATTATTAATTATTCTAATATAGGTTGCATAAAGCTACAAAGCTTACTAATTTATCTTTTTAACATAATAATAAGTGATATTTTTAATGGGTGCTGACAGTCACATTGCTTGAATCTAGATATCTGTAAATTTAGAATCAAATGTAAGCTACCTACCTAGGACTCCTGTAAGAGATACAAAGAACTTCACACTTTAAATGAAATAGCATTGGGCTTGATCTTCACTTACTTAATGGTTCTCGCCACAGGAATACAGGGTTCCCAGACTGGCCTCAGATCAAGGATCCCTTAGGGAAGCCAAATGCACAAATTATAATGGAAAATTATGGTTATAAATAATCTTGTAGAGATAGTTTGCAATTAACATTAATTAGCATGTATAGGGTATCCTGTATTAAATAGGTTTAACTTTATATTAAACAAACTCTTATCGAGCTTATTTGTCACTATCATGTGTAAAGAAGAAGGAAAACTTTAAAACAAGCTGAAAAATGACTTGTTTGACTAGAACTGTAAATAGGTACTTATTTGGAATGTTGTACTGAGTTAATGGTCTTTAGATTTTGCTATTTGATCAGTCTCTAGATTCTGCTGTTTGTCTGTCCAGTAAAACAATCTGAGCATAAAAATACCATCTTGCTGTTTCTGAATGGAGATAAAGTTTCCATGGCATTGAGGTCCTCACACTAAACACTGTAAAAATACTTACAGCTGTTCACCTCTAGACATCAATTTACTTCATATTTTTGGGTTTTACAAATCTTGAATCTGGATGTGCCTAGGGGTCTCTCCATGCACAAAGACCCTGATGAAATCATGAACTGAAACAACCTGGTCCTGTCATGGTGCTTTCTCTTCTACCTGTGTTGTGCCTCTGCTGGAGGGGAAAGCAGCAGCTCCATCATTCTCTGCCTCCATCCTCCCTGGTGCAACCCTGTGCTATCATGCAGTGCTCCATGAATGCCACAGCTGCATTCCTTTCTGCGTATCACAGTGTGGCATTTTGCTTCTTGACTTCCTCCAGCTTTTCCCAGGAATTACTTCTCATATGCCTGGTTTTGCACTGCTTTCCAACAATTTGTATCAAATTTCCCCTTTCACAAGATTAATGACTCAATATTATCTTTCACAAAACATTTTGCTCATCAGCTTTTCATTGATTTGTGCTAATTTGGTGATGGTCAGGAGCTTTGTTCTCTGCTTTCACTGCTCTTACACAATCATGTCTTGACAGTGGGTCTGACAAAGAGCAATCCCTAATGAGAGAATAGAGAGGCAGGTGAGGATCCCACTCCTGCAGCTGTGCAGAGCACCCCCGTTGCCAAAGCCACCTGGAGCTTGGAGAGCCAGGGTGACAGTCTGCTCTGTCCTCCTCTTCTTGGGAGGTCACAGAGGGGCCTGACTCACTAATGTACCAATTAAGCACAGAGTGTGCACAAATATGAGTAAATTTAATGTGCCCTGGGTCTTTCTTTGGCCCTGAGCCCCAAAGGGCTGAACTAGCTTGTGCCCATAGAGTGAGCTCTCAGAGCTTCCAAGATCGTGTGGCTGTATCCAGGCAGCCCCTTGGAAACAGTCCTTGTGTCACATCCAGGAAGAGTGTGGGTGAGGGTACTGGCAAGAATGAAAAGCATATATAGGAAACCAGCTAATAAATCAATTTAGCTCCTGTGCCCATGAACATCTTTTGACCACTGTTTAATCCAACAGTGTTTCCACCACTGTTTAATCCAGTCACCTGTGGTGGAGGAAGGGAAGAGATACATCTACTATATTTTGTAATATTACATTACGCTGGAGCTTCCTTTATATTTACCCTGGAATACGCAAGAATTTGCAACACTGGGGAAGCTTTTAAGGCAAAACGTACCCCTACATATGGCTTAGCTACACTGAAAATTGCTACTGAAAATTGCTAAAAACCATTTCTATCACCCCCTGCTCCATCTCTCAGTCTTCTGAGTAAAATCCTACCTGGTGTGCTGACCAGGGCTGCATTAGCCTCCATGTGTGTCTGTGTGAATCTGCGTACAAGACATGTGACATTCTCATCAGCAGCAGAGCTGGTGGTGGGAGTCTACCTGAGCCCAGGAACATGTTGGGCAATAGCACTTTCAGAGGCAGCTGCCTGGATTTGACACACAGCAAATCATATGTGAGTCCCTAAATGTCATATTGAAGAATAGCCTGTAGTCCTTAGTACGAAGTGCTATCCCTTCCTATTTACTCCCCGTGTAACTTTCTTTATAAACCTGTGCCTTCTGTCTCAGTCAGGAAGGGAGCAGAGCTGGCTTTTAATCCCTGAAGGAAATGTAAGTGAGAAATATTTAACATTTTGCAATCATAGTAGAATTCTTCTTTATTGTTCAGATTCTGTGACAAATCTAGAACAATTGGACATGTAGCTCCCCAAAAAACTTATTACACAATAGAAGTGAATCAGAGTTTCCAAGCTCCAGGAACTAATGCCCGTTCACACTTGTCGATTTTCTGCATTGCTCACAAATCAGGGGGTTTTTTTTACTTCTCACTGCTAAGAGCTTTTAAATCAGGCTCCTACATAGGAAAAGCTTTTCTGATTCCTGTAATTTATATGAGAAGAATTCATTGGGACTGTTTTTTCCTGTCTTTAATTGTTTCCTCATCAGCTCAGTTCACAAAGCTCCCAAAACACAGCAATACTGTCCTTCAGCATTTTACTTTATCTTCATGTGAAAAGCAAAGCTCTGATCTGATTCTACCCATGTCTGAAAAGGATGATGGTTTATTTGACTGCAGAATAATGACAGCATATGGATATAGAGACTTATCAAGTAGTATTCACACATGAACAAGCAACCGCAGTATTGGCACTATCAAAGGAAATCTGTCAGGGAAAGATCATGTCACAAACCAAGAGACGTTAAATTAGATGCTGAGCATATTGAACATGCAACAAATAACTAAATTATTCTTTCTTTTTAAGAAACCTGAATGGATATTTTTCATACTCTAAACTAAAGTTCACACATCATTAATATATTAAATTTATAAATTATTTATAGTAATTAATAGATTACGGAGCACGGAACAGGTCTAAGCTGCACATATACCAAATGGTTATAAGTGCATCATATACATAAATACATGAAACTGGCAAAATAATTACCTGATAAACTCTGTATTAATTTGTTATTTATTGAAATATCTATTAACTAGTAAGTCCCTATACATAAATTTATAAATGAAAGTTTAATAAAAATGCCTCCTTTCCTACTCATTCAGTAATGACCCAGAACATAGCCTGCAATAGTATTTAATAATGTTTGCTATGGAGCAGTGCAGTCCATGTTATGCAATGATCTGAGAAGAGTCTTTTATTAAGGATTTGTTTTACAGAGCTGAAAAAGAAAACATGGTTGGGTGGTATTTTTGTTGATTTTCCATTACTAAGAACTACATTGTGAGATTGTAGAGAGCTAGGAAGAAGGTGGTCTTTCTCTTTTTTGTATAATCCTATCACCGACCAGCAGACATAACATAAGACCTGGTCACCTCGTTTCTTACACCTGTACAAGGAATTTTAAAGCAACAAATTCTCCTGGAAAACACATATAAAATTGGGTATTTGGAAGCACTATGCAGTCTCGAGCAGGGTCTTTCCCTTATCCAGCTTGAGATATAATTCAACCTCAGAGCCATCATATATTTTGTGTTTGCTGGGGCACCTTGTGTTCCAGAAGCTCAAAGCCTATTAAAAACAGAACTGCCTTTCACAGTAGGCTGGATGAGTCTATATAGGCATTAATATTTCAAAGAGTGCTGAGAAAGCCACCACCTTGCTTAGAGTTGGTGGAGTGCTTTATGCCAGGGAAGAACTGTAGGATGCACCCTGCTCCTTGAATCTACTGAGCAGGCTCCTGCCCAGCCTAAGGGCTGTCATGGCTCCTTCTTTTCTCAGATGTCATGCAAATGTCAAAAGAAAGAAGTTTTGCCTCCCAGTTGCTGGTCCTGCTGCATACTATTTCCCTCAATGATATATCAGGCACAGTTACATCCCAAGGTCCCCCAGAAAACACCCAGCATGCACTCACAGAAATATAAAAGAAGAAATATTGCCTGTCTGCAGAAAGAAAAAGGGTTAACTGCAGTAATTTGCATCTCATCCCTACACCAAATAGACTATAAATGAGAGAATGAAATTGCAAAATGTGTTTGTATGGTTTAAGAAAAAGCAAATATACAAGAGCTGCCTAATTAGGCTAGGAGCTAGGACTGCACAGATGTTTTCATCTGTCCTCATGCCATCAGGAAACATTGAATAACCCCACCACAGAAATTGTGAGGTTGTTTTTCAGAGTTCTTTGTAATTATATAAGAGATAGCTCTTTGGAAAACAGCCCTTATTAATGAACCACAAATAGACACCCCCTGAGGCCATGTTAAAGCACATTGCACTCATTGTGAATAGGACACTGGTAAGATGGAATGAAAAAATTCTCTCCTAAGCTCGTGAAAACCCCTCATAAAATTCAAATTTATTATTCAATCTTTATTATGACAATTATGAGGGATGAATTAAGACATTTGTAGACTCTTAAGTAAACCTATATTCTAGATGTGCAAGATTTGGTTTTAGATTCTGTGGAAGACAATGGGTCTGCAAAATTCAGCTGCAAATAATTTGCTTTTTAAAAAAAGTTTTGTATTAGTCTAAGGAAGTTTTTATTAATTATTATTTTTTAAAATTATGTCACCATAGGATACTACAGGTGTGGTAGCCATTATAGTTCTATAATTACAGCTCTTACAGATTCTTAGTTCAGGTCTTAGACACATTCATACTTAAATATGTGAATAAGAATTTCCATTATCAAAAGGCCAGAAAGCTGAGCAAGTCCCTCTGAAAGCCTTGGATTTCTGCATGAATTCTGATTATGGTCATTTAATATCTCTCATCCTAGATAGTTATATTAGTTTAGAAATGCTAAAGATTCTTGTGGCCCAAGCTCTTTCTTCAGTGCCTAAAGTTAGTCCTTAAATCTCTTCTTTGCTTGGCTATTAGGGACTCAGGCTAACAAGAGCCATTGAAATGTGAAGAAGCTTTAGGTGTTTGGCATATTTCAAGATGTCAGATTGCTTTATATAAATGCTAATTAGATACGCCAGACAATGTAATGGAAATTCACTGCACTCTGAAAATTATGGGTATCCTTATTTTGGCTTACTGAAGAATATCCAAAGACAAGCAAAAAGTATGGCTAGCTGACAGTTTTCTCATACATCCAGCAAGAAATTACTTTTGCATCTTTCTCTTTTACATGTCTCCAACCAAAATCCTTCTCTCAGTCTTCTTTTTCAATCAAACCTAATCCATCTACAGCTCTGAATGGCCAGGGTTTTATGCTGTGTGGGACATTTGCCTGTCTGATGAAGACGTTCATCCCGAGCACCACTCTGCTCTACCCTAAGCAGCAGAGCAAATTTTTGGCTGACAACATGCACCAAGGGACTAAGGATTCATCTGAGTGAATGCCAGCGTATCTTGAATTCAGATATGTAGAAGCCTTAGACTCTTCCCCATAATCAGTGAAGAAATTAGTGGATTTTATCCTGAGTAGCTGTCTAGAATGGACCAGCGGATGCACACCACAGATTACCATTTCCATCCAGTCACTATGAGCACACTAGAGACACAAACTCAGCTGTAGATATTAGTAGGGATGTCTACAGGTAGTTAGGATGAATCCCTCCTGTGCTTCTGATGAATGACATAGAATAGGCCAGGCAGCTCTCCTACGGTGAATTGAAGCCTTGCAAGGGGGAACTCCTTTGATCCTATTCCTTTTAATAGATAACAATGAATATTCAGATAAAAGAAGAAAGAAGACTCAGTGTGCAGCAATGTTATAAATATACACAAGAATATGCTGGAGCATTGCAGAATAAGAGGACAGTCATTAGTGCATATTTTGGGTATTACTGCAAATTTTGTTGGAAAACATTTGTGATCATCACGGATGCACATCACTGAGTAATCTACCTCTTCCTCAATAATATAACTCTTGATCACAAAATACAGAGGGCAAAAACGACTTAACACTGGAACTCCTGCAGGGAAATTAAATTCAGACTAAATATTTTGTATGATCATCTCTTACTAATCTTGAACACCCTGGTGTTTTAAAAGCGTCACTTAAGCTTACATATTCGGAGAGAACTCATTGAAGGAACAAACATTGCTCTTGTATTTTTCAAACTACATATGTCTCTTGAGTTTATACTTTGTACTACTGAAATCTAAGAAAATTCTCATATAAAACCAATACTTTTATACACAATCACTTGATTCTACCAACTGGGTCCTTCTACAACAAAGAAGAATTATTTCAAATCCTCAGTGTAAATATCTGATTTTTTCTTTTTCTTGGAGTCAGAATGACCATGAACTGAGGCATTTTGGAAAGTCTCTAATAATTTTTTTTATTCTATAAGATCATAAATGTAGCACATCCATCACTGTAAGAGCTGCCAAAGCAGGAAGTCTGAAAGCAGTTTTTGACATGAATCTTTTCCCTATATTCATATAAAAATTATTTTTCAGTGGCCACAACGTCTCTGTGCAATATGAGAACTTGTTTTGTTTATTTTGAAGCTGAGGGAAACTTAACCAATAAAGAAACAGCCAATGACAAAATGAAAAAATTCCATGGATGTTGAACCCTTCTCAAAAACTGCCCTTTATCTGCTTATGACCATAGCAGGATCATAAGATATTTCACAATATGATGCAAGTAAGCATAATGTAAATCTGTACATGGAATTAAATTTTTCTGGTATAATAAACTGGTAGGATCTTGCCAAAATTTGTGCTGGAGGGAATGTTTGGGTATATGCTTTCCAGTAATGCACATGAAACTTACACAATTCTTCCCAAAAGAGATAGAGTATCTACACTTTAAGTAGGCCCTCCTTGAAAAAAATTCCTCACATACACAGTTTTTCTTATTGGTAGTGACTTAGAAATAAGGGAAGTAAAAACAATTTCATAGCTGAGTGTGGTTTACCAGCATTACTTTGAGTGGCTGATATCACTTGCAGAAATAATCAAAAATATCTGCTGAGCTAAAGCTTCAAAAAATCTTGTTAGTGTTGAATAAGAGCCAATGTGAGTTCAAAACAGTTTTAATGAAAAAAAAATAATATAGAAATGATTTCAAACACACTCAGACTGGATTTTGATCCTAGAAAACAATCCACAATTATTTCTGAATCATAAGGAACTAAATTTTCATTCTAATTACTGTTGCACTCTTATTTTACTGAAAGGTCTGTTGTAAATATACCAGCACAGAATTCTTTGTCTCAAAACTGTACAAAAGTCTGTTGTCTAGGACAGTCTTAGCGTGATGCTCTGAAATCCAGATTGGCTCATGGGCTCACTATGTGAAATATCATCAAATTTGTTACAAATACTCAGATCTTTAGATAATTGCCTTGGATACACTTCCAAGGATAAAGATTGTGCTTGTTTCTCTGCACTATATCCAGTGTGACATTGCAATTTCAAAAGTCTTTTTTTTTTCCACAAGAGCACCACTAGGACATCTAAGAGAATACCAAGCCAGCTACCGTCAGGTTCTTCTCTTCCTTAAAGTCTTTGATGTGACTTACAGCATATAAAGTCCAAACCCCACAACATTCATCAACACCAATCAGATTAGAGAAGTCAATGAAGTAATGTAGTTGGGAGACTGCTGCCTGGATCAAATCTCTAGGCATCGTTCAAGGTTACCAAAAAGATTCCGAACCCTCTTAGTCCTGGCTTGTTTAAAATGGCAGCAGAATCCTCAAACCATGCACTGTTTGGCAGTCACATCAACACCAAAACACCAAGGATGTAAATTTAAGAATTGACATATGTCTTCACAAATTTTGATCTGTGGTTTTGACTAGTTCCTTCAGCCAGAGCTTTTCCAGAAATTGCCTCCACCTGTGCATTTTGGTTCTTGTCGGGCTATGCTTGCTATTCATCATCTTTGACACCAAAATATGGGTTTTCCATACAAAATAATCAGATTTTGGCTTTAAAACAAACTTTCACAACAACCGTCTTGCTGCTGATTAAGTCTGCAATACATAGCACAATCTATGCTTCTTTAAATAACTGTTAAACTGAAACAACTTTTGCATCATTTAAACTAGGAATTTGGAGCAGGAAGGAAAAACAATATAAAGTTTGCTGCTCTTCCTAATACAGTAATGCTTGGAAAGAGTTTCAGAAGCAGATGCAGCAGCTGTGAGCTTCAGATCAGCTCTTTACGATTTCCTGTGATGTAATTTTTGCCAAAAGTAGCCTCACCGTTTGCTTTGCAGCTGTTACTCAGTATTGGGTTTACTTTTTGGATGCCAATTTGTGTTAAGTGCTTCAGTGACCCGTCCAACAGCAATAATCTCATGTGCCAGAGGTTATTCCAACTTTGATTATATTGCAAAGCTTTGAAAAAAGCTTAGATGTGTTTAAAATCCCTTTCTGGTCTTCGTCTGTTGAAAACAACAGAGTTAATGAAGGACCATATAGTACTGCTGTGGTGCTGTCCATCCCATGAGGTCAGGGAGTTTTATTTCGATTTATATGTGTAGCCAAATATAAAAGTCAAACAAGCTTTCAGCTTACAGTGGATGAGGTCACTGAGCTCAAGGTAGTGTATTTGGATTTGCTTGGATAATTCCGTCATAAATGCCATCTCAGTGCCATCTAAATGATGGTTGCACAATGTTCTTGTAGCAAGAAGGAAGTGCATCAGTCAATCCTTCCTGGTTTCTCAGTAGGAGAATCTCAATATAGGAGGAATCTCAGTATTTATGACAGAGCTAAAAACAACAGCATGCCATTTCTCAGCAGAACAGATTTTTTATGAGATAGTTACATACCACACCACACTATACCACACCATATTGTCCTCTACTTTTTGCCCTTGTGAGTGTATACTCTCAGTCAAAAGGCTTTGTACATATTCTGCTCTTAATTCTATTTCATCTTTACAGTTCATTTTAAATTCACCCTCACTCTCCTAAGCATAAAAGGTAAAGAATGCAGTTTTTAATTAAATGTCTAAAAGCAAGGAAGACTTTTTCAGGAAAAAAAAGGGATGTTCTAAATTGATAATATTTGATAAGACTTTCTGAATGAGTATGGTTTAGTGCCAATCTTCATCCATAAGAGATTTTAATCCATAGGGTCATTTAAAAACTTATGCAAGTAATGGTCCATGAAATGAATGTAGGGAAATAAGTAGAAAATTGTGAAATGTGGATCAGTGAAATTTAAAACTATAAAGATCACAGAAGAAAAATAGAAAACAGTGGAACAAGACAAAAGCAACTGGAAATGCAGAATAACATCAACTGACAGAGAAAAACAAATAAAGGATGTCTTGGTTTAGGGTAAATATTTAGGAGGAAACCTCTGGGGGGGGGTCTCCTCTAGGAAGAGTTGATTCTAATCACTCCTTCCCTTAGAGGTCTGGGAAGAATTTCTTTAGAGAAAACTGGAAAAAACTATTTATTTAACAAATAGAATATTTACAAGTATAGAAAATAAATTTGGATAATATGAAAATAATGAAACTTCTCCTTCCTTTGAAGAGATGGTAGATTCAGAGTCCGTCTGAGTCTGGTTCAGTTCTCCAGTGGGGTGGCCGATTGCCGGGCCCAGCTGTAGAAGTCGGCGAGGTGGAGGGGGGGGCCCCTGGGCGTTACCTGGTGTCCCGGGCACATGCGATGCCAGCCAGTCCCAGGAAGAGGAAAAAGGAAAAAAATACCCAGTAAAAGAAATAAAGTCTCTCCCTGTAACAAAATCAAGAGAAATTCGAGGAAATTCTCTGCTGTGAGCTGTTTCAGTACCCACACTAGAGAGAGAGAGAATGAGAAAAAAAAAATAATGTTGTTCTGCTGGAATGTCTCCGCTCTCTCAAGGCTTTAGTGATAAGATGTGACTCCTGTAGACAAACAGCGAGTGGTTTTTTTTTTTTCCACTTTCACTCTCTCTGTCTCTTGGGCCTAACTCAAAGTTGTAGAACTTAATGTCCAGTATAAGTAAGAGGATGATTGGGGATACAAACAGATCATATGGTTAACCCAGGACAAAGGACAAGAGTAACAGTGACCAATAATGCAATATCAGTCAAGAGAATTTCCTAAGGAAGGTTCACCAAGAGCTTTAAGATCAACCTAAGCTGAGCAGCTGGGGGCAAAAGATCAGAATCTGACCTTGCATGGCATTTATAGAATAGTATGGATTAGAATAATTCTGTTTGCAAGGGACTTACAACAGTCATCTGGTCCAACTGCCTGACTACTTCAGGGCTGATAAAAAATAAAAGCACATTATTATGCCCATTGTTCAAATGCTTCTTAATGGCTAAAGTATTTGGGATCTATCCAGGAAGTCTGTTCCAGTGTTTGCCCACCCTCTCAGTAAAGAAAACCTTCCTAGTGCCACATTTGAACCTCCCATTATTTTGTTGGGCTTTGGTTTTTCAAGGTTTTTTTATTAAATGAGGGCCATCTCTATGCTTAATTTTTTAGGATTTCAAATCAATATGCATCATATTGACATCGTATATGAAAGTCTGAACAAGAAATTCTTTAAACAGCACTGTGCAGTACAAATATAAAACAATACACAGATATTTTTAGACAGGAAAGGTGAATTATTTGCTGTGTGTCTTTCAACATATCAGTGAAAGATATTTAGATGTCAAGATCCTTATGATATCCAACTTCAAATTGACTATTCCAGGCTCTCAGAAACAAGGTAGAGAGAAGATATACTGGGACAGTTACCGAAAACGATATTTTCACAGGAGATAGTGGATGAGACATAGGGGCATACTCCACATGGTTTGGTGTCCCATCACCCTATAGACTTAACCTGGGTTACACAAGTACCTGTTTGCAGTGAGTGCATTTTCTGTTTTCTACAGGCACACTAGACTTCCTTTGACTGAAAAAGATAGAGTGTCTCTTAATGCAATGCAAGTTTTACTTCTGGTGCTTAAGACTTTCTGGCTCCATCCACTTTTCAAACCATCACTGCAGGTATTAGCCACTCAACAGCTTTCATTTGCATTGATCAGTTGATGCAGCCTATTCTCAGGAGAATTAATCATTAAATTACATCCTAAGAGATACAGGAACAGCAAGCTCTGTGTTAATTTTATGCCATTCTTAATTTTTCATATCTCCTAGGTGCTGCAGGCTGTGCACACGAGAGTGTTCATGCATCACTTAGTAATGAGACCTTTTGAGTTTCAGAAACTTCTTTCTCATTTTCTGTATTCAAGCAGTGTGAGAGCTGCAAAATTCCAGATGATTGCTGCACAACCAATTCTGCCTATGAATATATAAGCATGTCCCATCAAAATCAAAGAAAATCCCTTTGATTAATAAAAAACTTTTGACTCATTCTGGTTTCGTTTTTCACCAGTTTAAATTGAGTGTAATTCTGAGGAAATTGGCATGTCATGAAATCAAAATTCACACCCCAAAAGATGACATCAAGCTATATTAATAATCACTCGCTGACAGATTACCTCCTTCTATGTAACAAAAGCACTTAAAATAGTGTAAAAACAGCAAAATATCAACTGTTTATTCTGATTCTTTGATAGCAACAAACACTTCTGAAGTGGTACCATCAAAGAAACTCTGATCATTTCATACAAGTTAATAATCTGATTTCCCTTTCCATGAAGGTTCAAAAAGAAATTTCCAAAGTCATCAGAAAAACTTTCCAAGGCATGATCAAACCCTCTAATTTTTGTATACTACATTGGACTTCACAAATGCCCAGACTCTTTTAAGTTCCTAAGAGTTCTATGAACAAAAACGTGTTTGAGATACTGGACTAGAGTTAAAGGTGACAAGGAAGCTGGATGGTCGAAGAAAAGAGGACACAAGAAGTGTGTGAACTAGAGTTCTTGGTCCTGCATCTGCTGCTCAGCCACAATACAGACATGCACAACTCAGAGGGAGAGGCTCTCCAATACAAAGTTTCTAGACATCCACAGAGATTCTTTAAATGGCACTAGAGCTCTCATAAATTTCTCTTGAAAATTCAGTTTGCTCTAGCTGAGTAACTGTGCAAACAGAGAGCATTTGCCTGTGACAAACACCTCTCAGAAGTACTTCATTTTGCAGCTTCAAAACAAGTAATATGGAGTTGAGTTACTTCATGCTCTTGGTGCACAACATTTCCATTGCCATTAGCCATAAGAAGCTCTCTAAACCAAGCTGGCTTAGCCATTTCTATCACACTGGTCTGGTACCTCTACTCCAACCCATCACAGGTTGAGTGCTCATCACGTGGCCAAAACATGACTGCCCTTTTTTTATCTCTTTACCCATATCTGATGACTTCTGTAATAAATAGACAGGAGGGAATAGGCTTATGCAGATTTTTCTGGAGGTCTGGATTCTGAACAGAGATTGACAGCTTCTGAATGCATACGTGTTTCCAGAATTGCTTTCTGGGTTCAGTTTTGTAGGTGGTCTATATGAAAATGAAGTTTTTTGAGATCCCTGAATATAAGGATGAAATATAGGAGATACAGTAAATGTCAAAATTTAGCATTGGTATCCTTGCATTTTCCTGGTTAGTCCAGTGATAATTTATTATGGATTTCTTTGTAAGCAGCCAACGGAAAGATCAGAGGGAGAGGAATGGAAATTATGCAAAGCTTTGAAGCGATGTCCTTTATGCAAAAATTCCATGGCTACAGATACAGTTTTAAAGAAGAAACTGAAGGTGAGGAAGGTAGTCTAAAAACACACATCTAAAGCTAAGCCCAGTGTGCTCACCTTCCCTTCTTTGCCAGCTCCACTTTTGCAAATCTGTGGCTCTCGGCAGTTCTCTATTCCAAAACTGTGTTTGTACCTTCAAGTTTTGATCTGTCAGATTAGCCTGGGCAAAGGAATAACCTTGGCTTTTTTTTAATTGACTTTGCTTCTTTTTGATAAGTTTCCAGGAAGCATATGACAGCAACTTTTGCCCATTTTAGCTTTCCTTTCTCTGAATAACTCTGCATAATCTTTAGCATGCTCAAGCTCAGTTTGAAGTGGGTTAGTGGTGCTTTGTAAATCCTAAAGGTATATATGCCAGTTAAACAATATTCAGCTGTATCTAGCTTGGCTATTAATTAAAAGACAATTAAGAGCTTCCATAGCACCCAAACAAATCAAAAGAATAACAATTATATTCTGAAGTTGGAGGGAAAAGCTACAATAATTGTTTCTGATGATAGGTCTCTTTCACATTTCAGTAAAGAGGGACAATACAAAATTAGCAGGGAAAAAATGTACTGAACAAATTGCAAGGCAGGAAGACTAGCAAGCTGAAAGAATGAGTATTTGGGTGAATATTCAGACTGAATAGGGAAAAAGTGTTAAAACTTTGCCTATAATAGTTGCTTTGAAAAAGGTACATTAACTCTTTGGGGACTTTTCAACATGCAATATGGAGAAAAATTAAGTTGCTGCAGGTCCAGTCAGTTAAGAGGGTTTTTTGGTATTTTTTCAGTCAGGTTTAACTTTATCCTCACATCTTGTAATAACAAGAACTCTTGAAAATTTTCATTTTCCTTCTGACAAGCCTTTGTTCAGCCATCCTGAAAGACCCACTGAAGAGAGAGACAAGTAGCTATTGCAGCATCATCTTTTCAGGCTTCCCAACCATCAGCCTGAACTAAGAGTCATCACATCAAAAGAAGAAAAAGTGATAGACTGCCTCAGGGATATGCTCTTCAATAGCTTAACTGATTTATTTAATTGTTTAAGATCTCAGAGATAATACAGATTCTGACACAGTTCTACACACCGTATTTTCTTGTGGCTGTATCGTCTCACTTGAGTTGGAAAGAGATGTAGACTTCAGAGCAAGCCTCAGCATGGTTTTACTTGCCTTTAAGTTGGATATCAAAGCACAAATACTTTATATGCCTGGCACCAGTGGGAAACCCAAAGGTCATTACTAAGAGAATACCTCAGAAAAGTAATGTGCAATATCCAGGTAGTCAGTGAAGCCACATACCAAGCAATAGGAATTTCGTCATACAAGAAGTTCCCTACTTTTTAGGACTACCAGACAGATGACTCTTCATATAAGCTCCAGTACCCAACAAGCAATTCCTATCTTAATCACTTGCACAGTGTGTTTAAGTGGTTTAATGGCCCCCACATTTTCTTTAAACATAGCTGGGAGCAGGTAGGACTTAAGATGGATGCCTTTATGTAAATTTATAGTGATTGGAAAGCCTAGGAAGTAGATTCAAAAGAAAAGATTTAGCAAGTCTAAGTGTATCATGGGCACAGTTTTGTAGGAACCCAGTTCTGGATTTCAGGAACTGAGATCCATCCCAATCCCAGTGCATTGGTTTATCCTGGTTGAATACCTGGGCTTTCATATCTAGCATAGGGGGCAGAAGGAATCCAGTGTCCTACCCTGCATAACAACAAAGTGAAACTTTTCCACTGAGTAAGCAGCAGCCAATATCTTTTAGTCCTTATTGTTCCCATTAACTGTCTTGGAAGACTTTGTTATAGTCCACGATGAGTCATCTGTGCAATTATAACAGCAGAGCAATATTAAAGTGATAGATGAGGCTCAGGTTCCCTTGGAACTGAATGACACCTCAGTAACGACAGGGAGTGCCTGGGACCCAGCCAGCAATGTCTGAACGACAGCAAGTTAGGCCATTACTGGAGTCAGCTCCTATTGACAGTGACAGGAAAGAAAAGGTGAATAAAACCTGCTCAGTGGCTCATTGAAAGGTGCCTCATGGCTTCCCTTTACAGAAAGTAATGCTAAAACTAGCCTTTACTGGAAAAATAATTGGCAGTCTCAATGTAGGGAACCAGTAAAGGAGCTTCTCAGAAAAGCTCACAGTGGGGTGGAGGGATTTCCAACAGTGCTCCACATGCTGTTTTATAGCCAGCAAGATGCTCTTGTCTTGAAGTTGCTCCCAGTCAAGCAACCTGAACTGATTTTTAATTCAAGTACAAAGAAGAATAGAATGTGCAAAAGAACATTAGTTTGTTCTTTGGGCAACGGGAGGCAATGCTGTGCTGTTTCTCTTGGAAGGCGAGGAAAGTGCTATTGTCCACCTGCAACACAAAAGCTTCAGGCTACACACCTCCTCTGACAGGATGACCTGCAGTCTTCAGGTGCCACCTGTGCCCACTGAAGCAAAGGGAAATTTAGCTTTATAATTTGATTCAGGTCTATCAGCAGGATAAGCAAGTTGAAAAGAAAAATATGTAAACATAACACATCAAAACAAAATTCATTTTGGATATACTTTAGTAATAGGGGAAGTCACTTTGGGAGAATCTTTCACTTTGAAATTAACAATTGCTGCATCTATTTACCAAAATTGTTTCTGTATGGAATACCAAACACAAATGTCAATTAGAGTTTCTAAAACATGAACTATATTTTACATTTACAATGGAAACAAAATTAACAGAAGTAGAAAGTCAACATATGGATCTGGAAAGGAAACAAGCCAGCTAATAATTTTTTAGTGGACACAGATATCTTTTGGTGTAAAAATATTATATTACGGTGTTACATGTATTCTGTAAGCAGTTGTTAATTATATTAACACTTATATTATATTAACAGTCACTTCTCTTAAAAGAAATTAAACTCTACCGTTCCTCCCTCTAACTTTTTGCAGAGGAAAATGAATTACTATGAGTATATCTCACTGAAAGAAATCTCTATGTGAAATCAAGTTTTGCCTGTGTAAGCAGTTCTGAACTGAAAGCTTAATAGTGCTGCATAAGGACCTGGAAAGAGAACTTGATATAATAAAGCTGGCACACAAGAAGATGAGCAAAAAAACAGCAAAGAGAAAATACACATGAATAGTAGAGGAGTCATAAACTACAGCCAAACAGATTGATGATGAAATTTTACAGTCTTTGTTTCATTTACATGTTATCCAGTTTATAGGAAAAAGAAGCACCTGACTACTAAGCACACCATTCATGACTCATAGGTACTTTGTGCAAATACATAATTCATGCAAAAATGTGCTGCTGCATGAAAGAATGACATTGACCAGAACATTCCATTTGAACCTGGAAAGTGCATAGAGAAATTAATCACCAAGCAAGCCAGACCACAAATGCCTACCTATCTGATTTACCTCTCATTTTCCCATTTTTAAAGCTCTCTTCTGGGCTCACAAGAAAAGAAAATTAATACTGCTGAAGTTAATTTAAGTATCACTTAATAAAATAAACTATTATTTCTTCATTATGAAAATGTTGACACACTGGCACAGGTAGCCCAGAGAAGTTGTGGCTGCCACATCCCTGGAATTGTTCAGCACCAGGTTGGATGATGCTCTGAACCACCTGCTCTAGTGGGGGGTGCCTTTGCAGAAGGTGGATGATCTGTAAGGTTCCTGCCAACCCAAAGCATTCTATGATTCTATCACTATGACGCCAAGTACTGATCTCAGTTTTCTGCTAAGGTAAAATGTTTCCAGCATGAAGTCTGGGGAACATTTAGTCTAAAAAGGTTCAGATCTTTAAAAAGCTGATGTCAAAATTCTTAATTTCTTTGCAAACAGACCCTGTGGACTAGGACTCAAGGAAACAGAGGAAGTTGATGAGAGAGGAGAGAAATCTATTTTATTTGCTCTTTTCCCAAGCCTACGAAAGGCAGAGGATCTGAGACTGATTGACATGTTTATTCAGACAGAGGAAGCTAGGAAACAAACCAAAGAAGCGATTTCAGTTTCAGGTCTTTTTTGAAATTCAACTTTAAAAAAGGAGGAAACACTGATAAAACAAAAGTAGCCTGTGGCTACTTTCCATATTCCAAAACAAGGAACATTTTGTGACAGTTTTATGTTTGTGAAGAATTTACCCTTTTACATTCATGCATTGTGAACTGGGGAGTGCAAGGCTCAAGATTAAAAAATGACTGCACAAAAAACGTCTCCCTCCTTGACACTTTTTTCTAGCATCATGAGACTATTCACAGAAAAACCCACACAAAAAAGTGACAGATGCAGAAATTCTAGAACATAATAGTGTTTTTGTGGCATCCACTTAGCCTGGGGAACAGGTACAAAAATTTCCCAATATCAAAACTGCAATAAGATTTTTTTTTAAAATAAAAGGTAGGATGAATAAAAAAAAAAAAACCCCAACAAACTCTAAATTACACTAGTTAGTGTAAAAATTATGAGAGGACATTAACTTCTGTAGGCTTCAAATATAAAATACAAACTCTCTCAGGATGAAAAAGACATTTCAGCATCTAATAAACAAAGTATCACCAGTAGTATTTCCACAGGCTGCTCTCTCCTGCTCTCTGCTTTGCAACTGTATATGAATTGAAAATCAGCATTTGAAAATGCAAAAAAGAATACACAGCTTCTCTGGGCAACTTGCACCACCCTCAGAGTTAAAGAATTTCTTCCTAATAACTACTCTTTTTCAGTTAAAAGCATTAGCCCTTGTCCCATCACTACATGCCTATGTTAGAAGTCCCTTTCCAGGTTTCTTGTAGATATTGGAAGGTGCTATAAGGTCTCCCTGAAGGTTGCTCCTCTCCAGGCTGAACAACCTCAACTCTCTCAGCCTTTCCTCATATGGGAAGTGCTCCATCCCTCTGATCATCCTATGGCCTTCATCTGGACTCAGTCCAAGAAGTCCATGTACTTTTATTATAGGGGTCCAGAGCTGAATACATGTGTAATTTAATTTAAACACAGCTTGCATCAAATACTTTAGAAGGGCATGTGAAAAATGCTTCCAAGTATGTTTTATGCACTTTTGTTGATGATGGAGGTTTGGTATAATCACCAGATCTGTACTTCATTTGTCATGGAGCCATAAACGGAGCCTTTGCCATGAAGATTGACAGTCTTATTTAAATTTTTTTCCAATTCTCGTTCCAATCTCCTTCCTTGGCAAGCCTGTATCACTTTTCACTTCCTCAATGTGACTCTTTCCCTGGCCAGTTACAGATACTGCTCTTTTCACAGTTTCTCCATTCCCACTGATGATTTAAAATCTTCATACATGCTCAGAACTTTTCTGCTTGTTCTTTTCCCAACTGGATTATCCATAATTTATACAGTGAAAATGGTAGCATTTTTGCCTCTTTGGTCCCAGGTCTTTGTGTCGCAATTGAATTTTCCTCCAGCAAAAACTTAGAGCCATGGGGCTTCTTTGATAATATGTCTGTACCCAGTCATGAGCTTTCTGATGCACCATTTTAAAATCCATTTAGTTAACAGAAAGTCATCCCAATTATATGATCCACAGTTTAAACTTCACACATAAGGTTTCCATCCATTGGAGAAGTCTGAGGTTGCTTGCACTGCAATATTCCTTTTATTCTCTCCCAGCCTGGCTTATATTCTTGCTCCTTTTGAGACTGATTAGTTATTTTTTTAGACCCAAACTGGAAGACAGAAACTGGACACTTGTAGGAGTGAAAAACGGATAAGAATTAATATCTTGATCCAAAGCTGGATGGCATCAAATGACAAAATATTAAGTTGGGAGGGATCTGTGGAGACTACATGATCCAAATTCCTGTTCAAAGCATGGAGTCTAATTAGGCTGCTCAGTGACTTTTCCAGACCAGTTTGCAACATTTACAGAGGTAGAGATTTCACAGCCTCTGTGGGCTCTGTCACTTTCAGTCTGGAAAGTTATTCCCTAATGCCTAATGGGAATTTCCTTTGATATGACTTGCAGCTGTTGGTTCCTGTCTTTTCATCATGCACCACTGAGAGAATCTGGTTCCATCTTTTCTGTAATTCTCTTCAGACAGGTGAAGAGAAAAATCAGATTCCATTTCTATTCTCTTTTCCGGGCTGAAAAAGCCAGCTGCCTCTTTTCATACTGTTGTCTGAGTTCCTGAAAACGTTGTTGGGTCCCAAACCAGGACATACTCAAAATAGAGAGCAAAGCCATACATAATAATAATTTTCTCTCAACCTTTGCTGTTATTAAAGGATCCCTGGATATGGTATTCATCACTTGAAGAATCACTACAAACAATACTTTTTTGGTAGCTTGTTCTCATTTCTATTTCCTGGCAAAGCTTCCATCTGAGATTCATTTATGAATTTGACCTCCATCACGAATCCCTGTTCAGCCAAACTGATCTCCTGCAGTGCTTGACTTTTCCTGATGACGAGGACAGCAGAAAGAGGCTCTGAGGAGAGAGTCGATATTCAGACTCTCCTGTAAGCAGAATATAGAAAAAACTGCCACATCCATATTACAGAGTGGTTGGTTTGGGCTCTCCTTTGGGTTTCCAGTGGCTGCACATCTCTGGCAGCAAAGCTGTTCCTGACAAATGTGAAGCACTTTCTCCAAAACAAGGAGGCTAATTCTGAGATACAGGTGACATTCTAAATACAAAAGGATTTAAGCCTTATTCCCTAAGGTTGCAACTGCTTATCTTGGATGAATCAGGAAAATTTGAACATAATTATTAGAATTTAACTTTGCTCAAATTTTGCTTTAGCTTTGCCAGGTCACCTTTTAGTCTGTTTCTGCTCATGTTTATCTTCCTAAACATATTTTCCCATGCATCATATTTCCCATACCTATATTTCATTCACAATTATTGAATCTTTTCTAGTTAGCAAAGCCGCAGAAATTATGGATATAGAGAAATTAGTAAATAAAATAAATTTTAAAATAATGCTAAAGAAAAATTATTGTAAAATACTCAATATTATTGCACATAGGAGGTATATTTCTTGACTGGCTGAAATCAGCTAAAAGTATCTCAGTTCTTTCAGCTCATGAGTAATGGTTTATAACGGATCCTAGAAATACATTTCTCTAGTCACAATATTTCACTCAATACTAATTCATAACAATGAACTTTATCAAATTTAATGCTGCCTTTACAGAAGAGAAGGGCCATTATTCCTTTTTCAGTGGTTTTAATTTCACCTCTTCTTTGGAATCTCCATTTAGAAAAATGAGTAAAGCAACTCATTAATTTAAGTAGGAAGTTCAAAACAGATGCATCAACACAGTAATATGATTATGGTGGTCAATATATGTAGCAAAGCATAACTCATCAGTTTTTATCATTAAATGCACATAGTTGTGAATTTAGCAATATCTGCACATATACCAGGGCAAAAACACTGGGTTTATGGCTTGTTTTGATGCACAGCAAAATGTATCATTCCTTGATACTTGCATTGATTTTGGACTTACCAATATTTAATATCTTAGTTAATATTTATTGATTTTTTGACAGCAGGGATCAACTTTTGCTTCTTGCTTGATATCTGCACTGAAATGAGGACGCCAAAAAAAAAGGTAAGAGCAAGCAAAAACAAAAACTTACATAATATATTCATGGTAGATCCCTGGAGAAAGAAGATCATAGAATCATAGAATGGTTTGGGATGGAAGGTACCTTAATGATCAGCTAGTTCCAAAACCCTGAAATAGGCAGCGACACTTTGCATAAGTATTATGATAAGAGACAGAATCCACTAAGATCATGTAAGCTACCATACAGAAGAAAGCAGAAGTAATCACAACACTTTTTCAAACTTCAAAATTTTTTGAAGCCGGAATATTCATTTTCTGAAATAATTTCTTAAGAAAATAATGACATTAACGGCAACTGAGCTGCAGCAGCAAGTTTCTGGTTAGGATTAATCTCCTGTATCCTGCATCTATCTTAGATGTTTAGTGCATGAAACACTGTTTTATAGTGCCTGGTTTCTTCTCATTATTCATAAAAGAAAAAGAATTTGATATTACTTGCCTGTAGTTAGTTGAGATTAATATCAGACAGTAAATTTTAGTAAAATAATCAATGTAAGAAAGCAATAGAGCCAAATTTACCCTGTCTCATGGTTTTGATCATAATAAAAATCTTTTTGCTATGTTGCATATGCATATGTATGCACATATACTCTCCATTTATCTTCATATTATTTTGAACTGCCAGTGACTGAGCAGTTGCATCACCTCCAGAAAACCCATGTCCTCTCCTAATTTTCAACCAGGACAGAAGATTATGGATGGCAGACAAATGACTGACCACTGTCAGATCCTGGAAAGTCTTACAAGCCTACTGGAGCCTTCTGTGGGCTGTGCATTGCAAAAATTTAGACAAAAGAGTTCTTTATTGATATTTGTTGTACAGCTGCAACCAAAGTGGAAGCATTTTTATGATTTTGCTCCCTCTTAAAGGCTTAGAAGCAATAACTACCCTATCATTTGTGGGTGGTGGCCGTGACTATCACTGACTGCTGGACATTTGCCATTGCACAGAAACCTTGGGATTTTACACTGGCTTCTGCCAAGAAGCAGAGCTTAAATTCCCATAACTGTGCTCTGGTCCATTCTGCTTGTGCAGTCCAGAACAGATCTTGGAAAAGTGGATGTTCAGTACAGACACCATCATGAGGATAGAGAGGTGAGTTTTCTGGTTTGTATTTACAACTATGTCAATGAGTCTCTCATGAATCAGCATTTTCTCGTTTAGCCTCTCTTGTTGTAGATAAATAAGAAGGTAGAGCCCAGAAGAAGCAGACAAAACTAGTAAGCTGAACACAAAATAACCCCAAATAAATCTGAGCAATTATAATCCCCAAAAGTCAACGTGGTCTTTGATAGATGTGTTGCTGGCTTGACATAATGCAATCATAGTCAGCAAAACCACTGACAACGCATTGCTGGTTTCTGCCAGAGTACCCATACCAGATATCTGGAAGACTTCACAGAAGCATAATCATCTCAGTTATAAGCAAAATCATGAGGCCACCTAGACCACAGTCTCAGTTGGAGGAGGTCACTTTCCAACATGAGATCAGGTATCATGGAAATGTCTGATCTGCTCCTGAAAATTTCCAAGGACAGAAATTGCACCATCTCCCTGGGTAATTTGTGGTGGTGTTGAGCTATTCTCCTCATACACTTTTTTCCTATGATTTCTTAAAAGGGAAAGATTTGATGTGTTATGTTTGTTTAGTCTCATCAAGTCAGCTGCAAAAAAAGGTTAACAATATTATAAGTCAGATGTGGGTGAAAACAAAATCAAGCTTACTGTTTCAAGAGAGTTAACAATGGAAAGAATGGCAGCATTATCTTCCTTCACAGGACATGCATTTAGAATTATGTTTCAAATGGAGGTGCAGACCTATTTTCTAGGACCAATTTGAAACCATGCAATCCCCATGAAGGGAATATGTCCTGCATCTTAAAACAAGGGGCTAAGAAACAAGATCTCAATAATCATTCTTTGACTCGGTATTTCCTGGAATTATTTTAGGTTGTTCAATGTTCAAGAGGTTTATAATGAGTACTAAAATACTCCCTAATTCCCCTAAAATGAACATTCCATTCCAGGGGCCACCACACCTAAAAAATTTATTAGTCTTTATTGACTGTCATCACTGAGGTAGAACTGACAAAAACAAACTTCACACCAAACTTACCTCAGCATTTTCCATGGGAATGCAATGGTGAGAAGGAATGCCAATATTTTAATAATACAATAAAAGTTTAAATGATAGTGCTAGGCATATCTTCCACAGGGACCAGTCTTGAAATTTATTTAACAGTCATATGCTTTGAGATGCTTTGATATCAAGTACAGTACAAATGCAAATTAAAATTATTCTTTACAAAAAGTAATCACTGAAATTTATTCCATACGTGATTCTGGTAGGGTAATTCAGGGAATAAGTTCTGCTGAAGGTACACCTGAATAATTATTTCATTGGCATTAGAAGATGAATAAACTTTCATTTTCAAACATCAAATGATGCTACAAACTAAATATCCAGGACAAAGACTGCACAAGAATTATTATCTGTAATTTTTACGTGTTATTGAGAGATTTCCTGTCTTTAAATATGCAATAATTAATTAGACATTATTTTTAATTATTTTTTTACCAATTGGTAGTCTCCTTTCCATAGTGTTCAAATGGTTGAGAAGGAATGTATCACTTGGACACCTGTAAAGTACATTCTATTTAATTGAATAATCTTCTGACTTGTTCCCATTTAAATTAATTATAACTTTCTTATTGCCTTAAACAGGTTTCTGAAGGGTATATTCCATATTGTTAAATTTGTGGGCAGAGAGTATAGATTGGGTAAGAACTAGTGTATATGAGTTTTAAATTTTGTTTTGAAAGTACTTTGAATTTTGTGGAATACTGTTCCTGTAAAATCTGTTTAGTATGAAAAGCAATCCTTTTTCTGGTCTGAATAAGCAAGGATCTTTGATGTTTCTGTTAAAGTGATTTTTAAAAGATATTCTTAGATAATAAAAATACAAAAAAATGAAGAGTGCAGGGAAAATAGTCACCAGGCAAGGTCTGAGAATACAGACAATTGCAGGATCCTGAGTTATGGACTTCTCTTTACTGGAGACAATAAATAATAAATAATAAATAAACTCTACTGGAGAGTAGAGTCTCTCTACTCTCTCCCATTCTGTGCTCCTTCCTTCTCCACAAGTACCAACTGCCACATATCACTCTAACTTTATAAAGTAACCATGGTTAAAAAATTCTGCCACACAACCCTTAAAATAAATGTAAACATCGTTCTATATTGACACCAAGAAAAAGGGTTAACTGTGTAAATCCCATATTTAACAGGAGCATTGAGCCTCTGTCTTTCCACCCTGAAGACAGCAAGGTAAGCAGGTTGTATCATTTTTATTTCTATAATTGATCATTTGTAAGAATAATTTTTAAGAATAATTTGTAAGAATCTTCTACTTTTATGTAGATTTCATTAAGTGAATCTTAACTGTTGTCCAACACTGGTGAATAATTATTGACTTAATTACATACTATGATTAATTCATCAATTCATTGATTAGATTTCATTTGTCTGGAGTCTGGAGGAATGCAACACTGAAATATTTTTTGTTTAATTACAGTTATAGAATTTTAATCTTTTTTTGATAGATTTTTATTTTTTAATATTTTGCTATAAAGCCTTAAAAAGGATAAGTTTTTGTGGATTTTTTTATTGAAAATCATAATAAGAATGACCAAAGGAAAAAAACCAGGCATCTAGACAATTTTTCACTTTGTTTTGCTTTAAAGCCTTCATACTCACATGCCAAAAATCAAAAGTTATATCCTCAGATAAAGAAATAATGTCTGACTAATAAAGAATCAATACTAAATCACCTTGTTTACTACTTCAATTTAAAAACAAAATGTAGAATGTGCAAATATTCATGAGTGGATTCATCACAGTTAATTCATGTGGGCTAAGAGTTAAATGTCTAATCAGAGTTACCATCTAACTTATATCAGCAGAGAGAAATAAGAGCCTTTATACAGCATTTTATCTTATACTGTGAAAGATATCTCATTTAGGCAAAGGTCTCTGTTCTAGCAGGAAGGTCTCATTTTCTTCATTGGCTGTCAAGGGAGACCCATAATGAGCCCAGACCAGGCATTTAACTTTTATACAGAAAGTGGGTGAGGTGGAGTCCATGCCTAATGTAGATAAATCCCTACAATTTTTAAGCTTTTTTAATTCCTGGAAGTGAACTTGAAATCTTCGAAGAGCAATCTGTCTCACAAGCTTTAAGTATTTCTACTTTCAATGCCAGATTATAATAATTTGAAATTATGAAGTTAAATTCCTATTTCTGCTCAGTTATATATCACAATGAAAGTGCAAGGCACTTTAAAAGTCTTGCAGAAGCAAGGAAAATATTAAGAATTCTTAAGAATTCTTAAGATGCTTAACCAAGCAGCATATGAAATCTTAAGATACCAGTTCAGTGGGAATTGAGAACTGACTGAAAGCACAAATACCTGATCTTTGAGCTGAAGTGATGATTAAGAAGACTTTCAGCAGGCATATGGTGCAAACTTTACATTGGACTTTTCCACATCGCAGAAAAGCCTAGGATCATCAACAAGAGGAAGAAAACATTTTTTTCACCATGGCTGGTCTGTGTCACAATAAATGTAAGCATTCAAAGGGGTCTCAGTGTGAGCTGGTACCTGCTGCAATTGCTGAGATCCTTTGCTTGTGACCAGAGGTTTTTCATGGTTTCCATGGTTTTAATGGGTTCTGTAATGAACCACAAAATACAAACCTCACTGCACATCTGTAGCCAGCAGAAACCGCAAAACAGAATAAAAAATCACCTAGATTTTTCTTTAAACTTCAGATTTGTACAAAAGCTCAGGCAGTTTCGTCTGGGCTGCTTTGCTTGCAAACAAATTAAAATTGATTATTAGCCAAATTGTTCTTGATATTCTATAAATAGCTCTGTTCAGAGGCAGTTTCCTCAGAAAAAAAAACCCAACGTAGCTTACATTATTTCTTTCCTATTAAGAAACTTTCCTTAAACAAAAATCCTAAGCAAAGCTCTTTCTATGTGCAAATATTAACATGCTTATATATTGGTTCATGAAGAATTAAAGTCACATATTGAAGTCATAGAGGGTTAACCTCTATTAATTGGTTTACCAATATTAATTGGTTGAAATGGCCAAAAAATTCTATAATTCCTAAAGAGCAAAGAAAACTATAGTATATCCTGCATTAACTATATTCTTGTGGTGGCAGAAATATAATAGATTCATTTTCAGCTAGAATACAAATTCATGGCAAGTGGAATTGCAGACAGGAGCAACAGCAGAGCAGTATTTCACTATCTGACAGCTTATGCTAAATACACTTTGCATTTTAACGCTGTTGCTACTTGCCTGCCTATTCTTCCTTCCCTGTCAGGATGCAGGTAACTTTTCCTGACAAACAACACTGATAATAAAGGCTACGACCCTCCATAAGTCATCTTAAAGAAGCTCTTACAAGCATAGAGCTAGAGCAGCTCAGACCACAGTCTTTTCTCATTCACCAACTCAAATCTATTTCTTTCCTGCAGATGTGAAGCAGAGAGTAGCTGCTCTCATCTTCATCTAGAGACTGTGAATAGTTACTGAAAATAGTGTGCAATCTGTCACTGATCCATCCAGGTAGCAGCAGTTCTGCCTACGAAACCATCTTGGGGTGGGCTGCATTTTACTTATTAAAAAGACCTGAAAGCATTCAGATGGATGAAGGTGCAGAATCAATTTCATGTGCTTTTCAGATAATGCAAACCTTTTGTCTAGCATGTAGACCACCAGAAATCCAATATTTTTAACATCTTTCCCAGTACCAGCAAGACTTCTATGAAATTCTTTGTAATGCTATTAGTTTGGGAGGGATCATGATGGATGGGAATGTTTAGAAATCCTGGAATATTACTATAAGGCAGAGTAGGATTACCTAGTAAGCATGCATGTCTCCCCTTTCCTCCCAGCAAATTTAGCATGTGGTTCCTTTGTTTCAACTTCGCAAGACACTTAGGTAACAGTCATAGAGCTTGTCCATTATCTTGTGGAGGTTGCCTGCTGGGTCCAGTTGCAGATGTCTCTGGAAGCAGGTGTATGTATAAAAGCAGCTACTTCATCTGATCTACCAACACCTTCAAATCTAAAATACAACTGTCTTTAACCTGGCAGTGACCCTCAAATTACCTGTGGATCCCGTACTGAAGAGAGAGCATAATATACTGACTAGGAAGCTGAATTTGGTGATACAAGAAGTAAATTACTGTTGGAAAAACAGTAGGGCAAAAGCTTGACAGAAGTAAACATGGCAATTAAATGTCTGAGCGTTAGTTCCTTGTTGCCTTCTTTGGGGTGAGTGGTTTGCAATCAGCTTCTGGTTTTCACTGATCATAGCTCTAAGTTGACTGATAGGCAGATAACTTTTATTTTCAGTAACTTTTGTCACACTAATGCAAGGTATTTTGAAATCAGCTTCAGACTTGCTAGAAATTAAAATTCCAAGCACTGATTTTCTCATTCCCTTCCTCTGAAAAGGCATCACAAATTTCAGCAAACAAGCAGAAGAGTAGCAGAAGATAATGAGACAAGAGGTGACATGGGAATTCTTGCATGAGTGTAGATCAAAACAACACTTGAGCCAACCCTGCCTTTCCCTCTCCACCCCCAAAATTTAGGGGTAACAACTTGTGCCTCCAGCACCTTTGCTTGGACCATAAATGCTCCAATCCCTCCTTCCCAACCTCCTCCCACAGCTGAGCCCTGATGCTTTTATTTCTTCCTCCTACCTTCAAAATAGATCCTTCGGCTACTGCAAAGTGCCAGTTAAGCACAATACATGGAGTGAGGATAATCCACAGGCCATGTCTACTCTCTGCCTAAACAGTGTGTGAAGTTTAATCTGCACCTCCACAAGAGATGGTGCACAATGCTGTGACAGAGAACCTGCAGTCTATGATCATACTGGAGAGATTATCGAACTTTAGCTGTCAATAAACACAGCTATTTTGAGATTAATTTGCAACTGCAGAGTAGCTGGAGTTCCTGTGAGTATGTTCTGTGAAAGGTATTTGAAGAGAGTGGTTTTCTTCAAGGTTTTTTTAGGCTCGGGCACAAATGTAAAGGAGAGTATCTTAAAGAAAGTAGCACTCCTAGAATAAAAAATAAGATACAAGATAAGTCCACAATAAATAAATAAATGCAAAATAAATAAAGGTGAAGAAAAAATTAATAAATATGTAACCCGTGCAGCTAAATACAATATATATTTTCACTCTAATGGATGAACTTGCTAGTTGTTGCTGAATGGGATGAGTGTGTGCATCTGAAAACATAATTTGTCCCTTAGGGTAATAGCTGCTCTATGAGGACAGAGTCAGGCAGTGCCCTGATTAGACATATTTCAAATTGGCCATGTTTGTGCCCATTAACAGCTGGAGGTAGAAGGCACTTCTAATTAGTTAGAGTGTTGGAGGTTTTTAAAAATAGAGATTGGAAAACTTAGTGGCTGGCTAGATAAATTAGGAATTAAAATTCTTTTGTGTGCTCTCTACTTCTGAATAACCCATGTCACGGGAAATAGCCTAAAAGAGCCTTGTAGAAGAGCAGGCATTTAGACCATGATTAAGTATAAACTAGAGCAGATGTTCTTTTCCCTTCCCCCTTCCCTAACTCAGCTCTGGTGAGATTTGATCCCAAAAACTGAGATTACCACAGGTTTTAGCAGTGTCTCAAGTTTTGATGCTTCTTCCTGCTTAGGATCCATCTCAGAAACAGCAGAGTGGCCATGGAGCTGGACCAGCTGACAAAAATGCAGCCTCCTTCTTCCCCAAGATATAAGTCCAAAAATGGCTTATCCTACAATATTAAGTACCCAAAATGCAGAAAGACAAACAGGACCTTAGAAAGACAGAGGAAGAACTGATAAAATACTAAATACTCATAAATTTTTGTCTTCCTGTTTCCATTCACTTCTCTTTTATATATTCTCCCATTTAGATACCTTAAAAAGGAGTCTAAAATTCTGTGGTGTATTTCTCACCTCTGAAAAGAAGTTAAAGTTGGAATGTTTCACTGAGAGCATTCTAATTAATTTGTTGATTACCTGCAAGCATCCTGCTTTGGGAGATACTCAGGCTTGACTGGTGATCTGAACAGTATGACTTTCCAAAGTCAGGTATTGGTAATATCAGGGTAAAAGCTAAGTGCCTTTCCTTCCATTTTAGAACAATCATTCTGTAAAAATATGTCATTATTCAGGTAGAGCAATGCTTATTTTCTTGCATTTCACAGCAGATGGGAGTTTAGATATTTACTAAGAGGTGAAAACAGAGGCTTAGTCCAAGGTATAAAGTAGATGAAGAGGGCACAGCAATGTAATCCTTCTGGGATACTGGGGATCAGCAGAGTCTTCAGTGCCAGTTAAGTCAATTTCGAGCAATACAGTTGAAGCTCACAATCACTCACAATACAATAGGATACCTTCCACTAATTCTGCCAGGAACAGGAGAGGATGAAAGTTCAGGTTTCTCAGGATCAGGTGTGCTGTACAACAGAGAGAGAAAAGTCAACTTAGATTAAACAGAAGCTGCCCCTACTGCAGTTATTGTCTCTAGAGAAGTGTATTTCTTAAGCTTTGAAATTGCATAGTTTTCAGTCAGTACCTTTTTCTTTCCTCCCTTGCCCCCATCCAACATGTTATGACTTAGGAGAAAAAATGGAAAATTTTCCCAGAAGTATTACTGGACAGGCTTCTTAGCCCATACAGCCATCAAGTGAGCCATGTCAGAAGGGACTGGTGAACTTGTAGGATAATAAATTTGAATAGTTTACAGTAAAATGTTTAGGGTAGCCGATGTTTCATAGACTGGCATTTTGAACAGCTTTTACTTTAGTAAAAATTCTTTACTTAAAAGAATTTTAAGTTTGTAAAACAGTTGCAGCCTTTGTGCTGTTTTGAGATGAGATTTAAAGGCACTTTTATCAGACTTTCCAGGTAAACTTCAGAAAAGATGAAGACCTGTTTTTGTAGTTCCTTATGTTAGGTAGCAACTGTTTATTTAAGTGGTCCAGTCAAGAATTTTCCAGGAAGCATGTCATACATTTTGAAATGTTACCCCTACATTCAATAATAGGAGTGACACATGGGCTCTCAGAAAGAAAATTTTCCTGCTCAATTTGCAATAGGGAGGTGGTTTGTGTCCCCTTTCCCAAACCACAGTTTAACTCCCACAGAAAGGCAAAAGAAGAGTTTCAGAGACCTAGATGGGAAGTTTAAGATCTGCTTTGACTAAACCAGCAATATTATGTGTCTGGTACCATGTCTTACAGAGAAACAAAAAGTACTTCTCCTGTGCTGCTTGGAGAAGGACGAGGAAGACTAACCTGTAGCAAAGCAGTTTAGAGTTATGAAGTTTCTTTAATACTAGGCTAAGACTGGATATACAGCAGAGAAGGCCAACCAAAAGTTATAGAAAGTTTTCTTCTTTGGATTAAAACAAAACAAAACAAAACAAACCCCATATACCTAATAGGGATTATCTTTTTTTTTTTTTTTTCCTTAACAAAGGTCCTAGGACAAACTTTATTCCATCCTATGATCACCAAGTGTTTGTCTGAGGTCTGATTTTTCACCATGTCATTGCTGTCAACTTTTGTGATTTAATACTTATCTCCACACAAGAAAGAACAGTGGGATACACCAGTAGGTGGAGAAGCTCCAGTCACCTTCTCAGATCTCTGCATAACCATAACCATGGAAGTGGTGGCATCATTATGGGATGCAGAGGAAAAGCATTTGTAGGTTGTACACAAATTACAATAAATAAGTAGAAGACTTCAGAATTTAGCATCAGATCTCAGGCACCTCTATTAAAAATGACTCCTATCAGCTTGAACTTATTGCTGTGTCTCCTCCCTGGAATTTATTAGCAGCTCACTGTCTTGTAAGCCCTCATATCTCAGAGGCTCTGCAGTTTAGTGTTTTAATTTCAACTGAGCTACAAGAGCTACACAATTATAACAGAAGCTCAGTTTTTTGCTAAAAACATATAAAACTTCAAAACTTCAACCCTTAAGCCTGAAAATACGAATAAAGCAATTACAGAGTTCAGAATACAAAGTAAAGTCCTGAGGATATTTTTTACCTTCTGGAACTTAAAATTTCAAAATCAACCATGAGCTTGGCACACTCAGGACTGGTAATAGTCTATCTATCTCTTTACTTGAAGTGTCAAACCTATTCTGAGCATCTGGCCATGTTTGTTCCCTAAATTTCCAGGAGCTTGTAACCACTGTCCTGCAGAGAATTGATACCTAAGTGAAAATCTGCAGTTCTGCGTAATGAAAATAGGACAGCACTAGAATCTGTGCAAAAAGATTGCAAGGCTTATAAACCTATTATTTAAGACTGTTATTCTTTGTGACTGATTGTCTATTTACTTAATTAAATAGGCCTGAAGTCTTTAGATAACCTTACGCTGACACACTGTAGTGCCAACTTCCATTGCTTCCTCAAAGTAATAACCTCGCTTGTCTTGCTAATCCAGCAGCTGTGCTCTGTTCTATATGTGTTTCTGTGTGGGAACCATCCCTGCCTTTAAGACTTTGCAGAAATGTTCTACCGGGCACTGCTCCTCAGAGCCAGGTGCCTTTTAAACCTTAAGTAAACCACCTCTGGGATAATCAAAATTATTTCCACTCAGTATGTACAGCACAAGGCCAGGCAAGAAGAGATCTTTAAAGGTACTAAAGACCAGTCAGGAGTCCTGAATTTTCCCAGAGAAAAGTTTTAGATAATTAGATGTCTGGCAGACACAGCAGCCATTGAAAATCTTCTTCAGCACTTTCTTAAATTGTCTTCTAATTTTCCACTTTAGAAGGTCAAATTGTGGGGAAAGTCTCTTTCCTTGTGAGTCATACTTAAGGTTCAACTGAAGCAACTTTTTTATTATTCTCCATATGGGAATATTTGTCACTGTTTACTTCTAAAAATAAATACACCCAGCACAGTCTTTTTGAGAACAAGTACAGAGAACAAATACACAGAAATGGTTAACATAATGAACTGTAGCATCCTGCTACTGACTCCTCAAGCCAGAGGTCAGATGTACAAATGGGAAAAACTGAAAACTAAAGACTAGTCATAAGACTGAAATGGGAATTGAAGTGTTACCAAATTTCTGGTTTAGGTGAAACAAGAAAGGACAGAGTTTCCCTGCTGATTTGTGACATAAAGGTAAGCACAAAATGAGCACCAGAAGTTTCTGGCCCCTGAGAATTAAACACAACCATTTTAAGGAATATTTCCCTTTAAATGTCCTTGCAAGTTTTATATAACAAGAAAGGCCCCAAGTGTTAGGGAACAGCCTTCTTTTGCCCAGATCTGTGGTAAATACATAGGTTTATCACAGATATAGATTGCAAAGTACTCAAACCTGATATGCCCTGAAGTCTGAATAATAATCTAAAAGCCATTATTCTTTTCAAATTGAAGCACAGAAGCCAAAGAGAAGCTTAGTGAATTTCCACTGTAGCTCACATAGGGCTGGTGGTCTTGCAGGACAGATCTGCTTCATTCCTGCTATTTTCAATGCATGATGCTTCCTTCATCAAGGTGTCATTCCCCAGAGGGGAACTATATTATTTATAACAACTATTTGTGTCACAATTATACTGCTTTCCACACTGCTTTTCATGGGGTAAGCTGCCTGTAAGAATGACTGTAATGAGTTTTGCTCTTGTGCAGGGTTCAATTTGTATTGTTTTGGCATGCCAGACCAAGGTGTAGCAGGGGAAAGTTCAGATGTTTGTTTCTAAATATGTCAGGAAAGTTGGGGATCATTGTTTTAACTGTGTGATATCTCTGACTCAGCTATCAGGTAACTCAACTTTTCCTTGGTCTCATTATTGTAAAAAAATTCCCTGGATTACTGAATAGCTACTGCTGACATCAGTGCAAAAATGATATTTGGCCATTCTTAACCTCAAGAGCCCTCCAGAGCCTCAAACCTCTATGAATATGTATGTTGTGCTTCCTGGTTCTCCTTCTGAGAGAATTCCTGTGGGGCCCTAAACCTGAAAGGTAATGAACCTGCCATTCGCACTGGTCAGACTCACTGGCAGCAGTAGAAATTGCCTGAGCTGCAGAGTTTTGGTGCCCACAGCAGCACCACCACAGAAGCACTGAGGCTAGCCCAGCTCTGTCTGCATGCTCTGCAGCCAGGAAAGCACAACTTTCTCTCAGCCTGAACACAGGTGGAGGAGAAACTGAGACTGTAGACACCAGAATCAGGTGTCTGCTTGGATACCCAACAGGGCCACATTCTCCATTACAGAAAGCAGTGAAACAATCAGTGCTGCCAAGGGGGTCTCAAAGCCCTCCAACACGTCCTTTCCAGATTTCTTTGGGCAAGAGTGTCAGGTGTAAGTAAGCCTTGCTGGTGTGCCCTGGCAATAACCACTGTAGCTCAGCTATTGCTGTGCACTATAAAGACAGTGGTCCCTTGCACAGCTAATTTAAGGTACCAGCTATGAGCAGGGCCTAATGGAGGAGCTTTGGTGAAACAGGGTGCTTGCAAAAAGGGGCCCTTAACCTGTTAGCAAATGCAAAACCACTCCCAGCAGCATGTGTGCAATTCAGGGTGTTCTGGTTTAATCCCAACTGGCAAATCAGTCCCATGGTGGTGCTCATTCACACCCTCCCACTCAGTGGGACAGAGAACAAGAAGAAAAAAGCAGGAAATCTTGTGGGTTTTGAAGATAGTTTAATAGGTATGAGAAGCAAAGTAAACCAAGGAATTAATTCACCACTTCCCATAAGCAGGAGGGTTTCCTTCTCCAGGTTTCCATCTCCAGGAAACCAGGACTTCATCACAGGTTGTGATGATTTCAGAAGAGAAATTCCATCACTGTGAACGTTCCCACTGCTTCCTTCTGCTTCCCCCAGCTTTATATGCTGAGCATGACAACCTATGGTATGGAATATCCCTTGTGTTTGTGGGAGTCAGCTGTCCTAGCTGTGTGCCCTCCCAAATCCTTATGCACACCCAGCCTCCTTGCTGGTGGGGTGGGGTCTATGAAGAAAATTAACTTTATCTGAGAAAAAAAACAGGACAAAGGTCATTCTTATCCCTACCACAATCAAGGCAGTCATGCCCACACTAACAAATCACCTAAATTGCTCAGACACCAGTCAATTTGTTACCTGAGGTGCCCTGACAAAGATGTAAACCTGAGTGACATTTAAACTATTTGCTTCTGTTCAGTTCTTAGCTCTAAAGGTGCCAATTAAAACAGACAGCAAAGCATTAAAAAAGTGCTGGTTCAGGCCAGTTTCAGAGAGAATTGCTATTAGTTAATAAATATTTCTAAATGGCTGCTGGAAACAACTCACCAACAAAATGCCAGAAGATTACCATATAAGTAATATGATGACCAGGACTTTTAACATTGCACACAAATACATATTTTACCTAGGTCTTTTGGGGGCTCCTTTTTTTCCATTTAAATTTAGATTCCATTATACCTTTGTATACGTTTTAATGGCTACATAGATTTTGCAATAGCATTTTCAGACTCGTGAGATGGAGGTTAAATACACAAATTTTCATCAACCACACTCTTGGAACATGGAGATGAAAAAGAGCTATTAGTTCACCTACTCCATTTTTCTGGCCAGGGTAAAATTGTTCCCTGAAGTGTATTTTGCAATACTTTGCTGAGACTACTTTTATTTTACCAAAGAACTGGCCACTGCTGCTCATGGGACATTTTACCACAGCTTAATGAAATTTACATTTAGGAACTATTTTTCCAGACAATCAGTCTTGTAACTTCTCTTGCTTCTTAAAAAAAAAAATCTCTTTATGGGACACCTCCATAACTAATTGAAAATGTTACCTAAATTATATTATTGTTTAATTTGAAAAACATTCAAAACTTGATAAACAGTATATTTTCTCCCACCACAAACTTTCCACAAATTACATTTTTCATTTAAATGACTGACCTATTTTAAAGATAAGAATCTACTCTTACCAGCAACTTTTTTTAGCAATTATTTTGGCTGAAAAGGGATTGCTTAAGTTTTTCAGATATATCTGATGACCTGAAACTCAAAAAAAAAAAAAAAAAAAAAAAAAAAAGGCCTGTTAGGCACCTAAAGCAGCATTTAGGGAGAATGCACACAGGAAAATCCTAAATGGAAATCCTGAAATCAGCCGCTGTGCAAATCTGAAGCCGCAGTCTTTGCAACAATATCTCTTTCTGCCCTAGAAAATCTAAAACTAGATCTGACAACTTAGTTAGAGTTCTGAATTTTCTCAGAATTGAGGGGGATTTGGATCTAGGACTTTGGTTTGCATTTATCTGTAAAGCTGCACTAAAGGTTTTTTCTTTGTCTATGTTTTTAGCAAGGAATTCAGTCTTGTATTTATTAAACTCTTACCTATAGTTGCTTTGTCACTTCTAACCTAACATGCTGAAAGTGGTAGGCAAGTATAGAAAGAAATGGGAATATTCCCTTCCATTTTGGCAAAATTCATTCTGGGATATTTTCCAACAGAACACATTTTAAGCCAACAGTACAGGAAAAGCAATACAAAGATACGTCTGAATTCATATATGTATGGATATACATGTATACATATGTGTGTTGTGTGTTTGTGTATACATATTTGTATATATATACACACACGTGAAAAGCCAAGACAAATAAAAATAACACTGATGAAATAAGAAAAAACCCGAAGAACCAGATGTCTGACTCTTACGGTACCCTAAACTCCTCATAACAGCAGGTGCTGCTGCCCACCCTGATTAAAGGTTTTTCTTACTCCCAAACTGACCACCACATTTTTCCTCAAGTTTTTACTCTCATTTTATGTTCTTTGAAAACCATATCCTATCAGACTAGAATTGCAGGATTGCGTTCAGGTAGGCTAAAATTCAGATACTATAAGAACACAGGTGTTATGGAGCAGTTCCTCTTTGCAAATTCTATGCCCCTTGTTACTTTTAATTTACTCAGTTTTCTCCATATAACTGTGATAATAGTCCCTTGGTACTTTTTTCATCCTTTTTCCAAATTTGGAAACAATTTCACTCCATACTGACTTATCTGTAACTGATGGTTTAGTAGCACCATGTGCAAAGTGGCTCCTGAGCAGTTTTAAATCATTGCAGTAATTTATCCTGAGTACAGAGGTAAGTTTAACTCATCTGTACTTTCAGGAAGAAATACTTTATCTCTGAAGGATTTAATTCCAAGTGCTTTTATACAGCAGTATCATTTTTACAATGTTTCTTTAAAAATAGATATCATAAAGTAAACAATGAAATCATAATTCTCTAATGCATTAAGTGCACACAAGACTTTATATTCATGATGGTTTTTAGCTGGCTTTAATTTTTTTTTCCCCATGCAAAACAGTATTTAAGCATGGGATTTTCACATGGGAGTGATGTGGAAGAACCACAGAAGAACTGATGGCAACTGTATAAATGCATTCTGCAGAAATCACAGCTGTGGAAATATCTTGAAGCTGGAGTCTCTTGGGCTGCAGAATACAGAACTTTGTGCTGTGCTGCCCCTGTCCATGACACAGCCTGAGGTAGGCAGTGGGAGAGCCAGAGCCATGGATTTGTACATTAACATCTCCAGAAGCTGATCCCAAAGCACGAGTATCAAAGGCAGTACCACTGTTTTCAAGCTGTACTAGCAGATACATTTTTCCACCTGAGCTGTGCTGGAGGGGAGTTCAGCATCCCCTGCCCTGAGGAATTTTATGCTGACAGGGAGCAGCAGTCACTGAGGGTTTGCCCCACAGTGTACAGTGAAAAGCACATTAATCCTCACAATTATTTTTCTCTAGCTTGCCATCTGTCTGAGCCAAACTACCATGTCCTTAAGAACCATTAAGTTCTGACAGAAAAGAGAAAGGTTGCACAGTGAACTTTTCTTCTTTATTTTTTATCAGAGTTACCCATAGATGGAGAAAAGATGTCAGTATGTGGTATTGAGTCTTGCATGCCTGGAAGCTTATCTGTACTTTTAGCTGGATCTAATAGCTCTGATAAAAGATGTAACCACTCTCCCCAGGCCTTGCATTGTTTACATACTTAGACCTTCACAGCTATAGCACTGCTGCTACATCAACAGTGTTATTGTCATTGCCAGGTCACAGCTGAAGTAGCTGGAAAATAAGTTCTACATGGTTCTCACAGGCACCATGAAGACTGTCACTTCTCTTATTCATGTTATATGCAAAAAAAAATGGAAAGGACAAGAAATTGCACTAATCTCATGTCTCTCATGCCACCTTTGATTCCTGAAGGTGCCATTAAAAACAGATCAGATGTGTAGTAGATGAACAAAAACTTTACAGTGATAAATACAATGGCTCTTTTTGCACATCCTGAATGTGAGAGATGTCTGATGGAAAATGCCCACATCCCTTGGAGCCCTGCGTGCATGGTTTTCTGGTACCACTTGATTCTGGGGGAGTAGCGATAACAGCATGGAGAAGGGTTGGTGGCCCCTGCTCAGCTCTGCTGCCCCCAGTAGTGCCAACCCTGTGTAGGATTCCTGCAGGCTTGCTATATCCAGTGGGGGGTAAGAAATGCTGGGTGAAGAGGTTAAGCCAGGACAAGCCCAGTTTGATACTACCCACACCTCCTTCTGTGGGTCACCCTGTGACGTGGGTGCTGAAATACTTGTCTTTGTCAGCAAATGCTTACTTTGAAGGTGCCCCTGACACTACTAAGCATTGCTTAATTCATCCTTTCAAAAGGGAAAAGTATTTAGAGCAAAGTTTAAATGCAATAAAAAGCCTGCACAGAGGGAAATTGCCCAGTTTTTCAGCTGTCCTCAGCTCAGCTTAACTCTGCTATGGGGGCTGTCAGCAGCTACCAGAAATGCTGTAACTCAAGGGGAAGTCCAAGGGTAGCTGACTTACACAGAAGACAATGCAAAGGATTTTCTTGTAAAAGAAAATATGTCCTTTCTAACAAGCACTTATGGGTTCAGGGTGAGGATGGACGTGAAGGGCTACCTCGCAGATCAGCACAGGGGTGGAGAAGATCTGCAAGGGCTGTGCCATCCCTGTCTCAGCTCAGGAAACATTTGGCCAATTAAACATGAAAACAATGACTCTGATGTGAGTTTATTGCAATTCTTATGCGTCCATATGTCCCACTGCCATTTGAGCAGTGAAATGTTGCCTCTTTGTGTTTCTTTCCAGGTTTTTTTGCAAAGAAAGTAGAAGTGTCTGCTGTGACACAGCAGTTCAGCAGCAGGCACAGGAGATGTGACTTGTGCCTCATTTTTGCCTGAAATGTTCTCACATAGAATGTATTTTTATAGGTAAATCCCTTCCACCCTTTATAAATATATCTGAACAGAGTCGCTCAAAGGATTGTTTTGGCACATTCAGCAACCCCTGATTTTTCTTCCTTCAGAGTCAGTAGCATTTTGGGAAGATGCTGCAGATGAGAACTTGAATTTCTACTCAGTAGTTAATATATGACTTTATGGACAAGTACATTAAGTTACTTTTTTTCCGTTTTTACCCTCAGTTCTCATCTTGGTGGAACATTATGCCCCATTTTTTATGCTGCCTCTGGTCAACCTCTAACTCTAGCAGATTGCCAACAGAAGTTACTCTGTGAGAGTTCCATTTAGCCCAAAAATATCCCATACCTTTAAACACTACACATCCACTACACACTATTCATCACTTTTTAACCTTCGTTGTATAGTGCAATGAAGTCTCCAGAGGCAAAACCTAACATGTATGCAACATATTTATTTAAAAATATTATCTGGATTTCTTCCTTATTTAACATTCATAAAACTCTCATTTTTGGGAAACATCTGTCTACATAGACCTCAGGTCATAATAAAACTGGTTCTGTACTGTTCAGTAAGGCAGAAAATCCCCTAAACAACCAGACTGACTCATTGATACAGGTCTGCATCATGTCATTATAACTTTGGGTCATGCAGACCCTCTGTTGTACTCTGTGAAAGCAGAGCGAAAAAGAGTTCACTTAACTAAACTGGAACTGTGTCTGTAAACAACTGCTTTCCTGGCTTAAATTAAAGCCACTTGCATTTTTAAATGCAAGATCAAAAATTAATCCAAATTCCAACAAATGCTCAAGTGTCTGGCATTCATGCATAAATTACTTGGAATTAGCCAATCTGCATGCTTCTAAGGAAAAAGTGCAGATCTAAAATTCATGCACTGTTAGATCAGGGAGTCTTTATGACTGAAAACAGGTTTGTAATGGAAACTGCAACTTTTAACTATGCCAGTGCGAGCGTGCTGTTCTAATATGCATAGCAAATTGTTATAAAATAACAAGACTGCAAACTTTACTTCAGCAACTGTGCATTAAAAGGCAATAAAGCACACATCATTTATAGCAGACTCCGTTATAAATTTCAACACTTTCTGCTATTTTATAGTACCTATAATGAACAGACCTATGATTTGCATTCAGATGGTGCATGTAAAAAACAATTCAGGAAACCATGCAGTGCCTTGATGAAAACAAAGCATGATTTTCTGCCCACTGTTGTGTAGAAACTGTGCACAGGGATGAAAGAGACTTCCTCCAAGACTTCCAGTAATAGATACTTCCTCTTCTGTTGGCAGAATGCGCTGTACACTCTCATATTCACAACAGCTGCTGCAGGAGCAGCTCATCCTTCTTGAAATGAAAGGGAATGTAGACCTGCAGGACTGCTGATGAAAGGTACAGCTGTGTCTACTATGAGAATGCATTTAACAAGATCTAAGCATGCTACACCAACCCTTCAAGATTGTGAATCTCCTTTCCCTTTCCCTGTTTACCAATCTAGAAGTGAATTTTGCTTCAGCTAGAGGCTGGTGTTAACACCCGAATTTAGGTCACTGAAAGTATTTGGGAGGTTAAATGCCTTGTGAATGAAGACAGTCCACTCAAATTCTGCTTGTAGATGAGATTGTCCTCCAGATCTGAGTCCAACATGATCTGTGCTGACTCACTGCCAGTTCTAGATGAAATAAGGGGATTTTTTTTGGACTACATTTGTACCACAAAACTGAGAAATGTTTTTAATTCCCAGAACTAATTGCATAATCCAGCTGTTTCCTAACCTAACGCGTGGAGACTTGAGCACAAACCAGCTCCTTCTGGTTCTCTTGTAGTCCCCAGGACACATATGCAATTCTCCGCAAAAGGAGTCTGCCAGGAGACTATGGGCACTCTGATCAGCTGTTGCCTACATAACTAGCAGGAAAGTAGCAAACTGGGCCACCTAAGAAATGATCTGCACTTCCTTTTTTAAGATAAAGTTCTGCAGTCCATTCGACAGAACCTAAATCTATAGACTTACGTCTATTTTCCTATAGGTTGGGCGCTAAGCGCGCTGTTTACTTGCACTAGAGCTGCTGAGATGGAGTTAATTATCTTTATAATGGCCTAAATGGTTTTGTGGTTTGGATCTGTGACCAGAACAATGTTGATTATACACTGGTTTTGGCTGTTGTTGATCCGTGCTTACTCAGCAGTAAGGCCTTCTCTGTCATTTTGTCCCCACGGGCAATAAGGTTGGGGATGGCCAAGTATTTGAGAGGGGACAAAGCTGGGACAGCTGACCGAAATTGGCCAAAGGGATATTCCACACCAGATGATGACATGGTGAGCAATAAATAAAAAAAAAGATGTGTGGAAGTTGTCTTCCACTGTAGCTGTTGCTCAGAATCTGGCTGAGCATTGGCCTCTTGTGGGAGGTGGTGAATGATTGTGTGTGCACTAGTTATTGTGTGTTGCTTTGGTTTTCTCTTTCCTTTACTTTTAAACTATCTTTGTCTTGACCTACACATTTTCTCACTTTTGTTCTTCCTACTGTGTCCCCCATTCCATGGAGGCAGAATAGGGGGTGGGCAGGCCACAGTCAGTAGTGTAGGGGCTTAGCTGGTGGCCAAGGAAAATGCACCACAATACAGTGTCCTGCATGTTGGCAAAATTTTATCTGTATTGATAGGCTGTGTTAGAGCAAAGCTGATCACTGATGACTACAGGTTTGCTGGAATATGTTGATCTGGCAATGACTCCTTTCCAAGACCTTAGAGTGTCACGAATCCATTCTACATGGACTTATATTAGCACAAATAGTCAACACATCCAGAGCAGACAAAAGATGAATCCAGCAAGAAAACTATTATTAACAATTGTTCAACTGATCACACTACTATGCTAAATCATCTTTGATTTCATAACATTCCAGAGTGTTTTTTTTGTCTGAATAGCATTAGATGGTGTAAAGTTGTTACAATAAACCAACAGGACTACACATCGAAGGCTAGCAATTACCTAGACACTGATATATGATTTCTACACTTAATCTGTACAGATGGCCTGTAGCACAAACAAAGGTCGATTGCATTTCCAAATTACATATATGAAAAGAAGGCATGATTTTGTATAACTAAATGTCTGTCCATTTCCAATACTATAAGAAATACTAGCATGGAGTTTTAAGCAACCTGATCTAGTGGAATGTGTCCCTGCTCAGGGCAGGAAGGTTGAAACCAGATGATCTTTAAGGTCCATTCTGATCCAAACCATTCTATGATTCTATGATATTGCCTGAATAGAGTAGAAGCAATCACAGTCATGAATACATTCCTAATACCTCCTTCTCAGTACTCAAATATTTTAACATAAACCTGGAAGGTGTTATTAAAGATAATGAAGGCTTCAGGAATGCAGAAATATAGTATTATAATATAAATTGAATTTTCCTTAGTGGAGTGGTTTTGTATAGGAAATAGGAAAATACGGTGGGAAAGAGAGAACAGTTTTGAAACAGTGCAACAAAAAACTTGCCTAAGATTTACAGATTTCTGGCCAACTCAGAACCACTGTTTTTGCCACTGCAAAATCTTAGAGACAGTCAGAGGTTCTGGACTCTGACACATCACTCACCAATACCTGTTAAAGTCTGTACAAGTTACCACCTGTCAAGTGCACAGTGTCCAGTGGCAAGGTAGAGTGCACCCTCCCTATTTCTGTAGAAAAGAGAATATATGAATAGTATCTGAAATGTATGTAAATAATTATTTCAGTGATTCATACCTCAGTATTGGAATGTAATCATCTCACCAACTCTTCTGCATCTAGTTGGTGAGTTTCCTGAAAAAAATAATTAAACAAAAAGAGATTACAGTCTTATGGAAAGCTGGGTCAGCTGAAACCAGTGCACCCTCAAAAGAAATTGATGACAATAGCTAGAATTCAAGCAGACTGAGGTTATATTATAATTCATGCACAAAAGTCTCTCCACTGTTTGTACTAAAAAGTATAATCACACTTTTAAAGTTAAAACTTTCACATGGTTAAGATAAAGCATTGAGAAGGAATGGACTAGTGGAATAAAATAGTGATGAAATTTTCTTTCATGTTGACATATGAATGAACTTAGTTTAGTGTTTCACTCCCCTCCACAGCTGTAACAAACTAGGTTCTTTTGGACTCTTCCTAATAGAAATAGCAAAACATTCTGAATTAAAGGGATGAAACAATTGTAAACAATTAATATTGGGCTGGGGGTTTTTCCCTTTTAGAAGTGCCTAGAGAATAGTCCGGATGACCATTTTCAGTCCTTTCAACAGCCACTCCTCTTATTGCTGGAATTAGAGCAATTTCCCCAATGATTCCATGGTGGTTTTTTCTGTGGGACAGGGTCACTTAAACATCACACATCATGGCCTGGCTGCAATATATCATCATTTAGACAAATGTCAATGTTTTAAATAAGCATTACCAACTGTTCAGTTTCTTGCGCTTGCAATTAAATGTAACTAAGACCTGGTCAGCTGTGTATTTAGATGGCAGCATTGCCAGATCATGACACATGTGAGAGTACTCAGGGCTATTTGCTGTGGGTCAGGCTGCCCCACACCATTTAATCTGAGGCAGTGTGATACTAATCATGAGCTTTCCTGGCCAACCATGGAGCATAAGGTTACATACAAGAAGTGCTGGCAAAGCTATTGATTTGGGGTAAAAGATCTCACTTAATATCCAACAGCTGTATTTCATTGCAGTCATTTAGGTGGAAGGACATACCTTGTGCTGCATCAAATGCAGACAGCAGGTCAAGGGAGGTGATTATTCCCCTCTATTCTGCTCTCATGAGACCCTACCTACAGTGCTGTGTTCAGCTTTGGTTCTCCTCAACATAAGTAGAATGTGGATCAGTTGGAGTGAGTCCAGGGGCCACAAAAATGATCAGGGGGCTGGAGCATATGGCTCATGAAGACAGGCTGAGAGAGCTGGAGCTGTTTAGCCTGGAGAAGAGAGGGTTTTTGGGAGAGATGCTATAGTGGCCTTTCAGTATCTTATCCCAAGAGAGCTGGAGAAGGATTTTTTTTTTTTTACAAAGGTCTGTAGTGACAGGACAAAGGGAAATAGTTTTAAATAAAAGATGTTATATTTTGATTTGATAAAAATTTTAACTGTGAGGGTGGTGTGGCACTGGAACAGGTTTACCAAGTTGTGAAAGCCCTGTCTCTAGAAGTGTTCAAGGCCAGGCTGAATGGAGCTCTTCAATGTGGAGCTATCAATGTGGTCTTGCAAAAAGTGTCCTTACCCATGCCAGGGAAGTGGAACTAGACGACCTTTAAGGTCCTTTCCACCCAACCACCCTATGATTCTATGATCCTATGACAATTTGGCTCACTGTCAGGTGACTTCTTTACCAGCTGTTCACAGTAAGCAACTATTCGCTCTTTGCAAATAGTCTTCTTCTCTTAGCTTTCTGAGTAGTCTGGAAGCTCTTCTAAGGACTAATCCACAATATTTGGAGCTTCCAGAGCTCATTAGAAGACCAACAGAATTTCCAAACTTTACAAGGAATAGTATCTTTGCAGTATAATGCCAGAGAGAGATGAACACTGCCTTACTTGCTGGGATCAGTGGTCTAGAGAGTTTAAAGGATAAGACATAGGAACTACTTAAAGATATTGTTTTTGAAAGCTAATCTTAATTCAGCTTGATGGAATGCACAGCTAATAATACAGATGCAGGAAGCACTGGTTAAAAACATAGACAGTTATGAAAGATGATCAAGTGGAGGTGACTTGAAAAGATGACATTGTCAACTCACAGACCCCCACATATTTTATGAACTTCAGGTTTTAGTTCCTTCTGAAACCTTTTGGTGTCTGTACTCAAGTTAAGAAGTTCACAGACATGTGACTAACCCAGCTTTAGCACCAGCTGCAGGAATGACTCATTGCACATTTTCCCATTTGGAGAAAATAAATGTCTCAAGCTAAAAATAGCAGTTTCATTTTGATATTACTTTTTTCTTTTATTGCTGAAAGAGACCAAGCATTCCCTATAAACACACTTCAAAGAAACTGTGTGTAAGACTAAAAATTTCAAGATTCTTCCTGAATCACTTCTGTTCTCCAGGCACATATCATTTAACTTCACTACAGCATTCTCAGTTCATGCCATTAAACATTATCTCAAGGTTTTTACTATAATAGGATTTGGCAAATTGATGTTCAGCATAATAAGTCCCAGTCTGAACTGAACATCAATATTCAATACTTTGGGGAAACTTATGAAGCGCACCAGCCTTTAAGGGGCACTTTTAAAGAAAACAGCACAAGCATTTTATGTGCACATTTTCACCCTCTATGGATCCAAAGCTCCATGCAGAGGGAGAAAAACAAGTATGGTCTTTATATGCAGGTCTGCCCTGGTAAAAGTTGAATCTTGTTCTAATTAATAGCAAATTACCCTAATGAGTTTCTTTGGTATTGGTTTTCTAGGGTTGTAAGGTCAGATTACATTCCAGGCTGGAGATCTTCAGCCTAAATTTTTCTCCAGAAAAAGGAGCCCAGGTATTGAGCCAACTGCATACCTTTTCATATTTCATAAGAAGCAGCCACTCCTGCCTCCATGTGTAATGTTCAGGCCATTATAACTATGCTGTAAAACTGTAATATAGTAATGGAATCTGGAAATAGTCTTGAAGCCTCATGTATTTTTCAACATATTGAAATGTGTCTCAGCATATTTTACTAGCACATGGCATTGTCACTTACCATCAGGTAAAGAGGAACAAGCAAGGAAGGGAGAAATACTTTCCTCTCACAGGCACTGAAGTTACAACATTTAGAACTAGAATGAGAGACACTAATTGCATTGAGAAAAGGCCCTTATCAATGCTTGATTTGCTACAAAATCACAAAAAAAAAAAAAAAATCCCTGCCCTCCCAAAACCCAGATATCCATCCTGAAGTGCCATTTAAAATTCAGTCATGTCCTAAACATGATCAGAGCTTTATCTTCAGAGCAAGTGAGAACTGCACCAAGGTACTCAGTATAGATCTTTTCCTACCTGCTACTAAATGCCTGTTGTTGTTTTGGGGTTTTTTTGTTGTTGTTTCTTTTTCCTCAGGCACAGAAGCATGACTTATTAGGTCATATTTAATATTTAGAGGTAATTATAAGAAGCTGTTTTCTGTCACCAGGGAAGATTGACTCAGGTCAATTGAACTAAACCATCATTTTAATCAGTTTGCTTCTTCAGCATAATCTTTAAAAATACTTCTTTGCAATCTAGTGGAACTTCATATGGCACAATATTTTTCCTGAGTAAAATTGTATATTCTCTACATATATATTTATTTTAGAGAGTGCATATGTCGGCATGCATTGTTAGAAACTTTATTTTTCTATCAATATTTTAGAGACTGAAGAATGGCACATTCCTTATTCACAACTTATTGTGAGAGTTGTTTCAGACTGCATAAAGCAGAAAGCGGAATTCAAACTGAAAACAACTAAGACAGAATAGTTGCATTTTTTTAAATTATTTACTTTTTTTCCCTGAAATATCAATCACATGTGAAAATATGTTTTCACATATTACAAATAGCTGTTCTTGAATAACAGCAGAATTAACAGAATTTAATGAATTTTGTTCAAAGCTGTCCTTGACCAAATTTTCAAGATAGTTAGGTGCATAGATATGCATATATACGATTATGTAGTTATACTGAGCAGACACTTGGTTGTCTAAACAGCTTTGAAAATGTAAGACCCTATGGCCTTTAAATCTTTATAATGAGAACATTGCAACCTTTCTAACTTCTTATTTCCTTCAGAAGGTGAAGAAAAAATAGTAAACTTTGAATTTTTCGGTTACCATTTTGTCTTTTTACTTCAAATGATCAGCTCTAAATGAATTAAATACTTTCATTTAAAAAGAGCAAATACAACTATTCAGCTTAGTAAGTAAATGAAAGCCTTCATATACTTTAGCTCCAAGTTTCATTTTTGGAACTGTAGTCCTGTTAGCTGTATTAAATAAGAAGGTGGCTTTGTTTTCCTATTAAATGAGGACGCATATGAAAACTTCAAGGGAACAGTTCTAGTATTTTCCTAGAAATTTGACCTTCCCTTATAGGAATAGCATTAATAGTTACAGATTTTCCTCACATTCCTGAATTTTTAAATATACTTTTTCAGAGTGACTACAAGTTGGAGTGATAACCTGATTTCCACATGTAGCTCAGCCTAACTAATGCTTATTGTACTGTTGGGCAAGTAGGTGCAAGTGGGGGAAAGAGCACAGACAAATCGACAAAACATCTGCTGTGTGATTTAATACTTGAGCAATGTGGAGTGTTTAATTCATCTGTTAGCAGGAAGGTTTCAACAGAGAATTCGCCTGAACTGATAGAAAACTCCAACTGCCACTGAGAAAAATAGTGCTGTTCTTCTGTGCTTCATTCCTAGGGCTCTTACAGAGCCCTGGATAGGACTGACACTCTTTGGTTATGTTAGCTGGATTTACTATCCACCTAAAGGATGAAGCAAATACACTGCAGCTTGTGTTAAATAAGGCCATTTATTGTTTTTACCATATAAATGAAGGATTTAGCACTTCCTCTGAAGCATAAGGCAAGTTGAAGCACTTACTGTGACAGGCAATGCAGGATTGAATTTCTAACAAAGTTTTTTGTTTATTTTTTTCTTGAAGGCAAGAAGGGTAGCATGTTGAGATGAAATTAGGTGCAGAAAAAGAAAAAACAACAAAAAAAACACTGTTATTTCACTTTAAAAATTAGTTTTTATTAGAATTCCAGAGAACATTTCTGCCAAATTGCTATCATTCAATTATTATGATGCCCATACGTTTACATTTCATTTTTCACAGTTTCCTTTCTCATTTATCACTACAGATCCTCAGTGTATTCAATTTGTTATATCATTACATATGATTTTTCTATTCCTATTCTCCTCATCTAAAAAGCATTTGTAATTTTCCTTGGTTGGTGATTAGGCTGCTGCTGGTCTGATGTAAGAGGAAGGTATCCCTATGCATTTCTGTATCAGAATAAAAACCTAAATACACCTTAATTCTGATGGAAAAGGCAGTAAGATGTGTGACATTCATGCAGAACTCACAGTACCAGCACCCACTCCCCTCGTAGGATAGTCTTTCCTATTATTCCTATAATTCTCCATTGTACCAAAATCTAATATATCACTCCCTCCCTCTCTGTTTCCTCTTCTCTCTTTTGTTTTGTTCTTTTATTATTCTTATTGTTAGAAAATAGGAACAAAAAATACATCCATTTCCATGCTGAGAACATAGTTTGCTAATAAAACTGAACTTTTTTGATCTGGCTTTTGCCTTTTTTTTTTTTGATCATGGGCATTTATAAATCTTGAGTGGTCTCTTCCACTTAGGAATGGGACATGACAGTAATGACTTTAAAGTAAATTAGGGTAGATTTGGATTAGATATAAGGAAGAAGTTTTTTGCAATAAGGGTGGTGAAAAACTGGAACAGGTTGTCCATAGAGGTTGTGGATGCCCCATCCCTGGGAATATTCAAGATCAGGTTGGATAGGGTTCTGAGGAACCTGACCTAGTTGGAGATATCTCTGCCTAGGGAAGGGAGGTTGGAACTGTATGACTTTTAGAAGTCCATTATAACCCAAACCATTCTATGAATCTATATTTCTGTGTTTACATCTGTTGTATGCATAGGGTGACCAAGCTCCATTGAGAGGTGCACCCAAGTGCTCCATACTGGATCATTATTGAGACAAATGTAGTGGAGCTCTTTATTTAGCTAGCTAAAAGTGATAAAAACTTATTCATTAGTGCTACTGTGAGGTATTTTAACATTAAGAAGAAAATCAAGACTGTTCCTTTTGCTATAGACTGGTCAATACCAGAATGCCCTCCTCAGCCAAAGACAATAGCCCATTTAAAATGCACTCCAGCTTTTCAGGTTCATCTCATGCAACTGGTTTTTATACAGGAATTGATAAGTCCTTAGAAATAAAACCACTTGTAATGGACAAGTCAAAATCAAAGATCGGCATAGATAGGGCAGGTAGTGTAATTATGCAGGCAATTTAACACTGAAAATTGAGAGCTACACAAGCTACTGCTCAAATCCATAAAAGGCTATATCTGTGTAAATATATGGAGAGAGCAAAACATTTTTATCTTTATAATTTTCCAGTGATTATTTTGTAGCAAACCATTAGAGTCCTAAGCAGAAAAGTAACATGTACAAACCAACTGTGTATAACAATGCAGGTCATCAGATATAAGACATGCTAATTAATCACTCAAATTCATCCCACCAACACAAAATATATTGACATCAAAACTTTAAAACATTATCAGAGACAAACCATTTTATCTATGCTTGGAACAAGCTCATCCATGAGTGATTTTATTGTGCTATAAATCTCCACTTTTGAAAACTTTCAAGAATCTGCTCTAAGTCATTAAATGCAACTGATGAATTTTTTTTTTAATGACGACATCAGGTAACACTATGAATCTCCTTTTCAACCCTGCCCCCTCCCTATCAAAGAAGTCAAGCAATTATTCCTAAAGTGATCAACCAACCAGTCTCAGAACAGGGCTTTTACAAGAGTCACGTTTATCAGGACAAGCAACTTTGTTCAGTAAAGTTTCTCATGCCCTGTAAAACTGTTGTAGCTGGATACTTGATGGTCCCTTGAAACAATTCATAAAAGCTTAAGGACAATTACAGTCTGAAGGGGTGTTCCCACACGTCTCATAGAACAAGAGAACTGGAACAACACAGATCCCTTAAAAGGCAATTTCCTGATGCCCTTTCAAGAAACAGAGTTGCCTTTACATACAGAACCTTCCTAGAAGGCTCCTGACACCTCAGAAGAATATTGTCTCTATTGAATTTTTATAAGTGTATATTTGAAAACAAATCCACCTGCAAACCCACCATCTCAGAACCTTGAGGTTGCCAGATAGACTCTGGATGCTGAGTTATTTACTCAGGGTAACTCAAGGAGCACTGAATTCATAACAATATGCCCTGGGCTAGGTGGCCCTGTGTGGGGGACTCATTTTGGCCTCGAGGGCATCAGACAGGCAACGCCTCCTCATGCTAAGGCATATATTTTAGATATCCAAGGACTCACAGAACTTTTACTGTTTCATGGTTTCCATGCTCGCAGGTACAAATACTAAGCACCTTGAAATCCTAATCCAGTGTCTCAAAAATCCAAATTTTACCGACCAGAGAGTCAAAGACTGCTGTTAGTACAAAAAGCATAGAATGCATATGAAGCATGCTAAAGATGATGTGGAAATGCTAGAATTTTCATGAGCCTGTCATGTTTATATAAACCATGAAAATTATGTCCTACCCTATCCTCAAAATAGAAAAAAAAAGGATGCCAAAAGAAGCAGAATCAAAAGACCATGCCACAAATGGTGCTCACACATCTAGAACAAGCCACAAAATTAGATTAAATTGTCTAGACAACAACTGAAATTAAAATTTAGGTTAAAGGTTAAATTTAGTTTGTCAAGAGACAGATAATTAATACATTCACTTATTACACTTGTAATAATGAAGTTTTCTGTCAGTGATTAGGCCATAAAAATTCCAATCAGAAGTTGTAATGAACAGAGTTGTAATGAGTAATAAAGTCTTCTGGCTTAACAGCTGAGGCTTGGACAAGATTAGGCCTTTCTTAAGCAGACCACCCATAAGTCTTTCTTAATGTTTAAACCTCATAGGAATAAATATATTAATTATATTAAGATATTTAGTTATATAGATTTATTAAAGTTACACAATTTTGAGGTTCATAGTTTTCTTTCACAAACTACTGTGTACTGATTTGACTCATTTAATGTTTCCATAAGCAGTACTTCAGAAAAATCCTTGACTTTCAGAACACCTTCATGTGAACAAAATTTGTGCCCTGTAGCTGACTAAAAATGAGTTTGCCATCACTGGTAAGAGAACACAGACTTTGTATGAGCACAGCAATACGAGTTCTCTAGACTTGTCTGCAAATGTCTTGTCCTGAAATGATTTTAGCATGTCACAGCTGTGACAGCAATTGTCTAGAGGTCACATGGCTATGTCCTAAATTGTTTTAGCTTTAGTTTAGCTGTGTGCAATGGTGCAGTGCAATGAATGCCTACTGCTAACTAATAGGTAATGATAACAAGTAGTTATTCTGTGTGGGGTGAGCTGCCTAGAATCGGATTAACTAGAGTAAAAATGCAGCGTAGTATAGCAACAGACGTACCCAAAACCTCAGGGCTGCAAGCACAAACAGTAGTGGCCAATTACTTAGCACTGTAGAAGTGCAGCCATGTGTTTCTGGTAAAATTTTTTTAAAGATAATAGAACAGAAGAGCAAGCAAAATATGAAATTGGGAATTACGAGAGTTGAAGGAAGCTATGTTTTAGTTTAGGTAGCATATAAAGATAATCCAAGCAGATCCCAGGCTGAGGAATGCCAGTGTCACACTCCTCCCTGCAAACAGCTTGGGACACTGATCACTTCTTGAGAACTTCCACTGTTCTCTTGAGAGGGCTATGGCAAGAGGAGGGAAGAAGATGGGTGAGCAGAACAGCAGGAAAAAGCAGTAGGTAACAGAAAGTTTGCATATATCAGCCCTAAATGTGTTGCCAACAGTGTTAGCAATATTGGAAATGAACCAAGAAAAGTTTTAGTTAGAGATAAAATATTTCAATTAAACTAATGATGGATTCTTGGTTCCCCCTAGGAAGCTTAATTCTCATCAAGATTTTTGATGTAACAGCACTCATTTGGGACAATTTCCTTTTTATCTGTAATTCAGATTTCATCCTCTTCTTCTCTTTTCTATCCTTTTCTTTTGAAATGCATGAAACTGAAGGGGAAAGAAAATCAGACTTTGCAAAATATTTCCTTAATTCCTGTAGTTATTTTGCAATGTTTGCAAGTTATACAGTATTGAAAAGTGCTGTGAATACAGTTTTTAATATTTGTTTTTAAAAAATGATATCCCTTAATTCCCCAACAAGTGGAAACCTTTAATTTCTTGAAGTATTTTTGGGGAAAATAAGTGTAATGACTTGACTGTTCCCCAAGCAGTTGCACAGTGAGTTATATGACAAAAAGAAATTACCAACATTGTGATTTGATCAGCTCATCATTTTATTACAGCTAGTATGACATGACTGTTTACCAACAAGCAAGTGCTTTGCTTTCATGAGGAAGGACATTAAAAAATTTCTGACATGTTGTTCCATTAAAGTCCAGGAATTTAGAATAAGGAATTCAGTAAAATATCTCCACTCATCCTATGGGAGAGTACACTGCCATGGAGGCTGTCTCACAGTGCCAAGAGAACTCAACAGATCTCTGTTGGGGGATAGCCAAGAGCAGAGCTGGCCGTGTGTGGCTCAGTGCCAGCCCAACCTCTCCCACATTGTGCTCTGGCTGTTAATATCAAGCAGAAAGTCAAGGCCAGGGCAACCCTCTGTCCCTCTGTCCAAAAGCACTCGCGTCACTGTGGCTGCTGGTAACAGGGAGGGAGGAGGGAGTGAAGTCAGGCTGTACAGATCTGTGTTAGGGGCCTGCCTTGGGACTAGATAAACCAGAAACCAGACATCAAAAAGGGAACTTGCAGGTGTCTCTGCACTCTTCCACAAAGCCTTGCCATTGTCCCCAGAGGCACAACCAAGAACTGAATCCAAAGTCTCACGGTGCAGTTTCCTTGCTCAGGATATCGACTCTTTTCAGCTTGCGTAGTGTCTTTTTTTCCCAAAACTACAAACACAGATTTCCTTAGGAGTCATGCTCAATGGACATTCCTGTTTGTATTACACTGTACATGTACTGGGACAGGAAGCCGCAGCATTTCCAATGCACTGATAACAAAAAATAGTAAAAAGACACATTCTGCGCAATGAGGTGTAACTTGTACGTCAGTGAGTGATTGTTAATAGATAAAAGCTTTTTTTGACTCAAAGAATTTCACCATCATTTGTACTTATGGAAAAGAAATATAATTTCCCTTATTTAAAATGGATTTGAAACCACAAGGGGAGTGATTCTAATGCTAAACATAGACCTGATAGTCATCTGAGTTACCCTAACGCACTGAGGCCTCAAACACTGCCTGTATGCCCTACATTATTGCCACAGATTACCTGCTGGATACAGAAGAGGCATCAGAAATCCCAGAGTCTCTCAACTGGAATAAGATGGGTTTCCATGCTTGGGAATGGCATCCTGCTCCATTGTCTGCTAACACCAGCCTCATAGCAAAGAGAGGTCTCTGCACAGGGAGAAACCAGCTGGCAAACATCTCTCTTCTGCACTCTGATTTTCAGGTGTATAAAATCTCTCTGAAGCGTAAGGTATCACTCCAGTTTATCGTGAGAATTTCAGTGCAGTGTTCACTACCCCCCATGATGTCTCCATGAAAAACTGCAATTATTTAGGGGGAAAATAATTATTTCTAGATGCACCTTTATTGGGTCTGGCTGGGATGGATTTAGCCTTCCCCATAGCATTTTTTATAGCACTGTGCTCTGTAGCTGGAAGCAGTTGATAACACACCAGTGTTTTGGCTGCTGCTGAGCAGTGCTCCCACAGCATCAAAGCTGTCTCTCCAACCCTACAGAAAGTCAGTAGGGTGGACTAGGTTAGGAGATTGGGAGTGGATATGGCTGGGACAGCTGACCCAAGGGATATTCCACACCTCAAGGGCAGGAGATTGTACAGAAAAAGGTCTGGAAGTTTTGGAGGCAACAATCCAGCGAAGAAAATGGATGGACATAAAAGGAGGGATGAATGACATAGGAGGAGGGACTATATTTTCCTGACAGGAAAATCCTAGTGTCTACTTGGTGTAGAACTAAGCTTTCTCTGCAACTGAGTTCCCTCACACCATCTCTTCCCATCTAGAAGTAGAAGTTGGAGGTTAGAACTACTACAAAACTTCCAATTCAACTTCCCATTTACAAATCTCCACACTCCCTTCTGTGCTAAAATATTGTCAGCAGTTTCACAACTAATGTGTCATTGTGGTGGACATCCAAAATTCCAGGTAATCACAGAAGGTTATTTTCATCTGCAAAGTCAACCTTCCTGATACCTTATTTAGGGTCAACATTGTCCCATGTGCAAATTTCTTATTATAATTTTTCTTTTATTTTTAATGTTTTGGTTATCTTTTTTGTTCAGTATTTTGTTAAGTTTTGGTTGGTTGGTTGGTTGGTTGGTTGGTTTGGTTTGGCTTGGTTTGGTTTGGTTTGGTTTGGTTTGGTTTGGTTTGGTTTGGTTTGGTTTGGTTTGGTTTGGTTTGGTTTGGTTTGGTTTGGTTTGGTTTGGTTTGGTTTTTGTTTGGTTTGGTTTGGTTTGGTTTGGTTTGGGTTGGGTTGGGTTGGGTTGGGTTTGGGTTTGGTTTGATTTATTTTGCCTCTTTTTAAAGGTAATTGCATTAAAACCCCCAAACAAAGCAGGAAAGCATGGCAAAGGGAGCCATTCAAAAGTAAAATCCAAGTTCAGTCCTCATGCAAGCATTCAAACAGAAGAGAGCTGCACATTTCATAATTGTTACAGCTCCCACTCCACCATCCCTAACTGACTCAGTGCCTGGAATGAACAGAGCTGCCTGAATAGCAGCTATTCATAATTTATCGCAAGCTTCCTGAGGAAGTGGAGCACTGAATTCTTTTCTGTGGAAGAAAATATATCTACAGGGAGGCTATTACTAAGGTATCTCAAACAGTGGAACTATGTGCATCTTTGTGTGCAGAGAAAATTGCATATAAGATTAAAGCTTAGCAAAACAAGAGAGCAGAAATGGAGGAAGTAGAGCTTTTCAATTGGCAACAGAGGGTACAATTTGTAGGTATGTATCTTCCCTCAGAACCAAAATTTTACAAATTTCAAAGGTCACAATGAGATTAATCTCTCAATATCAAACATTTCCCAGGTCATTACAAGAGTAGAAATTAATATTAAACTCCCAAACCACTAAAGCTTCTTGATCTTACCCAGGCAGATAGCAGAATATAACTGCAGTAAAGGGCATACAGAAAAATTCTGTGTCCCTCTGACAGCAGAAGAGGGGAGCAAAGATAATCCCATGGTCTTCCATCTCCTTTCTGCACCTTTTATGAGCAGAAGTTAGAAACATTTTGCAGCGTCTCTGAAAAAAGGATGACATAAAGCAGAAGTAATGTAATGAATAAATCAACATAGCTAGGATGTAAAAATGTTTAACCTAAATGGCTATAAAAGTTTTAAGGACAATCAACACACAATAAGCCTTGACTGTTTTATCCAGGTTGCTGAAGACTGGGAAAAATACTTGGGCCAGCTCTCTGGAGAATAGCTGTAGTCCCGAGAATGACAAGGATATATTAGCTCTTATTTGCTTGTTATTGGTGCTGTATAAATATGTGCAAAATTATTTTCCCATGATTAAAAAATTGTGCTTCATCCATGCAGAATAAAACAGAAACAATTGAGACCCTTGGAACTTGAGAAAGATCCAAATAGATATAGAAGAGGCAACTCAATACCATGATGATGGCAAGGCAAGGGGCTGGTATGGCCTGTGGATGCTGGAGCTGTGGCCATGCTGGAGCTGGATTATCTCTGTGTGGAGCAGTTTAATGTACCTCATTCATGGGAACACTGGTGTCTGTAACACGGGCTGGGTGTCTAACAGCTAAAGGTAACAAGCAAGGAGTTAGACAGAGTGCAAGGTTAAATAAGGAAAATGAGAATCTAATTCAACAGGTGCAAAATCAGAGCATGGTTAAGTTACCACCCATTTATGACAGGAGTGGAGCAATGTGTGCTGTCCTGAGGTGCACACAGCCACACAACAGGGCTAGGTGGGAGGTTTTGCTTTGGACTGGCTGTTTTCTGATGCTGCGGGTAGAAAATCCCAAAGGCAATTGCCCAGCTCTGGCTCAGGCATGAACTCCTCCATTCTGCCCTGTCTCCTAGGATTGCAATTCATCCCTCTGGAGCTGCTACTTCCTGGAGCCACAGCACCAATAACAGGGACAAGTGGGAGAATTTTCCTTCAGAATCCAAACCAATATGGCAAAATAGGTACAGTGCTAAAGGATTTCCTGACTAACCCCTGAATAACTGTTTGCCAGCAGCCTGTGTGGCCCAGTGGGGTTTCCTTACAACAGACTGTAAAGCACTACAGACAGCAAATTTATCACTTTTCTCGCTTTGTCGAGTTGTGGTTCAGCTCAGTAATAAGTATTGTAAAGAGACATTTACTGTTCGGATATATGATTATTGCATACTCAAAATCCTCCATCAACTTCTCTGATAAGGAATTTTAGCAGGATACCAAATTCTGCTGAATCATACCATACTGAACTCGAAATAACCTGATTAATTATTATAATTAATCCAAAGTACAGGTTAAGCGATAGCCATCTGTCTTCTCTCCAATTCTTTGTAAGCAATTCAGGGATGTAAATACCAGTCAGGGAAAAAGACTGTTTAAGCTAAAGGCCATGCTGACACAAGAACAAATGGGTATAAACTGGCTATGAATAAATTCAAGCTTGAAATTAGGAAGAAAAAAAAGCATTAAAATAGCAAGGATCTAAAATGGAATTTTAATGGGAGCAGTGAAGGACTAAAATAAGCCTGCTCTTAAGGCTGAGACAGATAAGTTTAAAGACCATTGTAAGTAATATGGAAATTGTTAAAGACAGGGAGAAAAGAGAGACTCTTCTGAAGGCATGTACATGACAGTGCAGCTACAGCCCTAGCTCCCTATGGCCCAGGAACAGGGAAACATCCAGCTTCAGATGACATTGGAGCACCATTAATTGCTTCACATTATATGGTCCAGATGAGATCACATGAGATTGCACAATATTTTGACTGAAGTTTAAAATTTAAAGTTTAAGCAACAGAAAATATTTTAAACTAGAAAGAAGTACTAGTGCAGATGGGAGTATTTGTAAGGCAGGTAAATCATAAACTACCATTGCCATTTTGATGCTGGAAATACCTCTCTTCAGGTGTTATTGTTTTGGGCTTTAAATACTTATCAGATTATTTGTAGTAGAATAGGCTAATATTATTGTACAATCTTTCTCATGGCTTTAAGGGACCTACAGAAGTACAGAAGGCACCAAGAAAAGCAGATCTGTCAAGGGCCAATGTTAGTTGAAAATATATGTAACCAGTTCTGGAAAGAAAAATTCAGTTACAGGGTTTAATTTAGTCAATGAGAAGTGAAACAATGTAAGGTTCAAATATATTTCTGAAACAGTTTCTTACTCTTTTCATAGCCTTTGTCCAAATTGCAAATTCATAATAAAAATTATGTGGTTTATGGAGCACATATATTAAATTAGCGCCAATTCCAGACTTTTATTAATCTTTTCAGCCCTCATCTTTTCTCTCTGTTTGTATAATATTCTTTTAATCTTTTGTTTGCATTGCAATTTACTATTCAGCATGAGTAAAGGAACGCACCTTAAAAATATTTTAATTAACTTCTCCAAATAAATTAGAAATATATTTTTTAGCTTTTAGCAGCTTATCAAAAATCTAAAAAAAAAAAAAATTTTACAATGCATGAAGTAGCAGTTTGTGCTAAGGGGAACACTGCCAGGTAAGAAGCTGAAGGAACATCTAGCTTAATTACAGCTGGAGATGACCAGATTTATTTAAATGAAGCCTACCTTTTATCTTTGGATGGCTGCAATTTTATTTTTGTCTAGGCTGAACTTCTACAGAAAAATTTAAAATTACTGATTCCAGTATCCATTACTTGCAAAACAGTATATTATTGACCTGGCGAAAAGGGGGAAATGTGACTTCTTGAGCATTATCAGTATTTTCCAACACTCTGTTAAGAGTGCCCCAAAACACTGAACAAAGCAGAAGTGCATAAACTTTGAGGTGGTCTTCATTATTCTATTAGCTCAGAAATATTGAGGGCAAGAACATGGCTTTGTGAATCCATGAGATAAGGGGGCAGCCTCAAAGTCTCAGCCACTTTAATACATAAAATTACTAAGAAATTCTATCAGCTTTACTAAAAACAAAACCAAACCGACCCAAATTAGAACTGTGGGGAGTTTTATATTCAGCTAAATCTGAGACCCCTGTACTGTGCAGTTCTGAGCCATAGACATCCTTTCCAGTCAGACACCTGCTCCCTGAGGCTGTCCTTGTGTCCCAGCTCCCAGGGGATCGGGCAGCTGCTGTGCACTTCTGAGCTGCCTTTTCTGGGGCAGTCCTGTGTGTGACCCCCTATTAGCAGGCTCCCTGCTCCATCTGAGAGGTTGAATGGCTCCCATGGAGTCTGAGGGCTCTGGGCACAGTCAGCAGACACAAGAAAATGCTCCACTTTCTCTTGTTATTGAGAGACGCGTGGGGTGCTGGTGTCTCTGTGCTGACTGCTCAGGGAGTCTGGGCACATTCCTGAGTGCTTTGCCTCCCACTGGCAAGCCATGAACCCATGGGTACCACTCCAGTGTCTGACTCAGAAACTTTATTAATATAGAACAACAGACACAGCAGTTTTGAGTGAGGAGTTCAGGATTCTGGCTTTGGGCTCATTATAGGACTAGTGAGAAAGCCAGCACAGGGCTTGGTAAAGAGGTGGTTTACATGCTGTCTGCAAATGTGCACGTGGGACTTATAAAGGAACAGTCAAATTCTTCTTTGTCATGCCATATGTTATGCATATGCAAGGAGTAACCGTTACACATTGGGAATTGAGAGGTTCAGTTTCTGCTTTAAGGTCAGCTTTTTCACTGGTTGGTAGTAAAGCAATGAAGCAGATTATCCAGAGTGGTGGGGGATCCTCATTTCAGGCTTTACTGACCTGGTCTAGTTGCACTGGTAGGAGGGACAATATGACCACTGAAGTCCCTTCCAATCAACACCAGACGTGGTTTTTTTGTTTTCATCTGCTCAGAAGTTCAGAGCTTAGCTTGTAAAGACAGCCTCTCATACCAGTTATTGTGAGCAGAATTTAAGGACTCCGGTGTTATGAAATAAGTTTCTAAAATACAGAAATATCTTTTATCTTATTATTTGTATTAACCATCATATGTTCAAAGTTTTTCCATTCCCTGGTTAAACACGTAGAGCTGAAAAGAAGCATAGGGGACCCGAAGACATGTACAATGTGTGGTTGCAGTAGCCATAATCCTGAGAACAATCCACACCAGGGAGTTCTTAAGAGTTGTTTGCAGAGGGCATTGAAGCCTGTTAAGTACCTAAATTGCAAAAGACATGGGGCTGGATGTAAGATATAAACAGGTACTTACAGCTCTGATTTTCTTGCAGCGATCCTCATGTGGTTCTGAAGCAATTACAGAACTGCAGTTGATATTGAAAATAAAGAGTAGGTGGATTTTCTTTTACTTTGGAGAAAGAAATGGAGGAATTGGTAAACAGAAAGCAGTTCTGTAAGAAAAGTAAGAACATTTACTGTGATGACAGAAGCAAACAAAAGATCATTCTTTTTATCAGTTTTGTAGGCTTAAATAATATACAAAGGCAAAAAGAAAGATAAAGTCAACTCTGAACGGTCATTTCCATTTGTGAGAAATATGGGGAAAAAATGCACATTTCCTGAGAGAACTAAGAACTCAAAGAATGTGAAAGAGTATCTACAGCCTCTCTGGTCAGTGGCCACAGATGAGAAGAAATTGAGGGGAGCTCTGCTTTCAAAGCCAGCTCCAGCACAGGGATGCTCAAACCAGTAGAGGTGTGAGAGTCACCGCTGATTGAGGCTTGAGTCTGGAAAATGTCCAGCCACGTTAGTTCTGCTCCTGCCTTGTTAGGGCGCCCTCCTGCACTTGGGCTGTCTCCCACACTGCACAGATTCTCCCTGTTTGGGCTGCCAGCACTTCAGGGATCAATGCAAGTATGCTGAGCTCAAAACTTTTTGGTGGTATGGTATAGATATGCCCAGCATTTTCAAGAAATAGAACTAACAAAATCACCCTCACTAGCTGATATTTTTTGGAAATACGTGGACAAAGGTATTCTGGTAGAAATTATTAAACTCAAATGCTTTTTATTCAGAGTAGAAAAGAAGCAGGATCTGACTTAGATCTAAACTGCTAATTCTGAAGTAGTCTTATGTTGAAAGAATGTTATGGTTAAGCATATTTATTAAAGATAGAAAGTTTCTCACATGTATCTCTTTTCACTGTTTAGGACAGAAAATTGGTTAATATAATTATAAGTGATGCAAATATGAAAATAAAAACTGATCCAGATGTTGAAAAACTTAAATGTGCAAAAGATTGATTTGATTTGATTTAGAGCTGTCATTAAATTAAGAGGAGTCAGCCCTAAACAGTTGTAATTCCATTACATAATTTTGTATGCTTTGAGGTCACAGCGAAGAGGAGGTGACTACTCCTGCCAGTAGTTGCTGCATAACCAAGATGACTTTTCACTGACATTCTGGAGCTGTTTTCAACAAAACATAGACTGGAGCTATGTAATATACTGAAAGGACGTGAGGCTCACAAATAGAATATTATGTTTCACAACTGGGCAAAGGAAAATTTTTATGATCAAATAAACAGGGAACAATTTCTTGTTATGAATGCGATAATGTTAAGATGTGATAATGGTTCAAATTCCACACTTAAATAATGGTAACACTGTATCCAGCCTCTGGGAGTGGCTTATAGAGAATAAAGGGCTATTAAATGTGAAAGGGGAAGGTAATTAATGGGAATTTATGGCAAGCTGCAGTATATTTCTTTTTCTTCCATACTTTAAATGTCATCATTTGATATTTAGATTGCTGGAGCCACTGGAGGCTTCTCAAAGTTTCTGAAAAAGAAGAAAAAATATAGGCTGTGGGCTAACTGCATACCCCAGTAATATGAATTAAAATTATTTTGAACTGTAATAGAGTACTATCTCATTCATTATCCTGATATTTATTTGAAATAAAGTTTGAAACAGAAAGCAAGGTCAATCTTGGGAAGGTGCTGTAACAGAAATGGATCATTTACAGCAGCCAGGATCATGTACATCAGTTTTCATCAAAATTTTAAACCCTTGTAAATTCTGAGTCCTTAGAGTCTGGCTTTTAAATTACACTGCCTTTCTTTAGCACCTACAGATAAAGTTTCCTGCAAGTGGTTCCCGCATCTTCAGTTCTCTTCCCTAAGTAAGAGATTGTGTCCATAAATGTTAAGGGTGTCTTTGAGGACACATTCCACACTGGCAAGAAACATGAATTTCCTAGGAGTGACAGGGAAGGTGTTGCCTGCTCTGCTGTCAATAGTTAGAGAGACAAAGTGACTTTCAAGAAACCTGAACACTGCCCTGGCTGAGTCCTCTACAACACTTCACCTCACTCATGGTTTATCATGGAAACACAGCAGGTCTCTGGGCAGCCTGGCTGATCGCACTCCTGAATACCCAGATATCAGCCCAACATTGTCTAAAGGATGAACAGGCACTTCTGGTATTCTATCTCAACTAGTATAAAGCGAGGAGGCACAGTGGGTCCACTCAGATTATACACAATAGGAGCTTTCATGGAGGTAATTTAAAATTTGACTGCATGGTATACTATTGGCAGAAAATTTTGCAGCATAGAGGAGAGCTGTGACTAAACGGGTCATGACTGTGTAATAAAACACTGCATGTGGCACCCAGGTGCTGAGCAAGGAAAAGAAAATCAGAACTTCAACATCTGCTGTGATTAGGTGACGGGCAGATTCTTACCAAATGCAAGCTGTCTTTTTCTTCCATGCATTTATCTGACAATGATATTTACTCCAGTGAGAATCTATCCAGTGGAATATGTTGTTGAAGAGATTATAAATGAACTAGAAAAATGTTCCCAGGGAAGGGTCTCCTCCAATTGTAGCACAATCCAAATTCAGCCAAAAATGCCAGCCAGGACCAGATGAAAATTTCAGTAGCAAGTATTAGAAACAAGGCAGCGTTGTGTATAGCAGCACACCAGGGACTAGTTCAAGGCCTGTGACTGAGAGGAAGGAAGGTGCCACCATACTATGGATGGTTTTTATTACATGCTTCTTGTCGTTCATCAGAAGGCACTTAAAAAACAGATCAACAAATAAAACAAGAATAGAGTTTACACCTGTAGCATAAAACCAAATAAGGAGTAAAAAGTTTCAAGTTTTATTATTTTTTTTGCCTTGATTCTGTAAATGCAACAGGCAGAGCTCTGCACATTTCAGGCAGAAGGATTTCAGAGGAAGTCTGAAGCAGCCCTCTGTCTGAAGGCTCTTCTGCCATTCTCATGGTTAAGACCAGAACAGCTATGCATCTTGTCTTATCAAATATTTGTTGAAAAGCTTCTGTGAATGTAACAAACTAAATTCTGCTTTTAGCAATATTCCATATGACCCCACTCGCTTGATACGTTAATGAGAACAAATTTTAGTCAAAGAGCTAAAGATTTCTTCCAAAAGGCAGGATGAAAATCAAGGTGCAATTACATTTCTGCTATTCTTTCTACCCCAGCTACCTAGGGCCAAATATGTAGCTGCAGTGTTATGATCCAAGTTAACTGATAAATAACTTCAGCCTAAGATGATGTAAGTATGTATGTCTAATTATTACAGCTTAAAATACCACTAGGAGGAAAACAAAAGCAGAGGAAAATTGACTGCACAGTTCTCACTACATTACCTTGGTTCTGTGTCAAAACAGAGGAGGTTTTGAGCAAGTCAAACACTCTCTTCTTGAGGTCCTTTTCAGTTCTCCTTTTTTCTCTCTCTGTTATGGTAAGATTATGCAAGCTTCATGAAGTAAAGCGCTTCATGATCTTCAGATGAAAAGTAATCTGGGGAGTAGGTTATTATTTTAGACAAATAAATGCCATACTTTACTGCAAGGCAAAGATAATTTGACTGCTGTTGAAAGAAATGGAAAGCAGCAAGAGAGAGACTATAAGATTATTTAGGAAGACAAAAGCTCATGCCCTCTGATTTAACAAATTTATATTTGTCAGATATAATAATACTAACAGATTGTGGCCCATATGCTTAAATAGCAAAGGGCAGAGTTCCTTTCATTGACAATGGTTGGAGTATGGTTGATTTAATGCAGGGATGTAGCTGATTTAATGAAGTATAAAAAAAGATAAGGAAAGTCCAGGAGATATTCGAATAATAATGGAGCAGAATTTTTTGCATGGCTCCAATGTCATACAAACAGGCAAATCTCTTGGAGTAAAACCATCACTTTGGTATGTGTTAATGATTACTTATATTTTTGTTACCTTAGAAATTAAAAGGGAGGTCTAGTATGTAGACAGAATATATTAAATTTATACAGATGTCTGCTGAAACTAGGGACAGGCTTTAATACAATTCCCCTCATCTTCCAGGCCTTTCACCAAGAGAATTATACTAGTAGATTCTGACTCTGTAGCTGAATAGAACCCTAAGTGACTGTATAGAACTCCAAGTGTCTGAAGTACTGGGTAATCTTACATGTACCTAAAAATTATATGTGCTCTACTTCTATGATTTTATTTATGAGTTATTATTATAAGTTTAACAGAAATAACTTAATGAAGAGCAATTTTTTCAGTTCATGGAAAATTTTAGCCTCTCCAAATTCAGTTTCAATTCAGTTCAGTCAACATCTTTCTAAAAATTCAATCCAGAAAGCAATCATCTGAATAGGGGCACACTGCAGTAGGTAGTACTAGTTTGTGGGAAAGGCAGAAAAAATCCTTTCACTTCTGAATCCCTATTACTCCACCACCTGTTTTCAAAATACAGTTTCTTCTTCTTTGTCAAATGGCCTATCCTGGAGTGCCAGGTCCCGGAGGGGTTTCACAGGTCCAGCAGCTCCCAAGTTGTGTGTCTGTCCCCATGGTTCCATGCACTGTCTGTTGAAGGGATGAGTCTTAAACCTCTGTGTGCAGAGCATAAAGCATGGCAAGGCTCTGCCTAACAGATGAGGGACAGGAAGCCTATAAACTCAAAGTGTCCACTCAGATCCTTGTGGGAGAAACATGGGTCTTGAAAGGTTGTGTGAGGGATAGGGAAAACTGAGATGAATATCTGAAGAGCATAGCCATGGATTTGGTTAACTTGTTTGGCTGTGAGAAAGTCTTCAATGATTTCTAGAGGCCCAATGACATGTCTCATCTGTCAGCACTCGGTGAAATTCTGCACCGTTTAACTGAGGGAATCTTCTTTAATGTAAAAATAACATAATTTAAAGAAAAAAATACATAGTTTAAAGAAAAAAATTCAATATTAAATTTCTGACAGCAAGTCCCGAAAACTAATTTCCTGTTATCAGTCTGTGATGGGTTTTAAGGAATATTTTCAGTGCAGGTAGCTGGGTGTGCAGATGCATTTCGAGCTCCAGGATGAGCTCTGGAGAGCAAGAGCCTGAGGCCAAGGCAAAAGGCCATGAACTGCTAACATTTTGCATAACAAAGTGTCACATAACTGCGCATAACTGGCACTGTCACAGTATATACTTTATACCATATTTTTTTTTTGAAATGTGTATATATATGTGTGTGTGTGCGCGTGCATATATGTACATATGCAAATTTTCATATATAAAAGGGATTCCTAAGTTCAAGGTCCCTTCTCAGAGGCACCCAGCTCAAGCTTTTACTTTGTTATTTAGTTATTGCACCATGATTAAATTACTTGAAGGATTGACTGCCAGAGACTCTGCTACAAGAAGCCTGGGGTCTAGGTGGTAAGGAAATCTGGTCCAACTGTGTGAGTGTGGGGTGTGCCACTGTGAAGGGGCTTCATTCCAGTTCAGGTGGTCTGAGTGTGACTGCTAGAGTGGCTCCTGGATGGTCAGGCAGGGAAGTTTCTTCAGAGTTTCTTTAGCAGTGGTTTGACTTTGGCTGGATGCCAGGCCTCCACCAAGCCTCTCTATCACCTCCCCTTTCCAGTGGAGCAAAAGGTTGTGCGTGCACAAGCAAAGATAAAAAAAAATATTTTATTCTCTACTTCCCATCCATGAGCACTGTCCAGCCATCTCCTGGGAAGCAGGGCTTCAGCAGATGTAGCAATTGCTGCAGAAGGCAAACACTGCAAATAATGAGTGTCCCATTTTCATCCTCCTTTTATATATCCAGCTTTTATATTTGATGTGATATGGTATGGAATTCCCCTTTGGTTAATTTGGGCCTGGTTGCGCTCCCTGCCAGGATCTTCCCCATTCCCAGTACCTCAATAGGGGGAATGCTGGAGAGACAGTGACAATGCTATGCCAGCACTGCTCAACAGTAGCCACAACACTGCTGTATTATCCACAAATTTCTAGCTACCAATTCAAAGCACATTACTATGGAGAAAATTAACTCTATCTCAGCCATTCCCATTAAACCTGCAATTTATGCATATTGGTGGGGGGGGGCAGGAAAGAATTTTAACATGAGAAAACTTTTAGGAGCAAGAGGGGTCAAAGTAAGAACCTTCAAGAGATAAAGAGATTTGTGTTCAGTTAATCTTTGTTTTAACTGCAAACAAGCCCTCTTCCTCACCAAACACTGTTATTAAGTGTGAACACTTTGAGTCCATCAGCCCAGAAACAAGTGTACATCCAAGCTGCATCTCCACAACACAGATACCAGAGGCACAAATAATTTTGCCAGATTTCAGAGGCTTGATCCCATTGCCCACATCTGGGTATCTTGTGACATTGGGGGATACAAGATACAAGCAGTTGGAGGCCACATTCTACCTGGCCTCCAACTGCTAGCCTTATACCCCAAGGATATGGGTACCTGTGCACACGGTAAATACCCCTGGACATCTCAAAGTCACAAGGTAAATATACATCATAGATTTCTCAAGATGATTAAATGAATTCCAATAAAGAGACAGATCAGCAGTGAGCCATGGAGTGACTTTGCTTGATGTGTTCACAATTGTAAAAGTTACACGTCTGAACTCTCTCACAGAGCTGAGTAGTCTGAACAAATGCAGCACTGACTAGAGGTGCTTGCCAGAAATAATAGAGCTAGTGGGAGATATTAATGGCTTCAGACTTATAGCCATCTTCAGTAAATGTTCTTTTGTTTTCACTCATTAATTTAATCATATAGCCAGTTAATATCTAGCACATAGCCATCATTTGCCATGGAGGAATTTGGGGCGAGGCATCTGGGGACAAGCCCATGTTCTCAGTGACATAATTCTAAAATGCTGTTGTGAAATTATTTTTCCCTTGTCAGCAAAGAGCAGTGAACTAATAGCTATGTTAAAAGAGTAGTTGCATGCTTCTGAAAAATTAAATAGCCAGCCCTCAAGCTGACAAAGCAGCTTAGCGATGTACTGCAAAAGGTGTTCAGCAATAAGGACTAAACAGAAGCAGGGACAGCGTTCAGAAGTGGAGTCCCTGGTGAGACAAGAAGAACAGGACAACATTACAGCATCTGCCCCCCTTAGAGCCTCAAACCTTTTATTTTTTCTGAAACAAACAGATCTCAGAGGAAATAGGTATATAATGAATTGAGAGTTTGTACTCTTTAATGGCTCTTGACACTGTCATCAGAGCTTGCTCATGGGATAACAGTGGGCCAACAATTTATTCTTATTTTTAATTTTACATTTTTTTTTACCATTACTTTTTTTTTTTGCTTTAATTAAGCATGGAAAAGAAGCAAATAAGACATTTTAACCTGTGATACCATAAAAAAAGTAATTGTGGAAGTTTTATAAAGAAATACCAATATAAATTTATACAAAAATGCAGTGAATTAATACAGCAACTAATGACCATAAAGTAGAATAATTTCTGTCAACTAATTTTATTAATTATGAAAAATCTGAAAATTCCATAGTTTGGAGTTGTGCTCTTGGCAAAATACAACCTTCCTCGTCTCACCTGAGCATTTTAGTAGGAATGCAAGAGTCTGTTTTCCTGCTCAGGCTGATCTGTCTGCAATGATACCTTAGTCAAAGTGTTGCCCTGGAAAACAAATGGCTTTAGAAATATAGATTAAATATTTTCCCATGACAACTACTTATCACCCATAAGATGTACCGCTATTACAGAGGAAATCCAATCCTGTCCCAATTAAAGGTCATTTCAGGGTTAATATTATATTCCAAGTCTTCCACATAGTAGCAAGGAGAAACTGATTATGGACCCTTTGTGCATGTGAGAGACTCTGTTTATGTTTTATGCATATTTTTAATAGCATTAGCTCTCTAATCAGTTTGCAAACAAACACTCCTAACACAATTCATTCTCACAAAACATAAGTATTTAATAATACAGGATATTTCTATCCTGTTCCGACATCTGGGATAATAGCTTTTAATTATGTAATTTCCTACACTGAAGTCTTTTAAGCAGTGTCACTGTGGGTACACTCACCTTGAAATGCAGACTCCTATTAGAGTTTGAGCAGGAGCACAAATATTGTGGCAGCTGTACACTGTGATATCTGTAATGTGTATGAGGCAGGAGTACTGCATAATTCACTCTAAATGTGCCTGTGTCTGTGTGTCTGTTTGAGATCCCAGCAGTACATAAAAGGATATGGAAAAGATTGGCCTAGTTATAGCTAACGTGACTTCTACTTGCAAAAGTGCTATAGAAAAGTACTGCCTTTTAAATCATAGCCAGGGCCATACAGAGAGGGCTACCCAGCCTGGCACCATGCCTGTGAAAGGCCAGCAAGTAGGCACAGCAGGAATATAAATGCAGGACAAATACCAAGTTATCCTTCCCCTGGTATGTCCTCCCACTTCAGTCTGGAGACTTTTCAGAGCAAGTTTTCTTGGTTCCTTTGTGCTTCAAGGCAGTGGAGAGGGGAGCTTTCATTCCTGAACATGTTTTCACTCAAATCCCAGTCACTTCTTTTTATGCCATTTATATTTTTATATATCTACAATAGCCATCTCTATTCCAGACTAAAAGCTTCTTGTCAATTCTATTTCTTTTTATAGTCATGCTATTTTAAAGCCCTGATTATACTTGCCACCCTTCTCTGATTAACTTATACTGGCATATGCAAAATAAAATTACGTGTTTGATAGCCTTGTGGTTAACACACTGATAAGGTTGTCCGTAACTGAGAAATCAACCCCACACACATATCACAGTTCCCATGTGGTTTCCAAGGCAGAGATTTACAGAGACTTGAGAAGGAATGATAATGAACCATGAAAAATGGTCCCTAATTTCTTCCTTGCTCAGTCATTCCCTTCCAAAAAGACCTATCCAAGATCCATGGTCAGGTCCTTGTTCCCTCCCCACCCAAAATGTCCTACTATAGAAATTTTTGTTTCTATTGGTCAGAATTGCCAAAACTATAAGACTTGAGAAAGAAACATGTAAAACCAACATCCAGAGCTAAAGATGGTGGCAGGTTTGGCAACTAGTGTGCCACCCTGCCAGCCAGAGTCAGTCTCAGTTTGAAAGCAGAGTCCAGTACTGATTCATTCCATTTCAAAGGATTGGTGCTGTTTTCTTCCTTGTCAAAGTGCACATGTTTGTGCTTGACCAGACTATTCATGGCTCACATGACATAAACAGTGGGCAAATCTTGAAGTCCTCTCTTTGTGCAATTGCCTCAATCCATTGTCGCTTCCATGTGTTACATCTTTGGAAAAAGAGACACGCTGGGAAAGCACAGCAGCATCCAATTCCTGAGGGCAAATAAAATGGCAACAGTGATTACTGGTTTAGATAAATACAGCAACGGTTGTAGCAATGCAATCTATTCCTACAGTGAGTAAAATTTAACATCCACGTTCAGACACTTCCTGTTATCCATCAATTACTGGATCAGCAGGAAATAGCATACTCAGGCAGACCCACCTGGGTAATTGCACAGCAGGTAGTTAAAGGAGTAGGCAAGTCAGATCGTTAAAACCTAAAGGAGATCAAACAATTTCTGTTTGAAAATCTCAGATTTTAGTGAATACTGTGTCATTTAAAAAATTTCTAAATAATTTCTGCTTCTCAATCAGAATTTCTATAGCACACAGCTGCATGAAAACAGGAAGCAGAAAGATCAGCTGTATCTGTTCTGTTACTTCCAGCATCAGGCCCTTACCTACAGACCTTTTCTTGAAGCACAAGAGTGAGTCACTGATAGCAAAGTGGAGGAATTTCCCGTTATTTCCCTTTTGCAGCTATCTCTGGCAATCCCTGATATTAAGTTTTATGCAGACACTTTTTTTACCTTTTTTAATAAATTTAACCATCTTAAACATTATTTTAGGTTCTTATTGTACGAAAGAATAAATATATATTTCAACCACAGCCTGAGATTGATTGTTTATTGGCCTTACACAAAGGATAATACAATTCTCTAGTGGATTTAATGACATCTACAACCTGATGTGCTTAGATGGATAAAGCTCCCAGTGGGCTTCAAACTAGGAAGCCCTTTATTGAACAGATATGTTCTTCACAACAAATATAAAGGCAAAACAAGGAAGAAAAATCTAAGAGAGAGAGAGTAACAATATAAATTTGAGAAAGAAAAACTAAGAGAGAAGTATCAATTTCCTTTTCAATAAAATGATTGTTGTTGCAACCAGGAAAGAAAGATGTGATGGGTTCTGGCTGCTCAGGTTGCACATATGATACCTAGAGAAATTGGTATCGTATCTGGACATCAAGTGTCCTGCTGTCTCTTAGGCAAACTTTAAGTGCCAAGAATGCTGTTATTTTCAAAGAAGTCAAAGAATGGCTACAAGATCCTACTTTCCAGAACATGTTGTCTTCTGCCAAACCCCACATAACTGCAACTCCAGTTTGGTGAATTTAATTTTGACTTAATTTTTAGCAAACTACAATTTCAAAAGGAGTTCTGTACTTATTGTTTTTAAAACAATGTAAGAGAGAATCCTTCCAACCCTGGGGCAAAAAAAATTTATGAAAATAAAAAAAAAAGGAAATGGATCTGTACAACAAAAATCCAAAGAGTAAACAACAAAAGGCACTCCTTTGGTCCCCATCACTTGTCTGTCTTATGCCTGTTGTTCTAGTTATGATGGCTTCTTATAAAATTTCTTATGGATATTTTTAAAATAGAAATTGTTAGGTATATAAATCACTGTTGAACCTCCTTACATTATAGTAATAAAAATATTTCTATTACTTACAGTTAACATATATATTTTACCCAAAATATTCATTGCTAATGATTACTTGAATTTCAGGCTGTTTTATCTAGTATGATCATTTTCCACAAGTTACTCATTTTGCTATTTCCTTTTTTGATGTTTCCTTCTCTGTTTTCACTTAAGTTTTAAAAGCTGTGCAGTCCATTAGCTTCTGGCTGTCCACATCAGCAAAAACCTTAGTTCGTTTTCCAGAGTCACGGCCATGCATCTTCTGTGCATTTATATCATATTTTCATACTAGCAATGTTAATATTTGCTCTAGCTGTGTTCTTCCTTCACGGATATGAAATGAACGCTCAGAAATTCCTATTGTGTTGCAGGTCTGAGGAATCTATTATTCTCACTTAAAAGCCATAATTCAAAAAGGATGCACAGAGAGAAAGGGACTTAAGGGTCTGACTGCAACACTCTGTTAGGTACCTTCCCTAAGCTTCCCTTACCCAAATTCCAGTGGCTGCATCAGTGCACAAGGCAATGCCCTGTATTGTTTAAGCACAGAGACCTTTCACACTATTTTATGTTTTTAAGTCATGAAAAGTTAAAAAAAAAAGTGAGCAAACCTTGCTTGACCTTCTTGAATCTGCTCACTTTTAAGCACACAGTGTGGTTGCTTGCCCTGACCAGGAGCTCTCCTTCAATGCTCAGCAGATTCTCTCTGTCTTCTTCATCTGATCCTTCAGGCACAGCCCATTCTGGATCACTGTGGAGCCACCACAACAAGGACTCAAAAACTATTTTCAGGATTCCCTTTTCTTCTGTCTTGGTGTATTTCTCCCATGTAAAGAAACTTCAAAATGAAGACAATTATGTTACCCATTTTGAGTACTTCCGTACTTCACTCAGCTGGAAAAAAAAAAATAAGTATCCCAGTAGGTAAATATGAGTCCCAGAGTGAAATTCTGGCCCAAGCAAAGCCAATGGTAAAATCTCATCACATCCAATCTGACATGTGATGCTATTCTGACCTTTATGTATAAACACATGATAAATGGAAATTTAACTATACCTTTAAGCACTGCTGAAATTCACTATTTATCTGCTCTGAACTACTGACCTTCTTCTGTCATGTCTCAAGCATCAAGTTTATTTGATGAAATTGCCCACGGGCAGGTGAGTCTGATGTGTTCTTCTTCACCCTGATGATGCAAGTGCTGTTAATTGAGAGTGATTACAGCACAAGCTGTGTTACTGGGGGAGCTGGGAAAGTCATGCCAATACGTGTAGTTCTGGGGTTTGATGAGAATCTTTAAGCTTTGAAGGAATCAATGCAAGCTGAAAAGTTGAAAGGTATGGCTTTGTTGAGAAAGTGAGCATACAGTGATCACACTCCTGGAGGGAGGCAGGGAGATGTCCTTCATGTCCAGATAGACACGTCCTTCATGCCCTTCCCTAAAGAAATGACTTTTCTTCATAATACCCTTATTAAGGAGTGACAAGGTAGTGTTGTTTTTCACTGATAAATGTTTGCATTCAGCAGCATGCTCCTGAATTTCTCCATTTTATCAGGTTGCAAGTAATTACCATGCGTCACATCACCTGGAGTGCCATTATGCAAATTTGCATATGGCTTGAATACGCTGCTTAGATAAATATTTATCATCCTTTAAAGCTTCTCTTGGAAAAGAATGTCATACCTTCTGTTCTCTCTTATCACTTCACATGTACCACGATTCAAAAAGAATTTACAGCTGAAGGGAAGGTCTGTGGAGAAAAGGCTTAGTCCCTACAGAGAAATTTCAGAATTCTGGAAGAATAAGACAAAGGGGAAAATTGTAAGTAAATAGCATTTAAAAAGAAACATATAGCTTGGTGGTCCACTTTGTTCAGATGTAATTCATTCTTTTCTCCCAGGTTCTATTCTGTATACTCTCCTCCTCATCCTGACCCAAAGGAATGTTGCTACAGAGAAAGGCTTTCTCTCATCAAGATTGCTGGAATGTTTGCTGCCATCTCTCATTTGCTCTCTCATTGCATGTTCATAGAATAAAATATATAATAAAAAGTCTATAAGAATAATGACTAAGAAAAATATGCTCTTGTCAGGTTTCCTTTGGAGGTATTAAGGATTATCTGCCTAAGAAATGAATGAAGACTAGCAATGACCCTTTTGCCCAAAAACTAAGCTGGTACACTATTGCTTCATTTAAATTTCTGGAGCACAACTCTAATTTAGAGATCCGAGCAAGCCACACTGACAAGTGCAAATATGCACTTGGTTTTGATGGGAAAACAAGGAGCAAGGTGTGAGGGTTCTCTTTCATAAAACTTTGGGTTTAGGAAAGTGTCAAACTTCACTTTAGATCCAGGGCATGACTTGAAAGTGCAGACACTAATAAACTGCCAGTCCTGAATTTTTCAGAATGGACAGGCTGAGGAGGAGGCTTCTCAGGGAGACAGAACAGACAGCAGACACAGACTAGGCCTGCTTGGTGTTCCCTGTCCATTCATGGTGCTTCTGGGGTCTGGGAAGGCTCAGAAAAGCTCTCCATACCACAGGGATGAGCTGCTAGCATCTGGAACTGGAGTCCTGTAAATGTTTCTATTGATTGGGCAGAGGAAGACCAGATGTTGTGGTGAATATTTGCTGCATTCACCACTGATTCACTAAGCTAGATGTCATTTCACCCATGCAGAAAAACCAAATTGCAGTAAGCCTTGTTTGCTGCTCTTCTTGTGGGTGTTGGTACTTCTCGCAATGTCTCAGGAGGCAGCACAGCACCATTGCATCAGGTGACCGCCCTAAATCTCCTTGTCATTGGAAGACCCCACTCTCATTTTGGGGCTGAAATCCCTCTTCTGTTTACTTGCATGGGCTGAGTATTTGCCAGACATTTCCTCCCACCAGTTCTTTCTTGGTCTTTCTTAGAGAGCACTACAAAAGACACATGGTGCCTTCCCAAAGACACAGCATAATAGCTTCTGATTAATGAAGGACCAGCAATCAAGAAACATGGGAAGAAAATGGAGCTTTTTATTTTAAATTATAAAAAGAAACTAGCTTGATTTTATGTAAGCCAGACTCATCTGTTACAAAAATAGGTAGGTAAACCACGGAAGGGGCTTTTTTGTATCATAAGAAGGGAACTGAAAATCCCTTGAGTGGCTAGCAATCTTGATTCTGTCAGCTGAAGAAAGAGATATGAAGATGTACACATTCAGGTAACAATTTGAGATGCCTTGAAAGAAAAGGAGGTGGTGGTAAAACCTTTGCTAAGTAGAAATTAATAAAATAACGATTTGTTCATTTTCTTACCTGTTTTTTCCTTAATTGTCTTCTTTGTCATGTGAAATATACAACCCAAGTCGAACCAGAACATAGCAGTACGTTGTTAATGGCTCACATAAATCAGGTAAATTAGCTATTTTTACCATTTTTCTTCCTGAAAGCTTTAAGACCAATTTGTGTTGCCTGCCCAGTTGAAAGAAAAATGTCTATGTCTTTGTCACGATAATGTAGGAGCTGCAGGAACAGTTGTATTAAACCAGCTGTTTCTTAACATATGATTTTCCTAAAACTGTCATGTTCACCTGCTTTAGAACTACTCCATCCTGCTTCTTCTTAGCATTGGGACATGCTCAGAGCTATACCCTCAGTATAAAAGGACTTTAAAACAGTATCATTCTCTTAAATCTGTGACTACAATCTCTAGGAAAATGCTACAAAAAACTTTCAAGCGTGGCAAAGTATTATTGTTTCCTTCATTTTGGAGGTACCTAGTTTCAGAAACCTTAAAAAGACTGGTTATCAGAGAGATGTTGACCTTGATATCACATGGGACAATAGGTTCCTTTGGTTTTAGTTTCTGAGTGATTTGACAACTATCATGCAAAATAAATCAACATTATCTTTCAGAGTAGTACATGCTCATGATCCATCTGGGAACTGAACCCTGACTAGAGAGTGGCAAGTAACTATTATAATTACTTTCATTTTACACTGGAATTAAACCGTTCCATCTTTGTTAAACCAAATCCTGCTCTGCTTTTTGTACTCCATGCCCTTCACTTCATTCAGCTGGCTTGAAAGCCTAGTTGGTAAACAATGCTCTGAGGAACAAAGCTGCCTTATCCAGCTCAGAAATAACTACTATATGTAGTATAGATCATCAGGGCATCACACTTGCAGGGAAAGCCTGAGTATTCCTATATCCAACAGACCCTGTCACATAGATTTCCCCATTTACTGCTACAAAGTATGTAAGATTTAGCTTCACTTAGCACTTCTGATGTTATCCAAATAACATTGAAAGAATTTGAGCAAGGAGGGAATTTTAATGTTGTCATAAATACAGCCAGCAGAATCTTGCATTTTCCCAGTAGGGACAATAGGGGTGTTTCGAGATACAGCTGAAGGGCAAATGCTGTCCATACAGTTGGTATCCACCATGAGAAAGTAAGACTTCTGCCAGCTCAACAGCATTCCCTGCAGCCAAAGAGAAAGAACTCATGCTTTGGAGTCTCCCCAGCCCACTGATCCTTTGGCACTGGGATCTGCAGTCCACTACAAACTGCATGAATCACAGTTTGGGATTTGTGATTTCTCAAAGAATGGATAGCTAGGACGGGAAACTTATGAACTTCTGCAGGAGGTTTAAGTACCTCATATGTAGAAAAAAAGACCTAGCCTCTGCAGGCCACCAAGGCTGATTCATATGGCACTCTTTCTTCAGGGGCATGAAGGCAAGCTTTCCCCTTGCTGTACCATCACACTGTATACTCCCCAGTACTGACAAAGCTGCTGTACATTTCTTGTTTTGGTATCAGTTTGTCATTTTAGCACTCTTGGAAAGTTGGCTGCTGTATCAAGTACTATTTATCTTGACAGACAGAAATATATCTATGAAACACCACCCATCTCCATCACATACTCCCAATAAAGAGAATTGGATTTGGGGCTGGAATTATTTCACAAGTTGATTTTACTCCCGACAATAAATACTCTGTTCTTCATGAAAATATGGATTTTCATTTCAAGATTAACAGAACAAAGAAGATAATCAGTTTCATAGTATAAAACTTAATTGCTAATGTGCTGCACTTCTACATTCTGCAGCATGACAGCGATCTTCTCTGTTGGGAACTGGATTACATAGCATATACTTGATAACTAAATTTCCATTTATCTAAGTTCCTTGTTTAATTCTACCTTCTACTTAATTTCTCTGAAAAAGTTAACTCTTGTTCAATCACGAAAAGGTGATTGTAAAGCCCATAGCATGTTTATAAGACCATATTGAACATATTCAAATCTTCTCCTACTCTTCCTCTTTCCTTCCCTCCACACTCACGACTCAGGAGGAGAAAACAATGTTCCACGACAAAAGTTGTTGAAAGGGCATAAACTTTAAAGGGAAAGTGACTATAGACACATAACTTTGGGATATAATGTTTCAGATTCACTACCACGTTTCGGTCTAAGACTATCCAACTTTTTGCCAGATAAATCACAATTTTCATTCTTTCTGTACTGTGGAAAACACTTAGTCTTCAAGCTCTCTCTAATGTTCTGTGAAGAGCCATCTTCTAAACACAGTAGACTAACACCCGTGTTTACTTTTACCCTCTGACTGTCAGTGGCAAACTAAGCATCTGCTAGGCCTTTGATCGGACGAGCAGTCAGAATAAAGTAGCTTCCTTAGCAATGAAAAGTGGCCATTTATCAACAATGAACATATAATTAAATATAAATGCATGCAAAAAGAATACAATTAATGTTTTCAGAAGACAAAACTCCTGTCAATCCCTGATTATCAAAATATTCTCCAGGCTTACCCACAAGCAAAGCACTGGAGTGGGGCTATGCTGCTCCTTTTTTAACCTGGAACATCCTCCAACTGGGACAGGGTAACTGGGTGATTTTTCTCCTTGATTTTGGAAAACTGAAAATGGACCATGGGAGACTGATTAATGCAAACAACAGGGCAGAGATTATGGAATTTCACCTCTGCTTGAGCCCTGTAAGAAAGTCAGGTTCTTGTTATCTTCAGTAAGGCAACAGAAATTTCCAGAGAAGAGCAGTGGTAACTAGTTCTGGGGCCTCTTCCTAGTGAGGACACTAAATCCTTGAACCAGACGAGGCATCTCTAGTGTGCCACTACAGCAAAATATTTCTCATCCTACAGAATCCAGGAAAAATATTTCGTGCTGTGGTAACTCAGAAAAGTATGATTTTCATTGTGTGAGAAATAGCAGCATTTTGAAATTAATTTCTGCACTGAATTAGATTGTTTATGAAGAATGCTAAAATCTACGGTAAGAAGAATGCTTCTGCTAAAAATGGGAAATGCCAACTAAAACTCTTGGCATTTTCAATGCAAATGGAAGTATTCCATTTGCTGAAAGAAAATCAATTTTAACCTGACAAATTGTTGTTATGTTCCTGTGACTTACTCATTTATGAAATGTAGGCTCCAATTTTCACCTTTCTGTTTTCATCATCATATTTGTTAGTTAAATAATAACAAGCAAAACTTGGTCCAAGAATTTATTTACCTGTGTTTAAAAAAACCATATTTTCTGAAGGGAAGTGTCCTGCATCAGTAGCTTTAAGAAGCATTGACTACAGCATGTGGCACATGTGATGTGTACATGCACATCTGCACAGAGATGCACCCTATTTTTTCCTGGAGACCCAAGTAAAATCTCCAATTCTTAGAGAAAGAAGGCTTTAGCTTCCGTTGCATCAGGCAGGATCTCTCCACCTTGCTGCAGCAGATTTACTGTTTGTGTTAAGCTTTGCTGCTCTGCAGTATGTACGCTCTTGCAAAGTTAATTCTGACTACTGAGAGACTACTGGAGCCCCAATTTAAGCATGGAAAATATAGCTGGAATTGGAAATGCTTCTGAAAAGCACAGTGAACTCCTGAAGTGTGCCTACTGTTTCTGTAAATTACATCTGCCTGGGAGATGCAACGCTGTATGCTTTGGGATTTATTTTATTTGGCTTCTTGTTTGTGTAAGGCTAAGAGCATAAGCAAAATCAAATCTAAGGAACTGAAAAGTTCAACTGTGAAATAATAAGCAAAGGAGAAACATTTCTTTCTCTTTTTCTCCCTGTGGAGGACTATTGCAATTAAGATAATAATTTTCCCAACTTCTTTACCGCTCCTTGCACAAAACTAGCAAGGACAGTCTTCACAAGACACAACCTCTCTCCTGCCCCAGAAAAAAAAAAAAGAAAAAAAAAGGTAAAAGAAAACCCCTCTAACCCAGAAGCTACAGGAAGCACTTTGTATTCAGATTTGCCCTTGGCTTTTTCCAAGAAGATGTTGTCAATTTAAATTCCCTTCATGCCCCTCCATAGTTAACTTTCTCCTGTTTGCTCAAGCTACCCACTCACCATTAGCATGATGTGAATATTTTTCAAATGTCATTCTTTACATTGCTAAAGCATCTTGTCTGTGGTGCTGGATGCTGAACACAGAGTGCTTTGATTAGGTTCCATTTTAAAAATCTGATACGGGAAACAGTTTTTACACTACCTCATGATGTGAAAACAAAATGAAAGACTGAAATTAATAGGCTATGGAGAATTGCATCAGCTGCATGAGAGAAAGGCTGGCACTGCAGAGTGCTATATTTAACCTTAGGGCTCTGGAAACGTGAGAGCATGCTGACCACAGACAGCAGGGCTAATGGTTATTTTCTGGCTGGTGTTTATCATCACTGCTCACAGTGTTTAGGTACAAGAGTGTATAATACATCAAAGGCTTAAACTGAGTGAATGGATTAGTGAATTAGGAAGCAGGTGATAAAAGCCTGGAGTTCTACAGCAAGACAGTAAAAATGCTTAGTGCATACCTGCCTCCCTTCTTCAGCCTGACCAGCTGTGGTCTCAGGTTGTGTCAGCTCCAAGATAGAGCTTGTTTCAAATGCACATCCCAGGGGTGACATAGGAACACATTGCTTTTTTAAAATTGTGGCACTTGAGCAGAAAGTGATAGAAATTTGTCAGAGTCATGAGAAGGCAGAACACTGTAGAGGAGATCATATGGCTTATTGTCAGTACTGTCACAAGCATATAACATGCTGCTCTCCACTGAACAGACACCATTTTGTGTCTGGAAGAAAGAAAAAAATCATAGCAACATCCCAGTCCCACAGTCTGAGGGGAAAAAAAAAAGCATTATTAAAACACAAAACTGATAAGCTGTGCTAAAAAGGTAATTTCTTAGGTCACATCAGCAGGACAGAAGAAAGGTTACAGATGAGGTTTATCTCCCTATACAAGATAACTGCAAAAGTTCATAGATCCATGAAGTATGCCCCTTGTCAATGCCGGGGATCTAAGAATGATTAGTAAAAACTGTTTGTTTCTGCTTTATACTGCTTAAATTTTCAGACCAAAGCCACCTTTCTATGGAATATACTGGTAAATATATTGACTAATTTAAGTTTCTTCACTCAAAACTCCTCACGTGATAAACAAATTTTGTTCGTTGGTTTGAAAAATATTTTCATGAGAAGTAAAACACTCCGTTTATAAATTCCTCCATAGATGAACCCACACATTTGACAACTGACCTTGCAGGATCTTAAAAAGAATCACAGAATCACATAGGCTGGATAGTAAGCCTGGAAGTGACCAGGTCCAACCCTCCTGTGCAAACCAGGGCTAACTCCTATGCAGATCAGGATGTCTGGGGTCTGAGTTCTTAGTACCTCTCCAAGGATGGGGATTTACAACCTCTCTGGGCAGTCTATGACAGTGCTTTACCACTATTGCTGTAAAGATGTTCTCTTCTCCTAATGCAACCTGTATCTTTGCCTGCAGTCTCTCATAGAGCCCCTCCACAGACAGTCTGGTTTCCATGCATACTCTGGCTGGGTAATTCTAGACAGTGATTAAGATTCTCCTGAGTCTTCTCCAGGCTACAAAGTTTTGGCTCTTGCACCACTCCTCATGTGTAAGATGCTGCAGTCCCTTCATCATTTTCATGGTCCCTCCCAGGACCTGCTCCAGAGTTCCCACGTGTCTCCTGTACTGGGCAGCCCAGCATGGGACCTGGAACTCCAGCTGTGCTTCACCAATACTGAGCAGAGGGGAAGAATCTCCTTCCTCAGTCTCCTGCCCCTTCTCTTGCTGATGATACAGCTCAGTATAAGGAACCTGTCTGGGTACATTTCCACGCCCTGCTCGGTTTGTGGTTCCTCAGGTCTGTCTCTACAGAGCTGTTTCCCAGCTGGTCATACCCAGCCTGTCTTGTCGGGTTATTCCTCCCCGGGGGCAGGACTTTGACGTTTGCCCTTGCTGAGCTTCACAAGGTTCTTGTCAACCCATTTCTCCAGCCTCTCCAATTCCCTCTAAATGATAGACCTGCCCTGCAGCTCATCAACCACTCCGGCCAGTCAGGCAAACCATGTATCTGTACTCATTCCCAGAAAAACTCCCAGTCTGAAACCAGATCCTGAGAAAAACACTAAACCAAGGAAACCAACCAAATCAACCAACCAAAAAAGCCTGCTACATACTTCCCAGGATTGTATATTACTTGCAAATCTGAAACCATCACCTGAAGATCTCTGAAGACCTTTCATTACTACCACTAGTAATGAGTGGGAATATGTACTGAAACAGCACTAAAGTGCTGAGCATTGGCTTTGCCTGTGTCATTCCCTGGTCTCCTGAGAATCAGTTCTGCTGGGACAAGGAGCAGCCTGCACCTGTGTGTGAGCCCTGTGTCCCCACCTTGCTGGCCAGTGGTGGTTCTCAGTAGGTCTGTGCTAAGATCCCATTGCAGACTGCAATGTGAGAGAGATACTGAGCACCCAGGAGAGCTGTACTCTGTGAGTACTAATTTACCTCTCACATTCCTCCTTTCTTTTCCCAAGGTATAGCTGAACAAAAGCACTTTCCTTAGAAATTGCTATCAGCCACTCAGCATTAAAACTGGTAGCTCTTAGGTAAAAATCAGTGTATTTTTTCAAATGAATTGAGCAGTCATGATAATAGAAAAAGAAAGTAATTTTTACTTACAGTACATTTGCAGACAAAGTGGGGGTTAGACATTAGAAATACTGAAGAGTGAGAAGGTTAAAAATACCTGATTTTGAACTGACAGAATATTTGTACAAACTGGAAAAAATGAAAATTTTTCAGCATCACCATACTGCAATTGTTATTCAATAAAACCAGGAAAGCCATGGAACAGGGAGACAATGCTGGTTTAACCTACAACTATCAGAGACTGATTTCCATTGAGAGTAAATGCAGGGAAAAAAAATGCTAATGTGATAACTTTCCTTTGGAAAAATGCAGTCAAAGTGAAATAGCATATCTTTATTTTCCATTGTATTTTTATGTACAACAGTTGCAATATTATGTGCGATATTATTATATTGGAAAGCAAAATACTTGGATGGTAGGAATATTCAGATTTTATGACACAGGAGAAACTCTGCATAATGTAGAGACCTCTTTTCTACGTACCATATTTCTGAAGGCAATGTCTGACCACCTGCAAGACATGATTTGCTTGTCCCTTGCAATTTAAACATGACCTGTGTAAGGTCTGTTATAATTCTGAAGCTCTTTATGTGTGCCCATTTCCTACAGAAGACACAGATTTATGGTAAGAACAAATATTGGAAGAACCAACAGCCTTAAATCCATTATTTCAACAAACTATAAATGAATTGTCATTGCTTTTGCATAGCTTAGAGGTCAGAAAAGATGAGTAAGTAAAATTTGATGCATAGCACAGGAAATATTGCAACCATCAGGCCTATTTCAAACCTCCAGATATGTAGAAACTTCAAGCTCCCCTGCTCCAAGTGAACTAGAGATCCTAGTCCTCGTTTCAGTTATGACTGAGTAATGGTAACAAAGTGAAATCAATTGGATTTTGAAGTCCATAATTTTCTATGTTTATAGTTTTGAGTGAACAAGATGAATGCACATGGGAACGTGAACAACTAACATAAACCATTTACATCAAAAACATATTTTCAGCAGAAAAATTTCAAAGCATGGGTATTTTATTGTGCCAGGATCTTCATGAAAACAAATAACATAAGTCACGTGTAAGACTGCTGGGCTTGCAAGAAAATATTAACTGACTTTTCCAGCAGTTCATGCAATCTGTTGTCGTAGAAGGGTGCTTCACTTGAAAAACTTAAGCACCTGTAGTCACATGGGGTTTTTTTATGACACAGACAGTGCTACATGGCACATCAAAGGCTCATTTGTATGAAGTGCCTCATTATTTTACATCTGCTGAGGCCTCCAATGTTTTGTTTGCTATATGTAGGAAAGATTCAGTCCTTGAAAAGTTTCTTACTAAGTTTATGAAAAGAAATATACTCAGGTACCACCCTTTGGAAATAAATGGAGAAGTGTACCACATGATCTGCCTTGAAAGACAGATGAAGGTCTTGGCCATATTTTCTAAGGGTTAATAGAAAGGAACTTTTAAGGAGAAAACCTTTTTCTAAAGTATTACATGACAGATTAAATAATGAAATACATGTTCTGTCTTCCTCATTAGTAAATTATTCTAAATCTCAAAATTTCAATTAAAAAGAAAAAGTGTTAATGTGAAATTTCACTCTTAATTAACCCTCAACTGATGTATCTGCATCAATCTTGTAAGACAGTTTGAATCAGAAAAGGTAAAACATTTTTTTCTCTAACAGACTGTCACTTTAGTATTTTTTTCCAAATCATACAGCATAATGGGTTCAGTCTGGTGAAGTCTCCTTACAGCTAAATAATGCAACTCATTGAGTTACACGTGGTCATTGAGCAGGCTCAGATGGTGATAAAGCAGATGCTTTGAAGGCAAGGCAAGTAGAAGGCTGCACCTGACAATGTGGGAAGTATTCAACCAAATAAAATTTGGGTGTCCCTCTTTGAATTGGGAGTGTGTGAAGTTTGGCTTGGGACAGCATAGGACAACAGGAACAAAGACAGACTATTTCCCAAAAAAAGGAGTAGGTGGCACCAGGGACTGGCTGTGGCAGATCCACACAGGCAGGCCTGAGCTGAGGGGTCAGCAGCTGAGCTAGAGGAAGAGGTGTTGGGTTTTTCCAGGGAGGAAAAAGGCAGTGAAGAAAGGAGCAGTGGAGTACCTGCCCTAGGAAACATTGACATAGCAGATATCATCACTTGGACAATACCATATTTCTAGGAACAATATCCACAGGAATGTGATCCTTGAAGAAAAGTAACTGAGCTGTGTTCCCTAGTCATTTCCTTTAATTTTAACTTGTATTCTATTCATTTCCTCTGATTGGTCTACTCCCTGGAGAAAAAAAGTTCACCTTCCTCACAAAGGCTTTTAGAAACATGAATGGAGCCTTTATACAAAATAGAGGCTACAGACAAAATTCTCCAAGGTTTTTTAAATACTTGGAACAACTGAGAGATTTGATATTATATACATATTTTTAATGATGTAATTCAATCACTTTTTTTTTCCTAAATATAGGCTGATTCTGCAAGAACAATGTCAACATCAGACTTGAATTCTGGTTGCATCTAAGACGATTAAACATTTGAATACAACATAAGCATTTTAAGGGAAAAAAAAAACCCAAACAAAAACCAAAACCAAACAAACAAACAAACAAACCAACCCACAGAAACAAACAAGAAAACCACCCAAAACCTCAAAACACAAATGTATCAGAAACAAAATCAGAAAAGATCATCCATGGATTCTCAGTTTAACAGCAAACAGGAGGCAGGACTACAGGTTGTCCGGGTTAGCTTTCAACTTGTGATTCTATAATTACAGGGGGGAAAAAAGGCAGGTCTTGAATATTGTCATGGAGTAATCTACAGACTAAGATGATGGATGCATTGCCCAAGATGCTCTAAGTGGTGATACACAGAGGGTATGGCCTGCCCACACAGGTAGGGAGAGTCTGGTACCTCACTGCTGGCACACTATTGCTTCACTGCTTTTAGAGTTCATTTTGGTTTAGCAGTATTCTGACACATCCCTTCTTCATTGGATGACCAAAAGCCTGAGCTGAGTGACCGCTGGGAACACAGGCCAACTATGGAGTGCATTTTCATACCAGCATCTCTCTCTTGGACACTGAATGTGTGCTTGACTAACCTACACAGCCCATGAGGCAAACCTAACCATTAGTGAGAAGTCTCACAGTTTGTGGCTGTGGAAAATGAATTCTTGCCCTGATGGCTCCTGGGCAGCCTCTTTTTCCCATGGCATGGCAAACATCACTAGATAATCCATGGATTGAATTGTGACTTTACACCTGCGAAGTCCATACATGGCTCTGTTCATTTGCTCAGTTTTTCATTGTGCAGGTTGGGCTTTGAGCTCATCCGTATGGTGTGTACAGAACCACAGAATCATAAAATATGCTGAGTTGAAAAGCTAAGGAAGGCTTCACTGTGTCTTGCTTGGTGCAGGTTGTAGGATTTAACTCTGTGGAATTTGGTTATAAGGGTAAAATAGAAGCGAGAGATCTCTAAAGATGGGTTTAGATCATGGGAATTTATTGTGAAAGAGCATGGGTGTGAGAGACCTACTGAGCTGCAAGACGTAGCTCAAAGCAGGCCAGAGAAAGAGAGAGAAAGAGGTAAAAGGAGAGAGCAAAAAGAGAAAGTAAAAAGAGAGCGATTTGTCGTTTACAATACAATAAATCATCTTCTCTGTTGAATATTCTAATTGTCTTTAACCAATCTGAAACAAGCTACAAACTCTACAATATTTGCATGCAACCTATAAGAATCATTTCATTACCATACGGGGTTATATTTTAAACCTTAAAAAAACTGCTTTTGGGAATCTCCTACCAGGCAGGTAGGGTTTGTTCTGACCTTTGGACCTGCCTAGGCAGAGGGTATTGCTCTATCAAGAAGGAGGATTACCTTCAGTCAGCTATACCATTGTTTCTTAGTTGCTTTTCAACTCAAACCTTGTCCTCATCCCAATCTCGACTATACTTTCCATATTTTCAGCATCCCTTGCAAGGCAATCATATCTATAAGGCTTTCCTATTTCATCTTCCCCAACACAGATCTCACGTCCTTATGCACTGGACTGTTTTAAGGCAAAAGTTATGGAGCTCTCCTAACCCTGCCCTGGGGCACAGGAAAGCAGTGCAGATAGTCCAGGCTTATGAAGAGGTTCAAAGCCACATTTAAATATTGTCTCGCATACCTGTGACACTGTTGGAAGCATGTTGACATCTGTTTTACATGGTCAGGGTGTTTTTCCACATGGAAAGTAGCAAAGATTAGGATTGTGCCTGAAACCCCCAGTATGAGGTTCTGAGGAGCCCATGAGACTCCCAGCCACCATGAGTCCTCCTTCAGCAATAACTAAGGGCATGTTTCATCCCTTCTGAGGCCATTTGAGTCACAGACAGTTTATCATTAAAATGTTTTTGGAGTTCATATCGAATTGTGAAAGAACTAGAGGACTGACTCAGACCTTCCGTGTCTGTTACCCCTATGTCCTGGTTTAGGGCAATATTTAGGAAGAAACCTCTGGGGGGGGGGTCTCCTCTAGGAAAAGCCGATTCCAACCACCCCTCCCCCAACAGGTTCAGGAAAAATTTCCTTAGAGAAAAGTGGAAAAAACTATTTATTTAACAAATAGAATATTCACAAGCATAGAGAATTTGGATAATATGAAAACAATGAAACCTCTTCTTCCTCTGAAGTGATGGTAGATTCAGAGTCCGTCTGAGTCCGGTTCAGTTCTCCAGTGGGAGGGGGGCCGCTTGCCGGGCCCGGCTGTAGAAGTTGGGGGGGGGGGGGGGCCCAGGGATTTCCCTGGTGTCTTGGGCCCACGTGATGCCAACCAGTCCCAGGAGGAGGGAAAAGAAAAAAATACACAGCAAAAGAAACAAAGTCTCTCCCTGCAAAAAAGCCGAGAAAGATCCAAGGAAACCCTCCTCTGTGTGCTTTTTCCGAGCACACCAGAGAGTGAGAGAGGTGTAACTCCTGCAGACAAATGGCATGTGGCTTGTTTTTTTTTTTTGTTTGTTTGTTTTTCTCCACTTTCACTCTCTTTGTCTCCCTGGGCCTAACTTAAAGCTGTAGAGCTTAATATCCAGCATAAGCAGGAGGGACGGTTGGGGATACAAAAAAGTCATATGGCCAACCCAGGACACCCTATAATGTAACACATGGGTGAAACAACAGAGCATGGAGGCATATGGAAAGCAGAGACTTTTTGGAAGAGTCTTCAAAGACCACTCTGAGCCTAGGCACCAGGACATGGTGCAGTCCCACCCATACTCCCAGGGGGAACAATCTCTGGACCATCCAACTACCAAACCACCCACAGTTTTTGCATACCTCTTTCTTCCACTCTCCAAAGCTTTTTTTTTTTTTTCTTTTTTTTTGTTTTTTGTTGGTTTTTTTTTTTTTTTTTTTTTTGTTAATACAGTAGGCCATTTTCAATCAGAACAGGGTCCTGGAGGGAACCAAGAAGAAGTCAAAACCCATAGCATAAAATGAGACGATGGTTGCAACACAAATTTAGCATTGAATGAAATAATTCATTGTGAAATTCTGGAATAACTCTCTGAATGTGAAAGGTGACAGGATTGCTGATGATCCATGTATCAGTGTTCCAAGCATGGCCTGAAGACTGGTTTCTGTCTTGCTGCTCAGATCAGTTCTAACATGAAATATTCTGACTCAAGTCCCAGCTCATGGCTAACTAGACATAGATCTTCTATTATAAAACAGTAATTCCACTAGAATCCAAGTTGAGCATGGACAGTAATAGATCCTCTACTCCTTTTTCCTCAAATGAAGCTTTAACCTTAGGCTAAACAAATCTGCAAAATGACTTCTGGAGAAATTTAATTTCCCTGTTCACTAGTTTTACTTGTATTAATTAAAAAATTTCTCAGTCATATCTTATTTGGCTGGAAGAAAATATTTTACCATCAAACCTTTCTGAATAAAATATCCTTTATGCTTTGAATAAGTTCCTCCTCTGAAGAAATCCAGGTAAATTATCTATCTATGCACATTTAATGAGTCCATCTCATTAGTATGTCGGTAGCAATCAGAAACCTAAAATCCATAATAAATTAAGTTTATTTCATCTCATCCTGAGTTTAGCAGTATTCTAGTATGTTTCAAGGATATATGGGAATGCTGGGGGGTTTTAGTGTATATTTTGTTCCCTGCCTTAAAGGCACCTTTGCACTGCATTTTGATTTCTAATTGTAGAGCATGACAAGAATGCCATGGAACATCTCAGCTCTTCCTCACGGTCAGTCTCAGGAGTTCTAACAAGTGCAGAGAGTATCTTACAGGAAATTCCAGCCTAGATTTATCATTGGGAAAAATCCCAATTTTACATGTCTATTCCTGGCTGTCCTTTTAGTGAGGTGTTCTGTTTCATGGGAAAGAACTGGCCATTTTAACATGGTCTTTTTCTTCTGTAATATCCCAGAGAGGGCCAGTTAGACTATTCTTCTATACTTCAAAATAGCTTTTACTAAAATCAGCAGTAGGAGAGTACATTTATGCAATCACAATCTGCATCTCTCCTTCTCAAACAGAACTCAGTACCACTGTAGCAAAAAAGCAAAAATATCTGAGCAGTTCATTCTGATTTTGCTAGATGATCGGTCAACTTGCAGGTGTTACAGAAGAATGTAGTATCATCCTCTGAAGTTATTTTCCATTTCAGGACTTGCTCAGCACAATCATAAGCACAGGCAACCTTTCAGAGGCAGACTAGCTGTCAATCTTATGGTTAGAGAGACTCCCCAGAGAGGTGGACTGAGCTTCTTGTCAGCAGTAAGGTCAAAGTGATCAGTGTGTTTTTAGCTAGTCTTTCTACCACAACATATATTTTCACACATCTGGGCCTATGGCATACAAAAATTCCTGGCTAGGTCCCTATTGATACCTCTCTCCCGAGCTGGCAAAAATCACCACGTTTCATAATTTGTGTTCTTGTGTAGACATGGTGCTAATAACACCAAGGTTGTGGGTTTGACCCCCACCTATGTGGGACATTCACTTAAGAGTTGGACTTGATGATGCTTGCAGGTCTCTTCCAACTTGGAATTCCGTGATTCTGTGATTCTTTATTTGTCTCTTGCTGTAATAGTTGAGTTTCCACAATTGGTAACTAGTTTCCACTCATTGGAAACTAGTCACGTAACCTCTGGAGAGAAGTGTCATGGTTTTAGCCCTCTTTGCTCCCTTCAGAGGTACTACTTGGGCATTCATGGATATTATAAAGTAATTTCTCAGTTCTGTGTTTGAGATGTCAGTGCCCTAGGCAGAAGGGATCCCATCCCACACCATGCAATTGTGGTTACTGTCAGCTTCTGTGGATTTACGTATCCTGCCATATCCATACAGCTATTTCCATAAACATACCATGGATGGTGAACTTTAATTACGGCAACATGACCGACTTGCAGGAAGGTTGACTTTCTATTTAAATGGCTGGTGTGCTTGTTAGAGTCATCTCTCTTGCTGTGAATGCCTTTCTTCCCTCCAGGACAACACTGACAGAGAATTTGCATATTTATTATGCAGTAAGTGAATTATTATCATAAAATACCATGAAAAGTATTGATTGAAGAAAACTAAATCTTTCTTAACAAATAAACAGGAGTTTGGGATGGAAAAATTATAACTATTAACTGACAGAAGAGATAATGTACATTATATCAATTCTCCAGCAGATACTGATCACAAAGGTTATCTGTTTGAGATTCTCTGGTGTGTATAATACAGAAGGACTGTAGTAGTCTCTGAGACAAGTACAGCTGAATAATCCAAGTTGACATCTGTCTGGGTGCACTATCACAACTCGTTCCTTAAATTCCTAGATGCTGGTCTAAGATGTTTGTTCACATCCGTGAGCAGTGAATGAGCAATTCCTTCCCAAGACAGGTGTCCATTAGCAAAATGGCATGCCTCATTTGGCCTTAAGCATGGGTGACAGCTAATAAAAGCATATGAACATGTGTTATGCGTATATATGCCATAAAGCATAATCCTCTTTGCTGTAAGCAGAAATATTTCCTATTGCCCTGATTATCGTGAGTGCTGGGAAGTATTTCAGCATGGAAAATTATATCCTTAACATCTGTGTCCAGGCTGGAAACATGCAAGTATTGTAGAGTACTTTTCACAAGCATCCATTTAGGGGTTTTTCCATTCCTGCTGTCTATCAGCAAAGGGATCCATGCAAAGACACTTCACTGACTCCTGTTCCCTTCCTTCCAGCTGTCACAGTTGCTGCTGCTGGGCCCTGGCCCTGAGTTAGGGCTGACAAGTGGCACAGAAAAAGGCTTATGCCCCTTCCTGGTGCAAAGCTATAGCCCAGAAAGGGCAAATTGCTACTCAGGGCTACTTTCTGAAGCAAATAATGAATGGAGCATCTATAATATAAACCACCAGACAGGCTTCAGCATTTTTGCCCAACTTATTTGCAATGCCTTGAAAAGAAATTGTGAAAATACTTTCTAATATGCTCACTGATAGGAAAGATGCATTTCATTTTAAATCTTTTATGTGACAGCATGTTCCACCAAGAAGATCATAAAAATTTAAATTACTGAAGAGGAGGAAAGGATACATGCAAATGCTTCAAAGCTTACTGAGAGCTTGTACAAATCTGACTCTGCATCAGACCTTTCACTTAGGCAAATGCTTTCCACCTCCCAAAGAAAAGTTATTCTGATTAAGGAAGGATTCAGCAGTGGACATCGATTTCAACTGCATCTCTGCAATACAGCTAACTGCAATGAACATGTCAAACCTGATATCCCCACTGTATTTGAAAGCAAGCAATCTCAAAGCAGCAACTGAGAGCACCTGTTAGAGGCGTTTCCCATGACAAAGCAAGGACCTCTTGTTTATCTGAAGCCATATAGTATTTTCTTCCAAGCTGGCCAAAATAACAAGCCTATGGGAGTGTCTGTCTTAGACACTTTGACAGCAAAGAATTAGTATTACTGCAGGACACAAGCTCAGTAAGAAAAGAAAAACATAAGAACACGTCCTTCATAATGTAAAATTGGTTTCTGCATCTGAAAGCCCCAGCTAAAAGCCTCTGTCTCTCAACTTTTAGACCTTCTAACAATCACCTTCAACCATTCTCAAAATAAGTCCTTTAAATAATGAAAAACTCCCTTTAACAAGCCTCAAACACTCACAGCACTAATTTCCTAAAAGCTCCCCAGGGATGAATGGGTACAGAGAACAAACCTATTGGACACACCTATGCAGTATTCATTGCAATCAATATTCTTTCAGGACTTCATTATGCTCCTTATCTGCATGGAACACTATTGCACCTTAGGCTTTGATTGTACATACAGATCCTCGTGGCTTTCTGGGCTTGAGCACAGCACTAAGCAAAGGGGTGAATTCACTCACAAAGTGTGGCCCAACGAGGATTCAGCAGCAGCTTGGGTGGCTGATGGAGACACAAAGAGGCAGCTGATGCCAGTACTGCTTGACTGGCACATAAAGGTCTGTTTTTCATGACACAGTGCTCTGGACCCTCTTCCTTGTTCTGGTTTAGCATCTTGGTGTGCTTCTTTTTTCTATTGTTCTTCACTGCTGTTCTGGTTTCCTGATCCTCGCCTTCACTTCCAGTCATCTTACCACACTGCTGGGCAGATCACTCTTTGTGGTGTCCAACCTACTGATTTGGATAAAAGAGGAGAAGGCGGAACTGAGAAATTATTTGCATTCACTTAGCAGTAAGTGGTAGAGTAAGCAGTGAGAGAAGGCACTCAAGTGAGTATTCGCAGAGAGACCAGGATTCTCCATTAGTTTGGGAGCAGAGGCCACTCTGGGAGTGGTTGCAAACAGGGAGGTCACTGAAGAAGGGGAAACACTGAGATGTCAGGAAATCTCCTGTCTTGCAGCCAAAGCAGGCACAGGAGGATCAGTGGTGGTGCTTGGAGCAGACCAGGTGTGGCATGAGGAGCTATGACTCTGGTCTTTCAGATCCTCACTGGCATGAAGGGCAGAGCCAAGCAGGGAGACCCAGGCAGGTGGAGAGTCCAGTGCATAAAAACTTCAGAACAGACTCCCTCTTTCCAAGACATCACACAGATATATGGCTTTATTTCCCTGAAACTGAGCACCAGCCAGGCCAGAAGTGTGTTTGGAACAGAGAATATATAATGACTGGTTTTGTGATTTGGAAGGTTTCCAAAAGAGTTCTCCTAGCTGGAGGCAGATGCTGCAGGCCACAGAGTTTAATAAAACAGTCCCAACCAAAGGTTTACAGCACTAAACTGCACACTTGAGGCCAGATGGGCAAAATATAAAGCTGCACAGGCTAATTGGGTTAGTGCCCCTATTAGTGGGCACTTCCTATAATCAGGGGGTTTTTGAATGACATATGTTATCTTCCCCCCCCTTTTGGGGATACTATTTCATTATACACAGCAATGAGACACCTGGCTTGGTGATTGCTGGGCTGAAAATCCTTATGAGAATGTTCACCTGCTGTGTGCCAGCTTTTTCATTGGTGAAACATAGATGCTTTACCCTGACTGCTTCTCTGGGCTTAACAGGGGACAGGCTATCTGAAAACCACTGTGATTGGAACTATCAGCATTTGGGAGGCGTCTTTGCCTTGGCTACAAAAGTCAGCTGGAGGTCACTTTTTAACCACAAAGAAGTAGGAAAGAGTGGGAAAAGGGTGAAAATAAGTGGAAATTACTGCAGACACTTCACAGACAGTCTGGATAGAGGCACAGCAGAAGTGAGTAAGTTCACAAAGACCTCAGTTACCACCCTTGTTTGGAAGTGAGAAGCCAGCCGGGTGTCCTAAAGCCATTTGGGGGGGCCCACCTCTGCTTGAGGCAGCAACAGCCTTGAGCCACATTCCCTTAAATCCACATGCAAACAGCAGAATTTTTCATCCAAGAAGGATGAGGGCACTGAAGCATTGTGGTGGAGCTTTTTTGTTTCTTAATGATTCACAGATCTTTCTGTTCACAGCCCCTGTTCAAGCACGAGATCTCATGATGGACCTTTGCAAAAGTGACCGGCATTTCCAATACCTTAAAGGGAATTTCTTGCTTTCTGTGTCATTACTACCATCCCACCAAGCATCTAATGGGGTTTTGTGGTTGTAAGTGTAAGATGTATCCATTTGTGTCCCTGTCCATTTCCTTCTACCTATTATGTTCATTGCTCCTGGTGGGCCCAAGATCCTGCCACCTGTCCCGAGTTGTATGTCAAAGCTGTAGCAGGGCAGGTCTGCACCAGTTCTCACCTCTGAACATCTGTGGAACTGCTGGTATTGAACTCTAGAGAGGAGCTGGCTCTGGCCACAAAGACCAAACAAAGCTCAGCACTAGCTAAGTTATTGGAGACAGGCACTGAGTAATCGTGTCCCTACCTGTATAAACTGGAATCAAAAGTGAGTTATTCAGTCAGTGGAAATAAATGGATTTTTCCAGCTGGTGTGGCTGACGTGTACTGTGTATATCACATTTATATATCTTCCTTCCACCAACCAGCTCCCCTTTCAATAATCAAGCTCTATAGCTATAACAATTCTACTGACTGGAAAGAAATGTGTGTTCACAACATGCACCAAGAGATAAATCTTGTTACAGCACCGGCAACACATTCCATGCATTACATGTGCCAAAGCAGTAGGATTTATTCAGGTCATTTATGCTCCACTGGAGTGGAAAAAGGCAAAAAAAATAGGCTTTGCTATAATGAATTGGACTCTTAGAGCCCTGCAAAGAATAATGCCCGTGCATGGGCTGACAAGGATTGCCGTCCATCAAGGCAGCAAGGGGTGGCCTTGCAGGACCAGTCTGTCCTGGACTCACAGCATTGTGTGCTCCCTTCCTTCCTCTGCTGTCTGCACTCAGAGCCCTGCTCCGTGTGCTGCATACCCTGGCAGCAGCCTCTCACCACCATGCTCTCCCCACACTTCACAGGAGCACCTCCTGCTGCCCAATACACCCCGTCCCACACGAAAACCCTTCCTGCAGCTCCCTGCTCCTTTTGGACAGGCCACACTGAGGAGCTTCATTTTGAACAAGTAATAATGTTCATCCTGCAAAAATGCCCAGAGGAAAGTGATCAGTGTCCCACTTGGCTGTGCAGCTGCAAAGCCACAAGCTCCTGTGATCTAAATAGAGCAATGAGGAGAGAAAAGGGCAGAGGAAGGAGAGTACAGCAGGCCAGAGCTGTGGCTGAGACCAGAGCTGGCTTCAAAGCCATCACAATTCCTTCAGACAAAGGAATTCATTTCTAAACTTCTGGGAGTTGCTGCCTCCTCCTTCTCCTCCTTTGTCCATAGGTCCATGAGCTCTCAAAGCAGAAAACATCCCTTTCCCAGGACTGAGAAAACAGCTAGCACATTGTAGCAAGTGCTACAACTGCAGGGTAACCCAATGTACATCTGCAGGCACTTGGTTGGGATCTCACAGGTGCTGTAGCTAAACAGCCTATCTATCTCTTTATGCACCAGCATGTTTCCTTTCTTCATCACACTTAAAATTCTTTGGCACAGAGGATGAGAAATTGAAGGAGAAGAATAGAGCAGGGAGAAAAGGGCCAAAGTTCTGTATCTGAGTTTCAGCATCAAACAGAATAAACCCATCAGGATGGCAGAGGCTACCTGTCCCTACACAGGGAGAAGGGGCAGCAAGTTCACCTTTACTCCAATGGAAATAACATCACTGGTGCATTTAACCCTTACTAGCTTGCACTTTACCCAGAAGACAGTGTATGAAGACAAATCAGCCAAAAAAGTATCTTGGAATATAGAAATGCAGGTATGGAGTTGTGTTCACGAAGAATTCAAATGGCGCTGTACTTTCTGAAAGTGAAAATTAAATGTATTTTTCTGAATTAATATCAGTGCAGTAATACATCTGTGGATGTGAAAGGATATGATCTTTATTCTTTCACTGTGAAGGTATTTTAGCTAGTGTAGGCATTTGCAGCTTTTGAGTAAAAAAAGCAGACTACAAGGATCATATATTTCAAAAAAACTTCAAGCTACGCAGGAAACCATCAGTGATGTATTTGCCATTCTATCTATTGACTCTACATCTGCATTGTCACAGGGAGGAAGGAACAAGAACTACTACACTGTGATAAAATGGTAATGAAAAGGTCTAGGAAGGGAGAGTACCTTTGAAAGAGTGAAGGAAATGTTTGCACAGCTCCTGAGTGTCTGGTAACACCAAGCTTCTTGGTCTTTCTAGTTTGAAGCATGTTTCCTGTATCATAATAACACAAAAAGTTCTCAGGAGAATGATTGAATATGTCATATTCCACTAGGCACAGAGAATTTTTAAATTCCTCAACTGGTGAACCAGAACAGATCTAGGCTCACTTGTTTTCCCATTATCCCATTACTCCTGATTGGTCTGGCCAAGAGAAATGAACAAGAGATACATGGGATACGGAAGTGAATAGGATGGGGGAATGGGAAAAATTTCCTTTCCTCTGTCATTTTCTCTAGAGAATCCGACTGAGACACCCATCTAAAAGTCACATGCTTTAGACAACACAGCACAATATCTGAGCCACAGGATGCAGAAGGACAGCAAAGAAAGGGTGAAGTATATGATAGCACAGGATGTGGAGTGAACATTTGTGTCACTGACTGTAGTTGGCAACAGTCTTCGCAGGCTACCTGATATAAACTCAACCCTTACACAAGCACAATCCATCATTAAATGCTGAGGGATACTCCTGTTGGAAAGAAAATATATCCTAGTGTCATCTTGTTCTTGCAGTCAGAAACACACACATTATTCTGTCTGATCTTACTCACAGTCATGTAGGTTTCGGTTTGCTCATACAAATCTCCTCTGCTTTAGTTTATCCTTCTCTACTACTGTCTCTAAGAAATATCAGACCTAAGGTTTTTTTCTGAAAAAAAGCTTACTGTGACACGATCTGTTACTGTAAGCATCATTTTGTGCTATCTCATTCTAACCTCCATGTGTTCGGTCTTTTACTCTTTTGGAACTGGATTGTTTTGGTTTGGTTTTTTTTTTATTATTGTTATTTTGTATGTTATTCATGTGTAATTGATGGGGTATAGATGTTTAGACTATGCTCTCCCTTTTTAAAAAAATGGAAATGCTGTGGGTTTTTACTTTTACAGAGATATTTGAAAGCAAAATTGTATTAGAGGAAGACGGTTTAACACAATGGGATACACAATTTCAGGGTAGGAAATGCAGTTGTGTACTGCATATGGAGGCATACACTGAACTACAGCTTAGGTTCAAATATTAATAGAACATATATATGCTTACAGGCATATGCAGTCCATAATCAACAATTTTAGAGACACAATTTAGTAAACAGTTTAGAAACACAAGAGTTTTGAAATGTTATTTTTTCTTTCTAACGAGAATTGGAATTCAGCCTCAATGCAGAATCTCCTAAATCACACAAAAGGCAAACTGATTCACATTTTGTGGTTGCATGCTTATCCCTAAGACAGTAAGTATGACCCAAAACCACAGGTGGTAAAAATAGCTCGAGGAGATATTATGCATATTTGTGTATGTCCTGATATTTCTGCCTTGTTAAAACCAATAGGAAAGGCAGAGCATGAACCTGAAGCCAGGGTACAGCAGTGGCTCCAGTATAGTTGGCAGAATCCAGCTGCACTGCTGGAGCAGACGGCCCAATATAAACAAAAAGAGTTGTCAGTGTCTTCAGATAGATAGATCTGAGTAAGCAGCCACTGATGTTTGGCTCTTTTTCACAACCTCCCTCCAAGCCACGTTAAAATTATAAATATGCCATCGATGAAGTAACTGCTCCGTTCTCTATTCAGTCCCAGGCATAATGGCTTTTATAGCAATCCAGAACTCTTTCCCACAGCATCCTGATGACTAAAAAGAGCCAAGAGCATGCACAGGCTGGGAGGAGATACCTGAAGTTTCCCACGTATAATTTGTATCCAGCCCTATATCTCACCTAGCAGTTCAAGGTCCACTCTTAGCATGGGTGTCTCCACAGGCTGAGGCAACTAAGAAACATCAGTGTCATTAAGCAGAGACCAAAAAGGAGTGATAAGGCTACCCTTACTCATGCTTTGAGATCCTCCCTGTGGAAAAGTAGGTTTTCCTCAGGCAAATCTGATAACAGGATCAATAGTGAAACACCCCAGTTTCTCCTCTGCCATATTCTCTATGCATACAGTGCCTAGACAAATCATCCCAGAAACAGGAGACTAAAACTATTAATCAGTGTAGCATATTAAACATTCTTGATGCTTCAGGGGGAGCAGGGGGAAGTCAAATGTAATTGTCCTGGGCAGAATATATTTCCATAACAATGAAATCACAAAATCAGTCCCCTGTTCATTTCAGCAAAGGAAAATTAGCATACCCCCAGATATTTTGGGCCAGTGGGGATACCATTACAACCTTCTGAATCTGTGAGAGCCATTTTGAGCTGAATTGTTTTATGATGACTCTGTCACTGCAATGTGACAAAATGGCACAGGTTTTAGTTCAGACCAGTAGATGGGGATTAATCAAGCTGTTATTCTTGCTGTTGTATACCACCAGTGGAGGCTTTTAACTAACCAGCTGAGAGACTTATGAGAGCGGAAATTGTTTTTTTTGCATATTCATTAAGACAGAGAATTGTTCTCCCTTAGCAGAGCAATCTGTATGAGAGCAGAGGACCAAAACTTCCAGCAGAGTCAGGCGAACTGCCTGGTTACAACTGAGCCACATCTCTGGCAGTAGGAATGAGAGTTTGAATGCCCTGGGAATCTGGACTAGTCTGTAAATAAGAAGGGATTTTCCCTGCAGACTAAATCCTTGCAGAGTTCAAAGGGACAGCAGGAAGCACTACATTTTCTCCTGAAACCATATAAAAATTAGGTAAAAATAGAAAAATCTGCTGTGTGCTTCCTTCACTGTGACACCAGACTGTTACCTCTGCATCTGGAGAGAACAGATTTGGAAGAGGTACAAAACCTCCTATTGTCTTTATCAATCTCCAGGTGAAAACACTGACATTCAGGGAAGAAACTTTAAGCTGCTGCTGTGAGTTTGTGATTGGTTTGAGGGGTAGAAGAAGTAGCACCTGGATCTCTAAATGAGAGAGCCTCGTAGACATGAAGTCTGGGCATCTGAAACAATCATCTGAGAGAGTTACCTTCATAATTGACCAAGGAACAGTCGTCATCAAAGCACAGGTCAAACCAGCAGGAAATACATCTGATAGGTCAGACTGACATTGGGAGCTGTGCCCCAAATCAGTTTGTGTCACTTCACTGCCCACAGATCCCAGCACTGGCATGATGACCTGTTTTCTAGGTATAGAATTGGTTGAGACAATTACCACTTTATCCTAAAGTCCAAAAATGACCCTTGAGATCCTCAGATAAATGGACATTTTGTGGTGTTTTGCAGCCTCCACGGATGCACTGCAAGGCCATGTGCTATGTGTGCCTATAACACACCATGGTTTTGGGTGAGGTGTGCATGGAAACATGGATACCCCAGACTCTGCACAGTATGTAGAAAACTCAATCCCTGCTGAACTCAGGGATAATTGATGACCAAGACAAGTTTAGTGCATTTGGTAGGTTTATATTTTTCTAAGTCATGGCTCAGACTGGGCCTCGACAGTCTATTCTTCAATGTCAAATTCCTGAGGAGTATTATTTCCAGAAATGTTTAATGACTATTTAATAACAGCTGCATAAAATATCTCTGATCATATTTTAATAGTCCCAATGACAGAATTGCTCAGAGATGAAGTATTTTATGATTATAAAAAATATATCACCCCTTTTTCAGAGAGCTGTCCTTAAAACACACCGGGGCCATGCAGCATGACTCTCATCCCAGCTGAAAGGGCAGTCCAGGTATGAACTACATGAATCAGAGGAAGAAAAGGAGCAAGGGAAATGCTTTGCCTATTCATAGGAACTCACAGAGGCAAAACATTGGACTGGCTTTTTAGAAGACTGAAAAATCTTATCACTTAAGCATTTGCAAGTGGGCAGGTAAAGACAAGATACAAGTAATAAAATTCCTTGCTTGAAGGCACCAGCTGGTCACCTATGGGATGCAAGGCAAGAATTTATCTCCCAAGGCTGCCTGAAGAGCCCAGAGCAGATGCTAACATGTTACTGGAGTGCTTGGTCTGTCCCTGAAACAAAATTTGCTGCCCAGAGGCTGGATACTGCTCTGCAGGGGTTTTTCACACCCCAGATGAATCCATGAGTTTACAGTGTTTACACTTTTACATGACCATTAAATGCCAGTTTCTGGTAAATGGATTATTGGCCCAGTTGACTCAAATTCTTGGCTTCTATAACTTATTGCTAGTTTAAACAGTTGCCACTCTTCTTATGATCAGGTGGTTGTGAGCTGGGGAGGAAAATATGTTCTTAAAGCACTTTGCATTCCTAAAGGGGATTGAAATAACCATAGACCCTCTTATATTTCCATTTTTAGCTGTGTTAGTGAACCCGTTAAATATGCAGCAATTCGACTTTTCTTTGCAAATAAACTTGGTTACAGAAGGAATCTTTTTTTAATGTATCTATTCTCATCACTATTAGAAAACTATTTTCTCTACATGTGCATTTAAATTCCATCTTGAATAGGCTTCACCAGTCTGAGACCTTTGAGGTACAGCTACCTCTGAGGAGAAACACCTTTAAAATCTACTCAGTCCATTGCTAAGTATTGATATGGAATAAAATTCTGCTGAGTGTCTTGAAGGTTTATGTCTGCTCTTTCAAGAATTTTTACAGGCTATGTCTTTTTGGAACTGACATTTCCTAAAGCTGTCTGTAAAAGAACATTCCATGGAAACCAAAAGGCATCAATTTATCTGCTGCTTTCTGAAAGGGAGAGTATCTCTTTATAATTCCAGCCTTTCCAGTAAATCTAAGCTATGTACAAAAGCATTGCAAAATTCGTTGTTTATGTATTGATGATTTTACTTTTACCGAAGGAAAGTGGAGAACTCCCTGTAACTAAAATATTCCCTTGAGTGGTGTGACTTCAGTACAAGTAGTATTTCAGTTCCAGAGAATTTACTTTCTGTTGAGTGAGTGACATGACTGATGCAACTCATGTAATCCAGACTTCTTGGTGTGTTGGAGGAAGTAACAGGGCATAGAATTCTCTCCCTTTCTGTGTGTGGAGATGCTTGGTCAGTCAACTGCACAGGAAAGTTATCGTTCTATAGATTCTTGTAGCACCTTGATCTATCATCCTTTTCTAATACCTGGCTGACAGCTCACACTTAATGAGCCTTACAAGGCAATACCTAAACGAGTCTGGCTGCTGCCTCATCCTTCAAACTGCATCACACCACTAAGAACCAGTGCAATTCAACCTTGTCAGGCTGCTAAGCCCCAAGCAGACACTTTCTCAGTCTTTACCTGTGGGATGCAGGAGATAATTGGAAAGGTAAAAGGGAGTGTGCTGGTTTGAGCTGGGGTAGAAGTTGTTTTATTTACAGTAGCTGGTACGGGGCTATGTTTTGGACTTGTGCTGAAAACAGTATTGAAAAGTGAGGGATATTTTCATTACTGCCCAGCAGGGCTTACACAGAGCCAAGTGAGGAGGCTGGGGTTTTGGATTTGGGAGTGGACAGAGCTGGGAGAGTTGACCCCAACTGACCTAAGGGACAATCCAGGCCATATGACATCATGCTCAGCATAGAAAACTGAAGGGAGGAGGAAAGGGAAGCACATCTGGAGTGATGGAGTTTCTATTCCCAAGTCACTGTTATGTGCAATGGATCCCTGCTTTCCTAGGGATGGCTGAATACCTGCCTGCTCATGAGAAGTGGAGAAATAATTCCTTGTTTTGCTTTGCTTGTGAGAATGGCTTTTGCTTTAGCTATTAACTTGTCTTTACATTGACCTATGAGGTTTTTTAGTGAATTTACTGTCACAGGTCCATTTGCAAATTCTCAGTAGAATGACGATAAAATCATAGAATGGATTAGGGTAGAAATGACCATTCATCTAATCCAATTCCTTGGCATGGACATGAACAATTTTCACTAGATCAGGTTGCTCTGGGCCTCATTCAGTCTGGCCTTGGGCAATTCCAATGATGTTGCACTTTCTCTGGGCAACCTGGCCCAGTGCCTCACCACCCTCATCACAAATCTTATTTCCATTCTAAATTTACCTTCTTTCAGGTTAAAGCTGTTGCCTCTTGTCCTGTTAGGCCCTGGTAAAAGATCTCTTTCAATCTTGCTTATAAGCCCCCCTTATATATTGAAAGGCCACAGCAAGGTCTATCCAGAGCCTTCTCTTCTCCAGGCTGAAGAGCCCCAGAGGTGGTGCCTTTGCACCCATGTTACAGAGAATGGGGCACAATGGTGTCTTTGTAGACAGAGATATTTCAGTCTCACACAAAGAATTAAAGTGAGTGGACTGGAGGATTTCACATAGTGAGGAAGACAGGCACACTTGCTCTTGCCCACAGCCTAGCCCTGAGATCCCTGGATAGGGATCATCTTTTCTTCTACCTCAACCCAAGTCCTGTGCTAGAAAAGACTTCCTGACCTCCTGTGTAGTCATATCATGGGATTTTCCCAGGCAGCATGGCCTTTAATGCCTGGCTCCAAACCCAGATCAAAAAATCTGCATCCAGCCAGTACATGCCCAGCATCAGCTGCGTGAGGCGCACGACAGGTGGGGAGATAATCGCTCTACTGTTGTTTCCTTGAGGCACCGAGAAGTACATCAGGGATGTATTTTGTGGGGATACTTTGTGAGGACAGAAAGAGCATTTTTGAACAGTTACTTGTGATCCAGCCATCCTTTGGTCTGTTTGCATGGGAGATACATGGCTGTTTTGAAAGGAGTCTGAACGGGATTTATTTATTCATGTGGTCTCTGAAAGGTTATCGCCTGCATCAAGCTGCTGAGGACTCATCCTGTCATGTTGTCTGAATGAAAACACAGTTCCTAAACCTGCATGACTTCAATAACCTTAGTGAAACCTTGTTGGCTTTGATGGAATAAGTGGCCGTGACATCAGATGCCAAGGATTTGCTTGTCATCTCCACTGGAGCTCCACTTTGGGATGCTTGCTGGGCTACAGAAATCTGTCACAGACTAATCTGCTTGGGATGTCAAGGAAGCCAGAGCTGAAGCCTTGATGTATGAATCTTCTGTGCTGATAACTCTCTGCTGAGCTTTGATGAATGCATAAAGAGTTGGCAGATGAGTGAGGTTTTTGATTAACTGTGCTAGTCTATGCACACTCAAGCTTCAGTGAGATTGTATATTGTCAGTTTGCTGTCTCCTGTGTGCTGAATTCTCATTTAGGCTTTTGTATTTAACAGAAAATTTTGATTTCTCTTTCACTATGGAGTTTAAAATGAAGTTCAAATCAGACACAATTTACAGCATTATAAAGACTGGGTAATAATTTCTGTCTCTGTAAGTAGCTTTGAGATGGGATTACCTTTAATGTTTATAACTTCTCGTATTCACATTTGCATTAATGCATTTTCCTTAACAAGATAAAAATATTTCTCTGCCAAGCACATCCATCTGGAGTTGTGCTCATGCATATTTTTTCCCAGGTATCAAGCTCCTCAATTTCTGCAAAAAAAAAAAAGAAGTTAACTTATGCTTTTTAAAGGGCAACTTGGATCTAACTGAATCATTCAGACAGATGAAACCTTAAAAATTACTAGGAGGATCCAAATTTATGTTTCAACTTGTGTCCTGAGCAAGGCAAACAAACATACAGAAAATTACGTATTTTCAAACACATAAGAGAAGAGAAATAGTATATCCTGCTTTTCTTGTAATAATGCTGCTTCCTAAAACAGTGCCTAGATAACCACCAAGATGGGGAAGCGCTGTCATCACCATGGACAAACATTACAGGTCATAAAATTTTAGTCCTCTTTTGCTTGTGGAGTAAGAGCAAAGTGAGGCTGTAGAAACAAGAACGGACACGTGGTGTAAGAAGGATATAAAGCTTTTACAAGGCATCCAAAGAAGGGCTATGAGGATGGTTAAGAGTCTGAAATGGAAACAATACAAGAAAAAGCAGAAGTCACTTGATGTGTTCACCCTGGAGAAAAGGAGGCTGAGGGGCAACCTCATTGCAGTCTGCAGCTTCCTCATGAGGGGAAGAGGAGGGACAGCATTGATCTCTGCTCTCTGATGAGTGACAGGATCCAAGGGAGTGGCCTGAGGTTGTGTCAGGGGAGGTTTAGGTTGGATGGTAGGAAAAGGTTCTTTACCTAGAGGGTGGCTGGGCAGTGGAACAGGCTTCCTATGGAAGTGGTCACTGCACCAAGCCTGCCTGAGGTCAGGAAGCACTGGGACAATGTTCTCAGGCACATGGTGTGATTCTTGTGGTTGTCTTGAGCAGGAGTTGGACTTTGACAACCCTTGTGAGGGCTTTCCAACTCAGAATATTCTAAGACTCTATGATTCTATGATAATATAGAAACAGTCAACATTGCAAGGTGAAAATATGGCCCCAAGGTGCCTTGATGTGTTTTTTGTTTTCATTTTTTTTGGTTTGTCATTTTTTTATCCTAAATATTGAACATAGCCCTTGGTTTTCATCAAGTTTCTATTAAGTCAGTATGCCAGACTGTCTAGTGCAAACCATCCTGGCCTGACTGTTTTCCTGCTTCAAATTAGCTGGAGTGCATCTCAATACACTGGGACGACACTTCCCATAGTCAACATCAGATCTCATTGCAGCAATTTGTATTGACTATAGGAGTTAATCCAGTTTTCAACAAAGCAGGTGAGGCCATACCCTGTATCTGACCCATGGTCTTGTACCTCTTCATTCTTGACCTCACCTTGTCACTAAGATGGCAGTAAAGCATTTTCCTGCTGAAGCATTATATGGCTTCATCTGCTGTATTCTTCTGTACTGTCCCTTGTTACTACACATTGTTTCCAAAGAAATCACTATGGAGAATTAACCCAGAGTTTGTATTATTTAACAATTATTTTATATTAATATTATTCAATAATTTTAATACATTGCCTCACTGCTCTGTCTTGTAACCTTTCTGCCAGTGTCAGCTATACTTGTAGGAAGACATCTCTTTTAATTATCCTCTAATATATTACTTTAGCTCTGTTAAACAGAATACAAAATCTAATTCAATGCAACATAAAAGTTCACAATAGAACAATTTATTAAGGTAAGTAATCTCCATTGTATGAAACTCCTGAAAAGGAAGAGACAAGGGAGGAATAGCAGCCACTGGGTTTTGAATTCCTCAGTGCACAAGTTTTAGAGAAGGCTCTCAGCCTCTTTTAACTCATTTTCATTGTGATGGGCAATGGTAGCACTTACTGCCTCCACCCTTTCCTGTGCCCTTTACTGTTTCTAAGCCATGCAGGACTCTATGGTCTGGAAATTCATGGTCTGGGTGTGCTAGTGGGGCTTTGTTGCTTGCATGGCTCTGCAGCCTGATGTACTGACAATGTTTAAATGTTTTTATTGTCTCTGTATATCCTGTCAGCTGTTCTTCCTGTAGAAAAGCCCAAGAGGTCTTTAGGAAGAATTGGTCACAACTGATGGGTTTTGAAAACACAGTTTTCACTGTCCTTTATAGGAATGGTGTCATTTACAACTATTTCTGGCAGAATGCCCCTCTGTGCCCAAGAGAACCAGGAGAAACCAATGAAGTGTGTGGCTGAAGTGTTTCTTTATTGCTTTGGGAGCCTCATGAGTTTTGAGTTGGGCATGAGGAATTAAAAGGAAAAAAATTCCAAAGCCAGTTCATTTCATCTGTTTGGATGACATTAAAAGGTCTGTCTCCTACTACTAAAGCTCAGCATGCATGACCTGTTTGCTCTTAATAAGCCATCCCATCTCTACTGAAAGATGTGAGAACCATTGAATAGTACAGAAATGCCAGTGAAAAAAGGAAAAGGAGGAAAAATCCCACATATTTTGAGTTACAAAGGCTCTACTTGTTTGCTTCTTTTGAATACAATGCAACGTTTCCTTACACCAGTCTCCAGTGACTTTTGTCTTTCACAGTGACCATGCGCACTTCAGAGCACAGCCTCCCATTTTTGTCTGAGCAGTGCACCTGTCCAAGCCACGAGCAGCCAACTTCTCCAGTAGAATGTTGTGAGAAATGGTCTTAAAGGCTGTACTGAAGTCCAGGGAGACAAAATCCAGTCTTTCTGTTATCCACTGAGAGGGTCACCGAGTCAAATAAAGAGATCAGGTTGGTCAAGCAGGACATGCCTTTCACAAACCTGTGCTTGCTGGGCCTGATCCTCTGCTTGTCCTGCACATGCTGAGTGTTGGCACTCAGGGTGGTCTGTTCCATGACCTTCTCAGCACTGAGGTTATGCTGACAGGAGTTCTAGTTCCCTGGGTCATCTGATGGCACAGCCCACCTACCTTCAGATGGTTCCTTCCACCTATTTTACAAACTGATTTCAGCACAGAATGAAAAGGCTGGTACACTTTCACTTAAAAAAAAAAAAAGGGGCTGCAAAACATTGGTGAGCAAAGCCCAGTGTTCCATGACAGCTTGTGCCAAAGCCAACTACCCTGCCACCCCTCCTAGATGGTGTAGGGAACTGGGGCAAGGCTCTTGGAACCTACAGCTACACCAGGATTTCAGGTCACATCTTGATGGATGAGGATGACTTGCCAGGCCAAATGAAAGCCATATCTAGTCCAAACTGGAACCAGATAACTCGGATGGAAAACACTCAAATGCCAATGAGAGTAATTTTGTGTAGAGAAAAATACCCTGGTATTATTCCCAAGTAAAAGCCTGTGTCAACACTTCAGCAAAAACCTGAGAGATTTGAGGTTTGCTGACTACCAAATCCTCATGAAATCCTTAAAAGCACAAGACAGGATTTTTCATAAGGTTCATAACTCTGAAGAATTAATGAGCCTGAGGCACTTCCAAAGTCCTGTTCATAATTATCACAATATCACATCCTGTATTCTGAATTCTGAAGGGAAATGTTGGTGTCTGTGGTTTCAGATTGTTTTCTGTACTTTGTACTGTGGGCCACAGCAATTTTAGTAACTGAATTTGAAATTTTTGGTAGTCTTCCTGCTTGTCTGATAATCTGATAATGCATCTTTTTTATACTTATTTCTAGTATCCAGAACAAATGTTGCAGCAATCTGTTGGAACAAAATAACATGAAAATCCAGGGCACATGCTCTAAGACAGTGACTACAGCTTATCTCCTATCATAGGCCTGAACTGCTCATGCTATTATAGTCTGGGAGAAGAATTTCCAGTGCCATGTGTTTTGGAGTCATAAACTGGTAGACAATTTATCCAGAAGGCATCTAGAATTGTAGTCACTTTTTTTTTTGAGAAAAGGCTACAGTATGCACATTGATAGTGGCCAGATTCTGGAAACCAAATTTTATGATGGTAGAAATGGTTCCCTGTAGTTCACAAAAAATTGCACTCCTGTGTCTTGGATTAAATCAAATACTTGTTTACAAAGCAAATTAATTCTCTTGACATATAATTTAAGTGTTAACTGTTTGAATATATTTTATTTTGTGATTGGATAATTTGGTAGAGAAACTGAATTAGATTCATCTCAGATGTATCACTTAATTTCTTTTTGTATCCTTTGGTGGTTTTGGTATTTCATTTATACTGGTATTCTTTTAGATATGGAGGAATATGTTCAGATTTCAAAACAGAAAATTCCTATGAATTGAGGGATAAAAACTTCTGTATTGCAGCAATCCTGGAGGAAATGCTGTGAAATGTTAAAACCCTTTTAAAATCTCTTATTTAGGACTGGTTTCAACATACTTTCCTGCTCAGAAGTCATGTTCTAGTGAATCAACATTTTCCAAAGGAAAAAGAAATCAGCATAAGTTTCTTAATCAGGCCCAAGAAAAAAAAACCCAACCAATAAGTTCTGCTGTTCACCACAGCCATGGCCCCCACTGCAAGAGTTGTTTAAGGTCAAATTAACTCAGTGAGACATTTCATCAGTTGATGTGAACCAGCACAATTTCCCTGAAGAAAACAGAGGTGTATTGACTTACAGCTGCTCAGAGTGTCCATGTTAATTTTCCAGATTTTCCACAGCACTTATCCCTTTTGATGATTTATATTAATGAGATTGCCCCAGACAGGTCTTCAAGGTGGTCATAATGGAACATAGTGAACAGATGACTTCTGTCATATCACAGAACAGTCTAAGTTGGAAGGGACCCACAAAGGACCATCATGTTCGACTCTGAGCTGAATGTGGGGGTCAAACCCACGACCTTGGCATTATTAGCACCATGCTCCAACCAACTGAGCTGAAAATATGAGATCTACTGTTAAATCACACTTGGATAAAACAACCCACACAATGGATCAAACCAAGGATCCAACTCCTTGTCCCCCCTTCTCCATTCAGTAGCAGATGATTTGAGCTGAATGCAAAAATGGCCCTTCAACATCTGTATCAGTCTCTTCTTGGCTCTCCAAGAAAATCACCACAAGGCTCTTCCTCTCCTTTGCAAATATCTTCCATAATGTTAATGCCAGTTCAAAATAGGCTAAGATAAAAGCAGTTTTGCAGTTTTGAAAGACGATATAGTTCCTGCCTGTTCGTATTCTGTGTTGATCCATTTCTGTTAAAAGTTTGGAGCCTGCAGCAGCAGGAAGGGGTGTGTGCCTGCTCTGAGCAGCTGAAACCTCTGAGGTACAGAGGGAACCTTCCACCTGGGAAGCAACCAGACCTTTGTAACTCAAGGGACCTTCTGGAGAATAGGAGAGAGGTAAAAAAACCCCAAAAAAACAGGGTGCAGGGATCCTGCTACACCAGAATCTGGTGCTGTTGCAAAATAATTAAGAATTAATATTTCTGATATCTTAAGTATTTTTTCACAAAAAACAAAAATTTCTCTGCAAAACATCTACCTCTGAAGTAGTTCAATCTGTAGGTGAGAAAAAATATGATCTATTTATAAGTAACTTAAAAATGAAAAGATAAATTCAAATTTGTAAAGAATTATTTAAATTCAATGTTCCTTTAAATTAAAACAGCAAGAATAAGTAAGTATTTGCTTAATAGATCCTGGCTCAACTCCCCTTATTTAATGAAAGGAGATGGGCAACCTCTCACATAACAATATTTGGCTTGTCTTGCTCATGAAGAAACACTGGGAAAGTGCTGTTCAACAGGATATGAAACCTTTTTTTTTTTCTATTGGCAGACTAAAAGGATATCATTGTTTGTTCAGGAGGAAATTATCAAGAGGGGATATCATAAACATGTATAAAGTAAAGAATCTAGAAAGTAAAATCCAGTTTTCCAAAGTATGTCCTGGGCTCAAAATTTCAGAAAACTCGAAGAAGGTTTGTACACACATGTATATGCATCACAGGAACATTCAGGGATAGATGGGGTAACCCATGTTTTCCTGGAGAGGGAATGAAATCTGCCCTTTGGAAAAACTAAGAGAATCTTTAGTTTGTAGGAAAGATAAGGAAATATACACAGCTTTACCTTAGTGCTTTTGTCTATTGCTGGATGCATTACTTTTTTTCTTCTTTTTCCCCAGTATTCATTGTGGCAGCATACTGGATCAGTTGACATGTAGTTCTGATCTAAACCAGCATTTTTTGCCTTCCATTCATGATGGCAGCACCTAGTTGGATGCTAAATTTGACTCATCTTTGCATTAGTCCACTGCACAAGTATTTTCTTGATTACAAGGCACACAATACTTCAAGTTGATATCTTTTCAGTGTAGACTACTCTTCAGGGCAGCGGGTATGATGCCAGTGGTGACTGGATCTTCAGACTGCAATTTCTTCACATTCCAGCAGTGAAGCACTCCACCATTTCTCAATAAGCATGGCAAATACATTACTTAGAATTCTTCAATCCTTTTTCATTTTTTTTAAGTCTTCATATTTAGGTTTCTCTTTATTTAATTTTTTTTTGTTCAACTTTTTATTGGTTAGGAAATTTCCCTGCTTCACTTGCTTTTTAAAATCTGTGTCAGCTTTCTTGTACTTCAGTTTAGGTTGGTTTCCAGTTTCATCAGTTTGGACCTTTTCATTTCCATCCAATGAAAGACAATTAATTCAATAATAGCAGAATAAAACATATTTCAAACATCTAGCTTAAGCTGTTTAAAAATGAGATTTACAGGGATTAGTTACATTGGCATCACAGATGCAGGACAGGGTAATTTTGACTTGCCTGTGGCCACACAAATTCCACATCTCATCAGCACATTCCTAGAAGGAGCTTTGTGCGAGGAACGGATCAGCTTGAAACCTTCAGGTCTGTTTCTTATTACTTCAAGAGTTGACCAGGAAGTGCAGTCAGGATACATTCATTTGTATTAATTCCCGTGCTTCTGCTTTTGCTGCTCTAGGCATTCCCTAGAAGCAGGTGTGAAATAGTCTATTCGTTAATATGAACAGGATCATAACTGTCAAGATGTGATAAAATCCTTCATTCTCTCCTAACGCCTGTTTCAGTGAAGCTTTTCCTCATTTTATCTACCTTAATGCCAATCACATATCGGATGGGAGGGAGGGAGGGAGGGAGAGAGGGAGGGAGAGATGGAGAGAGGGAGGGAGGGAGGGAGGGAGGGAGGGAGGGAGGAAGGAAGGGAGGAAGGAAGGAAGGACAGGCAAAGTAAAAATAAGCTCTTTACCTCTTTGCTACCTTTCAGGATGATCAACCATGCAGCATTTGAGAGGCATTAAGGATACACAGGTTAAGAGATAACTGACCCTTGGGCACCGCATGTCTGAATATAGTAAAAGCAGTAAAATTAATGCAGACTTCTTAAAGAAGTATGTCATTGTAATGGAGAGCTCCAGGAAATATTCTGGCCTGGGATTCCTGCCCTGGAAAATTCAAGTAGGAAATTGAGATCCTCAGCTGTTGTAAAATAGCACACTACTACTCATTCTCTCCCTCCATCTCTCTCTCTGTTTCTTTTTTTCTTCTTGTACAGCTTAGTTCCTTTCCCCAAACATTGTGCAAATCACTTTACACTGTATAAAATAATTTTTCTGACTCCATCAATAAATTAAGCTTTTTCAAAGGCTGAAAAATTATTTCTTTAAAATACGTATTACAAAAAATCTAAGCTGACCTTCCTTGTTTTTTAGATATTTGAGTATAATTTTATTTCTGTTTACAATTTCAGTAGGCTTTATGTAGAAGAAAGTCTTTATAGAAGACTGTTTAAAAAAGAGAACATTTCCGTCCCCTAGAACCACAGCCCACTTAAATAATAGGTTAGATACCTATCTTGATCAGTGAGGCAACATTGTGCTGGAGTCCCTTGAGTTTCTTTAGGACTCTTGGATGAGGACCTAGTAACTTATTTCTTACAAGTACTTTCTAGTTCTTCTAAAACTTTTATTTTGACAGGTCAGTTTAAGATGATCCTTAAGGCTCATCCCTTATTTAAAAAACACAGAGTGAGATGTCAGTATGGGAACCATACTCAGCTTCTCTGAAATGAATTTTGATGTGAAGAATTTAGGTTTGTGTTGTGGTCTTACCTTTGCTAAGTACTCTTTTTGCACTTCATCTAATAACCCAATACTCCCCTTGGCAGGCATCTTGCTTCTGAAGTGTCCGGAACATTTATTTTTGGTTTTATGCCTTAAGTGAGGTTCCTCTAAATTGTTTTTGGCTTGCTCTATTATGGTTTAACATTTCATTCATTCATTTATTCTGTGAACTGCTTCATTTTCCATTGACTAACCCCCTGAACCTGCTGATAGCTTATGAGGCAGCAGTAAAACTGAAGGACTTGCAGGTCATTTGTATATGGAGCAGAAAGTAGAAAGAGCAGAATGACATTATTCTTTCTGTAATTTATACACTGTGCTTGAAATGATGAGCATGTAACTAATCCACCAGACAGAGGCATAGTATATTTCAGGCTGGAGGGACACTGGGAGGTCCCCAAGAGCAGGGTCAGCTCTGAGGTCTGAATGGATTGCTCAGGGTTTTATCCAGTCCAATTTTCAATGCTTCCAAGCAGGGTGACTGGACAACCTCCCTGGGAAACCTGTACCTGATTGTCCTCAGGGGAAGAATATTTTTCCCTGAATGCAGTTATAACATCTTGTCCCCTGTCCTCCAGCCATGAAATTTGATAACCTGCATGTAGGCCATGGCAAGCTGCCAATAAGTCCCTCCCCATAAAAGTTGCCTCTTATCCAGGCTGAAGAAGGCCAATTCCTTAAGCCCTTTCCCATAGGTCATTGTGCTCCAGCCCCTTGACCATCTTGGTGAACTATCTCATGTTTTCCAATGTCTTGTTTGGTCTCGTTCCAGTATGTCTATGTCACTCCACTGGGGAGCCCAGCGCTCGGCGCAGAATGCCCGATGTGTCACCAATACTGTGCAGGGAAGGATCACCTTTCTCAGCCTGATGCAGAGCAGGAGGCTCACGGCCTCATGCTGCAAAGGCACCCTTCTCCTCACTCTTCCTTCTTCCCACGCAGATACTGAAGATTTACAGAAACAGCTGCAAACCGGCCAGAATGGTCAGTCAGTCAGTGCCTTTTCCCCTTGCACAAACCAGGCGTCTTGAAGGAAGGAGAAATCCACTTGCTGAATCACTTATTTCTAAAAAGAACTACCTAGAAGCATTTTTTTTAAGATGCAGCTGCTTATTCAGCACTGCTGTAAGAAATTTCCTTTGGAACGGACTGTTGATGCAATGTTGTGCAGACTATAAATTGTCTTTACCTTCCAAATCCCCCTTAGTCCCCTGCGCGTCTCACCAGGGTCTAGCCCACAGTACCACCTAGTGGGAGACGCTGATATCACCGTGCCCATCCCAAAAACGTCCTGGAGACGCTGTCATTTCTTCCCGATCTCAGCACGTAAAGTGTATGAAACTCCTCTTAGGCACGGCAGTAGTGCCATGTGAGATTGCACGAGGAGAACTCACCTTGCCAGGGGCTGAGATGAGTCAGACAGCCCTGATGATGAAATTGCCTATCTGAAACATTTCATAAGCATGATTACTAATTAGTTTTTCCAAGACTGATCTGTTAATAAGAATCCATATTTGCTGCTCCGAAAAATTAGGTAGATATAACACTGGGAGAAAATGATGAAGGACATATCCAAGACTTCTTCTAAAGAGAACTGGGGCAGCTTGCTGTCTCCTGAGATGCAAAGCCAGTAACAATTCTGACACTTCGAAACTGCTCCTCATTAGGGTACACAGATCTGACATCCACCTAGAGCATCTGCTTACTGCAGTTCAGGTAACTTCCTTTACAGGATTACCAAGCAGGAATGAACACCAGACAGGGTATTTAAACTGTCTTCAAATGTCATGTGCTCTCAGTTAATTTACGTGTTGGACAGGACAGTGAAATGCAGATGCTTTGATGAGGAAACAGTAGATTTGTGGCATATTCTAACACATGGTTAATACCCTAATTCTTGCATTGACTAACCTGTCATACCTACACATCCATCCTAGAACTGGCCTGTGCAAAGATCTCTGGATATTCTATCATGATTATTCATGTGCTATAGCTAAGCCAAATTAATTCAACTTTAAAATAAAAGGAAATAACCACCTCAATTTCCACAAAGATCATATCCTAAGAACCATTCCTAAGGCAAACGGTAGCCCATACTAACAGTAATTATTGCGAAGCTGTTCAAAGAAATAACACCAATTTTGCTTCCTGATTTTCTGAAACAGGCAAGTGAAAAGTCTGTTTGCACCAAACATACAGAAAGTGAAAAAACCCCTCTCCTTTTGCTTTCTGGGTATCTTGCTTAAAGATCATGAGAACTAGAAGTAAGAAATCTAGATCTTAAAGACTGGCATTTCTTAAAACACATTCATTTGGTGAGCTCTGCTCTATGGACCTTCAGTATCTGAAATGAAAAGCAGACCCAGCAGATGGGGCTGAGTTACACAACCTCACCCACTGAAGGCTGTGAGCTGAGGTGAAGGAGGATGGCCTCTCAGGCAGATTGGTTTTCAGTGAAGCTTCTGATCTGTAATCTCCAGTGCACTGATGAAGCTGCACACCTTCAGAGGAGAACACAGTCTAAGAACTCACAGGGGCTTAGCTTGTTTTCTCAAATGTGACCCACTCTTTATTGGTCTTCAGACCCTCCCACATCTACTTTCTTATTCACACCTTTCATTTTCAAAGGATTAAAAATGTAAAAATTAAAAGGAATTAGAAATGTCTATGTAAAACTTCATGTGGAAATTTCTAGCCCTGGTAAAGGCTGCACATTTTCATTACAGTAACCAGTATTAAGTATAATTTATGCAAACCCATTTTTGTCGATGAAAGACAGTCTATCAGTTTAAGAACTCATATAATTCATATTTGATGCTTTTGAGCATGGAGTTCAGGTTATTCCCCCTTCAGCTCTAACACTGATATAGCTGATAGGGGACAAATTACTGCTCTTCTGAGTATTGGTCTCTGATATCTGAAATAAAGAAACAGAGGGGAAAGACAATTTGCATTGCCAGTTCTATTTATACTCAGCATAACTTGCATAACTTGCCTTCTACTGCAGCATTTGGATTTTAGTGAAATTCTAAAAATTTTCTGGGAAAAATTCTTAAGTCAACTTGACTTAGCATTAAAACATTTGAAGTATTCTATCAACATCACAGGTCTTCTATCTGAAAGGCTGTTTACCCCAAACAGCAAAAAATGAGTCTGACTCTTTAACAAGCATGTATTCTTCTGTTTGGGCACACAGCACACTCTGTGTCAGCAGACTTGCAGTGAATTTATAAATGCACTGAACAGCACGTCTTCCAATGGATGACAGAACCAGTATCTCACAGAAACCTGACTGCTATAGGGTGTAAAAGGAAGAAACTGTTCCTCTTCAAATTTAAAATAAATGCATTTGTAAAAGAAATTATTTGTATTTTAAAGACATACAGATATTACTGCATAATCTTAATTATTTTCAAATGCTTTGTTATTCTTTTAAAGATCTTTCACTTCGCATTTTATCACTTTAATTTCTATTGATAACAATTTGCTCTTACTGAAGATTTGCCTTTCTCAATTCTTCAAAAGAGTGTTTTCAGAGTAGTAATGTGTGTTTTCCAAAATCTCTTTATAAATATCTTTTTAGTCTTACAAGTTTCTCTACCTTTGAAACTAAATAACAGAACAGACTCTTTCAAACCCTAGTCAGACCACTAAGGCATTTTTGATGTTTTTATTTCTTATGTTTCCTGATTCATACTTCTCAATGGCCTATGCATGTGATGCAGCTGCACTTTGGTGGTAATAAAAAACTCTGCAGTTCTGTTTTTACTGCCAAAAATACAATTCCTATGATCTAGAGTAGCAGTTACCTGTAGTATCTTCCATTAAGATTACAATATTGGGTAGAAAGAAAGCATATTATACAATGCAAACACACAGTTCATATCAAGGAACACATTGTAATTTTTTTTTTTCCTCTTTAGGTCATCTGGGAGCCATCTATAATATAAGGGTTTTAACTCCAGTTATGAGAAGGAAAGATTAGTGAATCACTTACCCAGAATATGTATCAAATATACTGCTTAATACACTATGAGTGTAATATACAGCTCCCAAGGTTTGGGATTTTTTTTTGTGGTAATAACATGACATAATTAAAAATCTACCACATTTCAAGCTGAAAAATTAGCTTGACATTTAAATCAGTTTTTTGTCCTGTGCTGAAAAAAAAAATAAACACGTCCAAGACACCTCGGAAGAGCCTTTCACATCTGTTACAAAGATCAGTCTCAATGGGCTCCCACAGGACCTCTGTACAAATAAAAATATAACTCAATGCTCCAGTTATAGCTAAACTTTAAGAAGGCTGGGTTTTTTTCATATAACTCAGAGAAGGTCTTAGAAAGAGCAGCAGCAAACAGACAGTTCTAGTAACATGAAGGGGCTCTAAACTGAGAGGACAACCAAACAAAATGAGATTTAATCAAGCTGGCTAAGGGAAGGCTCTGCCAGAAATGCATGAATTCATCTCTGGGAACAAAACTCCTGATGCTGTGAGCTGAGAAATACTCCACAGTTCTAAATCCATGGCAGAAATAGATGCAGAAGAGGTACCAAAACTACAGAGATAGCCCAGTTCTAAGGGGTTAGGATACAGACAAGTCACCAGTAAGAAACTGAATCAGTTCCTGACCCTGAATAGAAATATGGTATGGTAGCTCTGGAGGAGTCTCTTTCATATCTGCTCTTTGTGATAGCATCAATATCTGTAGAGAGTAGACTCGGTAAGACTAAATATATATCGGGGGGAGCTTGAAAGGACAGACTTTAAATAATAATCGTATTTCTCTAGGCAATATGGAAGGCATTTTGAGGTTTACAATGAGAAGAGAAAAAAAAATTAAAAAAACAAATCTTGGAAATCCCAGAATATTCTACCAATGATTCATTTTAGGGTTTCTACCACTCACTACAGTAGACTTTTATTTCCTATTACAAGCAAAATGGGATCAAAGCCACCTACTACATCTCTGGTCTTTACTTTCTGTGCAAGGTAGATTAAAATAAGATGTATTATTTTCCAGGTATCTTTGTCCTAACAGGCAGTTATCTGAATAGCTGAGTATCTCTGTATTTCCACCTGCCCACTAAAGACAAGCTGGAATTCATAAGAGCCAGTACACTGATCCTTCAGTTTGAGATACGTGAAAGCTGAAATTCAGTCTAGATTATGAAAATGTTGGATTCAAAAGGGACAGTTGCAGCATGTTCTTTTCATGTGCCTATGGGAATTAAAAGCATGCTCTCTGAAAAGCTTGTCATCTCCAAGAAAGTCTAGTATAGCAGAATATTTTCTCTGGACAAGTCACCCTCTAAATCTTCCCAGAGCTTGTACAAAGATTTACACAAATGTTTTTGTTTTTCATGGAGACTTTGTAATTTTCTCCCAAAATTTTCTTCAATTTTTTTCCAAACTTGCTACATTTTTACTCTTTAGTGAATCAGAAAGTTCAATATATAAGGGAAGACGAGGCAATTATCTAAAAAGTATTAAGTAAGTCTATTCTGTGTCTAGACAGGATTAAAATTTTTAAATGCATGTACAATTGAATCAAATTAATTTAGGACAGCTTTTAATTAGAAGAATAACAAAAATGGAAAGCTTTGCAAATAGAGACAAAAGATGAAGTTTAAGGCATGAACAACAGAGAACAGAGAAAATCACCTTCTTCAGGAAGCTGATCTGGAGATGGGGCCAATCTTTCCTCTGCTTTCCTTCTCTCTTCCTCAAACCATTAATGAAAAATATCAGGAAAATAAAATATAGTCTTAATTTAAATACTGCTTCAAAATGAATAAAAAAATCTATCACATACATCAGAGTCAAAGAAAGTATTTTGTTTTCCAAGCAAACCAAGCAAGTGATTTTTTTGCCTGTGGCTTTAAAAAATATCTTCATGAGGTGTGTAATTCCACTTAAAAGTTAGACACTTTCAGTTGTGTTGAGACAACACAACTGCTTCCTGCTGGATTTTTTAGATTTTGTCTAATTGCACTCCAATGTTATGACAGCATCCCACCACAGTACATCATGAAACATTGAAATCAAACTTGGGTATCCTGCACTAAGAACAAGATTCCAAGTGTGTCTCATGTCACAGACCAAATGCGCTATTATACCCCTCAGTTTTTCATTTAACAACTGGATGGAAATCTCTTTTTTTTTTTTTTGTAAGGAATTGTTTGGTTATTGTGTGCATTTATGTGCATGTTTTTACTGGAACTTAGTACAATTCCATTGATTTTTTTTTCATAGATTATAACCCTGATAATAATCTAGCTTTGTAACTCCACATGAAGTTCATTAAAGTCCTATTATTTACTACCTATATAAAGAATAGAATTACAAGTAAAACATCATTAGAAGAGACTGAAGCTTTTATTCTGATTCTTATGTTCAAGTAAAATATTAAATTTCAGTTATAAAAGGTAAGCTTTTAAATTTTATTTTGTTAAATAACAGAGGCTTATGAATAACAGTTCCAAAATGATAGTGAAAAAAAAAAAGAAAAAATGCTGACTTTGATTTTTTTTCAATATTTCTGAGAAAACCAGAAGAGATTTAAACAAGTTCAAGAAAGAAATACGGCACATTACAGTCTACAGAAACAACACAAATTAGCAGTTTGCTGAATAGTGCCATGTTGATTTTTACAATATCACACAAAGATACACTGAAGTTCTATCAAGTAGAATTATTTGAATATATCTTAAAAAAATAAACAGGAATTAATAAACCATTGTTTTACAAATATAAAAGCAATGAATCTAAAGCTCTCTTTTCATAAGTAAGAAATTAGATATTTAAATGTCTCTTAACGTCACAAGTTAATGCAGTTTCAGATTACTGATTTTTTAAAAATAAAGCAGCACCACATTGAATCCACTGGTCGTGGTTTCCTCCACAAGGAACCTCAATATTTGCCACCACACGGTCTCTCTCCACACTAGTGTACACTGGCAAAGATATGCATTCCTCTGGAGAATATGGACCATATGCATCCTGTCAACAAACAAACACTTAGTTACCACCTAAAGAGATAACAAAACATGAAAAAGCAATAAACTCCACTGGTATCTAAAGCGAACTACATACAAAAAACTTTGTTCAGCTAAAACCCTCCCAAAAATTACACATCAAAAGCCTCTGCAAACCAGGGCAAGGGAAGAGCTGAATAGTTTCCTGCAGGGAGAAAGCAGTTCAGGAGCCCCTGTGCTGTAGTGTAGGGAGCAGCTATCCTGGCAGGCTGGAGACCCTACTGCCCCTCCAACCCTGCAGCAAACCTTGCCACCTCCTGGTGTAATCTGTTTCCTGCAGGAATCATACTGCAGGAACTACATTCCAAAAAATCTTACCCCACACGTTCCATGCTACTTTATGGAATTGCTTCTCTATGCTGTCTGAACTACAAACTGTCTTGGATGCAGTTTCCTCCTAGGGCTTTGCATGGGGCATTGTCCATGTGTGTGACCACAGAATTGAGCTCAGTTACTCAGTCTAGACTTCCTACAGCACTTAATTTCAACCCATGATGTATTTAGTTACTGCAAATAATTCAGGGTTTGATTAAACTGATATCTATTAAGCATGTTTTCCATCATACTCAAAATATCCCTTCCTGTCAATAGGAAAATGTCAGATTTTCAAGAACTAAATAACAAAGCAGCAAACTTGTCAGAAAATAATTTAAAATAAAAATGAATGTCATTTTAACTCAAATCACAGAAAAAAGTGAGTTAGCGATGCTCCAATATTAGAAAATAACTAAAAACAGGAAAAGGGAAACATGCAAACAATAACTGTTTCAAGCACTTTGTCTTGCATGTGAAGTGTAAAGCAATTACTGAAGAATTTTGTTGTCCCTTTTGAAAATCAACTTCCCCTGTCTTTTGGACATCGGTGTTTAAATCTCTGCAGAAGATCTATGTGAGGTAATATTTGTATAGATTAACTTAATAATCAGGAACTCAGCTGTTCTCAGAAGGATTGTACTTACCCCATTTATCCCTTGGTTAATACTACTGAAGACAAAATTCTGGCCAGTCTGAGAGTAAAATGTTAATCAGAGAATTGAAGTTTTGCCAAAGCTGGGAGCTAGAAGCTGGCCAGTTTGCCTACAAAGACCTCTTTTTACACTTTTTAGGGGACAATATATCTGCTCCTGTGCCTTTCTCAATCCCACTGATGTTTTAAGGAATCACATTATTAGAGAGTTAAAGCGTTCTGTGGAAGTCTTTTTGAATCTCAAATCCTTATGTACTTGGCTTAAATAGAGTCCAAAAATTCTCTTTGTCAGACTGCCTCACACACAGTTCCATCTCCTTTAGTGACACCCTCACAGCATGGCATCTATCAGTGGATTAAAACTGGAAAGGACCTTCACAGTTTAATGAGAATAAGCATCAAAATACTCTGTTTTGAGCACTGCAGCATTTTGAGGGGGTTCTCTCAGAGAAATCCTGTGGGCTACTTTAAGTTTGAAAATTACTTCAAAGCATTACATTATACATATTTATGCTCACTAGATTTCAAAAGATACATTTTTGGAGAAAACAAATTCAAAACGTAAGAATCCTAAGACAATGTGTTCAATTTTATGCACTCTTATCCTAAGGAGAGGTAATGAAATTAAGGGAAATGCATGATATAATTCTGCTTTGGTTTCTGAGCACAGCATTTGATTATAGTCAGTTTTCATACTGATGCTTCCAGCAAAATAACTCAAGGGTAGAGCAATTCAGAAAAACCCTCCTTAGAGACACTTTGTATTTAAAATCTGGGCAGCTGAAAAGTTATGGCCTGTGTTTTGTAAGAATTACATTTTTCTCCAACACAAAGATGTCAGCAGCTATTAATTTCAAATATAAGTACTGTTGAAGAAGTTTAATTCATTTATTATAGAAGTATCTCATTTTTTAATTTTATAGATAAAGCTCTCTGCTGATTTCACATATAACTTCTGGATCCTACCTCTGGAGTTTAAAAATACAGTCTTATTCAGAAAAATTCTAAACAATCTGTTTTATTTTGAACACAAGATGATTGTTTTCCAGAATAATGGGAGGATTACTTACAATTTTCATTTCAATGTGTTTCCATTTAGTGTTACAACAGAAAACCACACATATTACCATCCTCCACCATCCACCACTGAGCCAAGATATTAAAATGTCTGGCAACTCTGTATTTACCCCATGAACCACCTCTCAAGTAAATTAGAAATTTATCTAATTATTTATTTATCTGAAAAACCAAAACCCTGTAAATACTGAAGAACTGAAAAATCTTTCACTGGTTAACTTTGTAAGAGGTTTTGTGATGTTTTTGGTTTTTGTCGTTTTTTGAAAATTTTCAGTATTTTCTTTCCTAATCAAGCTGGGAGCAATGGAGCAGATATTGGCCAGCATTTACTTCTGTGTTCAAGGTCTAAATCTGTTGACCTTTACACTTCTAATGCTGTAGTATAACACAATGCTGGAATATAATTTCCACTGCTGGAAATAACAATGAGAGAAAAATAAGTTGGGATAGAGCAGTGTGTTAGCAATGGATCTCATTGCACAATATCTATCACAATATACAACAGAGATCATCATAGTGATCTAGGCTGTCTCTAGAGTCACACCTGGACAGATTTATCCCAGCCACCTTCTGATGGGATGTGCTCCCTAAATGTAGGTGGCAGGAATTCTATAATAAGCAATTTTTTAGTTAAAAGACAAATCCTTCACATATTCTATGTGGCTTTTTGTGTTATTTATCAGTGATTGCTATGATAATTGGAGGGCAGAAGCAGTAACAGTTTTTACTGTTTGGATTACTTTGCTTTCATCTTAAAATCTGCAAGCAGTGCCATTTTTTAAAATTAGTTTAAGTAGGGGAAAGGCTTTCTGCGCTTACAGCTTACATCATATTCTCTATTTTTTTTGCTGCTGCATTTGACTTTAAATTTAAAATGCAAAGAAAATATATTCTAGGAATGAATTCCCAAACACATGTATACAATTACTAAATATGATTTAAAAATTATATAAAGCAGATTTAAAAATATGCTAATGTTTTTAAAAGACAAGGAAAAAAAAGCATGACTGAAATAAAGCTCTTGCCTTCATCTAAGCAATATAAGCTAAAGAATATTAACAAAATTATACTAAGTTTTAAATAAAATAAGTACTTGCTTTTCCTATTAAAAACTGGTATTTTTGAAACTAAAGGAAAACAGGTCAGCAACATCATATTGAAAAGCTACTACACAGAAAAAATCAAATTATGGGTCTTGAAAGTTTAAGGCCTTTAATAATTTAGTACCTGTGGAATCCAGGCCATGTAACAAGGGAGAACAGATGACACACTGGGAGAATCATGCAGATTTTCTGAAAGTCGATTTCCATCGAAACGACAACCTTCCAGTTGTAAGCCACTGATCTGCCACGGAAATATAAAATATTCAAACATAAATAACAGATTTAAAATGTAAATAATTATTACACTGGGTTTTAATGAATGATGATCCTTTTTGCTGTGACCAAATTTTTAAATAACAGGAAATTAATTATTGTTATGTTCTTTGTGAGAATAGGAAACATTGTTTAAAAGCAAGATCTGGACCACGTTTCAATGTGAACTTCCTCTGATTTCGATTCACATTCTTTGAAATGTTGGAGAAAAATACCTTTAAATGTCATCAATTATGAAACTACAGTTGTCTGGCATTAGATTAATGGAATTGTGACAGCAACAGCCAAGTTCACAATCATCATAATGTCTAGAAGAAGAGAAGAACAATCACTGCCATAAGCATGACTTCCTGCTTGGAAGTCTGAGCACAGCTTTCAAAGAATGGAATGGGCAGCTACAGAGCTTCAGCAGAGGCAAACAAAATATACTGAAATAATATGAGAGAAAGTTTTATTTAACAAACTCAAGATTTCTTAGATAAACTGTTGTTTGGCAAAAAATTAAACAAGAATCACAGATTTTTCTTTAAGTAACAATTGGGTGCTTTCTCTGCAACATATTTCAGGTGTTTTCTTTTAATTAAGAAATTTCAGCCTCTGAATTACATGTTCTCTTTTTTTCTCCTCTGTTAGTGACATCTATTCTGGATTCCTTAAAAAAAAATTCCAATATTTGCTGATAGTTTTATTTTCTCCAGTACAAATACTACTAGTATAATAATAATAATAATAATAATAATAATAATAATAATAATAATAATAATAATAATAATAATAATAATAATAATAATAATAATAATAATAATAAT